>JAFNEN010000208.1:0-600000 GCA_019343175.1 Oedothorax gibbosus | reverse complement strand
TTTTGGCGCAAATCATTTTGATCCCTTAAACAGAAGGCAATATAACTTAAAATTCATTGTTATTTCCTTTCGATGATTCTTAGAAAAAATAGCTACGAAAATTATCACTATAGATTGAAAAACTAACATGACCTATAAGGAAGAGACAAAACTATGTCAATGAAACTAACTATTTGCGTCATAAAAGCATAATGCGAAAATCACTGTTTTTTTTTACTCACACATTCCGGATTGTCAACTCAATATAGAACATCAAAGTCACAGCTTCATTCTGCAACAGTTGAATAATAATTTATAACGACAAACACAACTACAGCAATCGTCGCGCAAATCATTTTGATTCCTAAACAAAAAGGCTATTTAACTTTAAACTCGTCGTTCTTTTCTTTCGGTGACAAATAAGAAATAAACGCTGGGAAAATTGTCACTACTGATAGGAAAAAAACCTGTTTTGTCCTATAAAGATGGGATAAAACTATGGCAATAAAACTAACTTTTAGCTTCCACACTACGTTTATAACTTAAAAAGGGGAAGGTATTATAATGGTTCAGTCTGTTTGTCCGTCTGTCCGTCACCCACTTTCATAGCCCAAACTACAAATGCTACGGACAAGTGTGATACGTCAAAAAATTCAGCGCATCGAAATTAGAATACATTGAAAATTTCAGAAAAGAATTCGATTTTGAAGTACTTCAATTATTTAAAAAACTGCAAAATTTAATGCTCATTTAAAAAGCATAGGAAGCCATTTTTATTAGAATTAAATCACCATTGCCATTCGCAACAATCACTCGAGAAACTTTAATTCTTTAGACAATAAATTAAAATAAATTTATTTTTGCGACATCGATCAGTTTGAAATGACGTCAAATATATTTCACTACGAGATTCTTTGTACGTTGATACTGAAATTTTTATTCTATTTAAAAGCGAGGAATATTACATATTTATTCTTTGAAATATAAATTAATTTTTGCAAACGATAAGTAATAATTATTGAATTTTCGAAATAAAATAAATGAAACTAGCCAAATTTAGCATGTAAATGTTTAATATAGAATATCACTGCTTTGTTTGTCGCCTTTTTACCTGTTAAACACAAATGTTGTGTGGAAGAGGGTTAAGTGACATATTCTGTTACAAACCTTCTTGTTTGCTTCATAAACGCATTGAAACGGCTAAAACATCACTCTTTTATTTCTTTTTGCCTTCAGTTCAGATTAAATATAAACTATCAGAGCCACAACTTTATTTGTCAATAGTTGAATAATAATAATAATAATAATGTTTTACAACACGTATCAAAAATTCTTCAATCATTTTGGTCCCTTAACAAGAAGCCAATTGAACTTTAAATTCTTCGTTATTTCTTTTTAGTGACAAAAGGAAAAAATAAATTGTCACTACTGAAAGGAGAAAAAAATGGCCTGACCTATAAGGAAGAAAAAATGCGTAAAAGAGGATTATTTAGTTTAGTTTAGTTTGAATTACCGTCGCGCTAGAGCTACACGAGGGCGTCATAATTTAGAACAAAAGTCAGGTGACGAGACGACACCTGAGTATTCACCCAACGCAACCGTTAAGGGCGACTTCGTACGCAGCGTCTGATTTTGGAGGGTATTTAACGTGCACGTCCTCTACATGGGGTATTATTCGTCGGACTAAAAGAGGATGAGTAACGGACTAATACACAGAACTATGCCAATAAAACTTTTTGTTTCCCAAACGCATTGTGACTGCTAAAGCACCAGTCTTTTATTTATTTTTGTCTCACATTCCAGATTCAACATAAACCATCAAAGTCACAATTTTATTTTGCAACAGTTGAATAATAATAATGTTTTTTGACGACAATCAAACTACATCAAGCAATCTTCAATCATTTTGATCCCTTAACAAGAAGGCAATTTAACTTTAAATTGGCCTTTCTTTCTTTTCGGTGACTAGAAGAAAAAACGCTGGAAAAATTGTCACTACTGATAGGGGAAAAACTGACATGTCCTATAAGAAAGGGAAAAAATGTGCAGAATCACAAGACGTGAGTTTTCCCCTTGGGGATACTTCATGAGGGGTAAATGGGGACATGCGACACCGGTTTTATTATTATATTTTGTTTTGTTTGGTTTCTTGTTTCATGTTTTCCTTTGTATCAATTTTCATTCTCGATCATTTTTTTTTATGTAGCAACAACAGGGTATTTTGTTCCTTGGCTTTTGGAAATTTAAAGTGTTTTCAAGGAAAGATTTCATGCATAGCTTTTCTGTAAAGTGTTTTAAAATTTCTATTTTAAAAGGAAAAATTATTTTTTTTTTTATTATTGTGAACATTTTAAGGTGCATAAAATTATTGTAAACAACGATTTCAAAGTTTCAAAACAAATCGTTTTATCGAAATTTACATTCAAAGTTTATAATAGAATGTTAATTTGGTTTCCAATGTTAAGGTAACTTAATTACAAATTTTAACAAAGATATATATATTTTTAAATCTATAATTAGAACATATAATTACTCGTATTTTACCGTAAGGCAAACATAATTAGACAATACTTTATAAGCTCGGTCCTCCTCTCCATTTTTAATAAAGTTACGTAACGATTGTAACGATTGAATTATCATTTAAAATATCTTTATTGCCTTATGGAGGCTCTGTGGCTAAGAGGTAGTGCTTCGCATTGCCCCGCCACAGGTCCGGGGATCGAATCCCGGATTTTGCGAGGTAGGCCCATCCTTTCATCCCTTGAGTGGGTCGATAAAATGAGTACCAAGCATGCTTGAGTACAAAGCACTGGGGGTTCCGCGTAAGGCTGACCACCTTACCGGCACATATGCCTAGCTGAAAGCTGAAAGGGGGCACAGCAGGCCTTGGCCTGTTAATGGCTGTTGTGCCGAAAAGTTTAGTTTAGTTTTATTGCCTTATGAATCATTTCCCCATTTAATACTGTTATTCTTTCTACATCCCTTTTTTTTACGCATATAAAATGAACTTAATATCATATGACAGGAAAAAAAGAGGAAATTATTGTGAAAGAGGTCCCATTTAAATTGTCAATACTCATTTATTTAAAAAAAAAAAAAACTTAGCGATAACACAAATATTTACTTTCTAGTTCAACCATTGACCATAAAAATTATTTCATTTTTTAATTAATATTTTGATTACATTAATTTTTCATTACTTAAGTTTACTTATTTTTAATACTTATTTTTTAAGTACTAATCTGTTGATATAGTTCATTTAAGGTAAGCATAAATATATTTACATCTTATTGGGAAGAAGACATTTTTTTTAAAGTTAAAATAATATGTATTTTTATGTTTTTAATCGTTCTTTTATAAAAAAAATCCTAATAGTATTCTATTGATTATATTCAATAGTTCTTTAAATTAAGTTAAATAACCTTAAGCGGATTAAATCTTTATATTTTCACATGCGCCATTTTAATTAGTTACTTTGAAAATAAACCCTTAAAAAATAAGTCTAGCGGACAAGAATGTCAAAAAAAATTATGTATACGTTTTAATGTTTTATATGTATGCGTTTTAATATCTTATTATTTATGAATATTGGGCTAATAAATTTTTAATTCCATCTTTCGTATCGTAAGAAATATACAAACATTATTAAAGTTTAAAAAAAACTATGTACATCATTTTAAATTTGTATTGAAAATATTAGTAACGATAATAATAAAAAGTATTGGTATTTATTTTGCTTAAAGTAATAGAAGTTGTTTTTTGAAATATAACGAAACATTCAGATCATCAAAAAACTTGCACAACGTCTGATATAAAACAAAATATTCATTTTTCATTTGTATTTGAAGCAAAAGACATGTACTAGCATACGTTAAATATATAAATATAATGTTATATATTTTGCAATAATTCTGCACAACTTATATTCAAGTTCAACTATTTTATTTAAATGTTTGTTTAATTTTTCCAGGACTTCTCAAAAATCTACTTTTATGTTTCATTAAGCGAAGTAACGTTTGAATATTTTAAAAAAATATCTGGCCGAAATGTTGTTTATTTCAATACAATCAGAATTTTAATTTAGAATTTTTATCAGAATTTCTGATTGTATTGAAATTAACAACATTTCGGCCAGTTATTTTTTAAAAATATTCAAATGTTACTGTGCGTAATTGATCAAGCTAGTGTACGAAATCGGTATTCAGTTGGTAAAGAAGCTATCGACAACAAGGAGAAAAAAACGCTCCTTATATTTTAAATAAATTCTTAATTTTTCCAATCTGGAATATTCGATGCCACATTTGGTAATTAAAGCCACATGATATACATAAATGCAATTTTAAAATTCGAAAACCTTTAATTTTTTATACCAAAATTTCAAATTGTAATTTACACGTTCAATTCCTAAATTCAAAGCAATATTGCTTAAAATAAAAACACAATAGATATAACTTAGTTTTATGACGATTTTAAGTTTCCAATTACTACAGGTTTGACAAACTTGTAACGGAAATTTTTCGAAATAATTTGTTGCACAAATACCATTTGCAATTCATCAATAATCTCTTTAACAAACTAATATCAAATATGTCATTAATTTTCCAATAGAGAATTCTGAGTACCGTCAGTTTAATTACAAATATTTTGTCAAAAAAAATTACAATTATTCAAAACGCCTCAACTGAAGTGATAGATAAAATTAGAATACAAAATATTTGAATTTATAATGACGATATGAACACAATACGCAGCATCTAGTACAAACAGACGATACTGAAAAGTGAGTAGACCTACGTAGTATATATTTAAAAATTCAAGTTTCTCTAAAGTAAAAAAAAAAAAAGTTACATAATATGAAAACATGTAGTGGAAGAAAATGCTAAGTGCATTTTTGAAAAAAAAATTGAGATTTTTGTATCAATGAACATGTTATTCCCTAATAAAAAGATAACAAGTGTACTTCTTTATAAAATTTAAGTTAAGTACATTTTTAACACTTGAAAGTACCGTTTTTAATTAGCAGATCTAATTGCAAACTAGAAACTTTAACGCTGATCATCATAGATATCATAGTTAAAGTATTAGATTGACTGATCACGTGACCTCCAATGCTAACGACGGGACGCGCATGGAGGCCTTTTAAGAGGGCAAAATTGCCAGCGTTGCTGCCACTTTAAGGAGAAAAATACTACGAAAGAATACCATCTAATTCTAAAATTACAAAAAAAATACTAGAAAAGGATTTAAAGTCACTAAAAAGATTCCAAAATGCAGCTAGCATTATTACGATATTTTGAAGGAGGATATTAGTATTTTAGAATAATTCTAAAATTAAAAAAAAAAATTGTAAAAATACTAGCTGCATTTTGGAATCTTTTTAGTGACTTTAAATCCTTTTCTAGTATTTTTTTTGTAATTTTAGAAATAAATGGTATTTTCCTCCTTAAAGTGGCAGCAACACTGGCCATTTTGTCCTCTTAAAAAGCCTCCATGCGCGTCCCGTCGTTAGCATTGGAGGTCACGTGATCAGCCAATCTAATACTTTAACTATGATATCTATGCTGATCATTTTTTCGTTTTCACCTTTTTGTGCCCTAGCACGTTCTTCCACTAATTTCTTCAATTATTATTTATCTGTTACATTAAGTACTAGAATTTTAAACTGAGTAAATCGTAAATTTACATAAAATGAAATTACTTTAACTCTATCCTATTATATTAGAAGTCTTATCACTTTTCTTTTTATGACGCAATTTGTCTAGACGGTTAAATTTCTAGAAGGGATTTGACAAACCACAGCGTAAGTATCATGTCTGCTTGAGTCAAAACACAGGAAAGTCATTGACATCAATGACTAACAAATGTTGCTATAGAGTTGTTTTGTTAAAGTAACTAATAAGTGTTTTTACATTTTCTAAACCTCAAACCACAATTAACAGCTTCATTACTCATGAATGAAACGCTATTTTTTTAATGACAAACAAAACTGTCTTAATTAGAGTTTCAATGTCACGCAACTAATCTTTTGTTTTAACATAAGGGCTTTATAATCTAAAATAATGCTACATTTATGTAAAAAGTTAAAGCTTTTTAAAAATTTTATTTCTTATTCAGTCATGGTTTGTTTGTCTCAATTCTAGGACTTTATGCCTCTCTATGGCCATTTGTGGAATACAGACGTTGCATCTATTTGTGCTTATGAAAGGGTGCTTTAAACAACACAAATGATTATTTTAAATAATCTTTTAAAATTTATATATTTTATTTATAATTTTATATTTTATAATCTTTTTTATAATTTATTTAAAAGAATATTTTTAACAAACTTTTTAAAAAATATTTTATTTAAGAATTAAAAAAATTGTAGATTTTTCTGAAAACCATAAATACCTCTTATTTATGGTGCTTTTATATAAAATCTTTATATAAAATTTACTTATGGTGTATTTTTTTTAATTAATAAGTGTTGATGTTTTAAACTCATACTGTGAAAACAAATTGGGCACATTTTAAAACCTGTGCCCAATTGCTTATCACTTAAAAGACAGATTTGGATAAATAACCAAAATCTTATCGATCAAAAGTGTTGCGATAATAAGAAAATAAAAAAATAAGTATTTCTGCATTTTTTAATTTTTTTCTTCTGAAATGCATATTTTTATTAATACATATTTTTATTTATTTAGTTTATTCAAATAGTGAAAAGGTTTTTCCATTTAAATAATCTGCACTAAGAAAATAAAAATTTAATTATTTTTGCATTTTTTTTCAGAAATGCATATTTTTATTTATTTAGTTTACAAATATAGAAATGGTTTTTCCATTTAAATAACCTGAAAAATGTATTCCATAGTAAAATCATTTAATCAAATCAAGTGATAAGTAATTTATTTCAAACCAATAATTATTTAATCAAATCAAGTTTTTAGTTAGTTTACAACCCTGCAGACAAAAATTAACCTTACGCTGCCAAATTATTATTACAGAAAAAACTGTTAGCTGGACCAAATACCGTATACTTTACAGAAGTATAATTTACTACTGAGGAATAACTGCCAAACTAGTGATTTGATCAAGTAGAATAGCTTCACAATGCCAATTTAATTCATTTTCAGTCACACGAAGAAATTTCACAGTGATTTATGGTACAATGTAGTGAAACTTCCCAGTAATTGAGACATTGATACATTTCCTCAATAATAATGATATTTTGATCTTATTTGGTTTCCTGTCACATAGTGAAATTTCAAATTAGTATATGGAAAGTTGTCGTAAAAGTTTTTCGTTATTGAATTATTAGTATGTAAAGGTTGTGCTGTTCACTAGGTAATTAAGCATTTCAGTACCGCGAAGCCTGCTTCGTTTGCATTCGTAAATTGCACTGAAAAAATATGAAAAAAAACTTTGCATGAAACTACTGCCAACTGCACCAAAAAATAAGAAATGTAAATTAAAACTAACCAGATTTGTATGCAAAAAATATATTGCCTTGACGCTTTCTTAATAAACAAATAATGAAGAATCAAAAAGAATCATTTTACGACGTCATTCCAAACTGATTTTTTACAAAAATAAATTATTCTTCAAATATAATTTTTAAATAAATTTTCTCATGCCATTGATGATGAGGCAACAGCAATTTAAAAGATTTAAAATTAAATTCCAATGCTAATTCAATGGGAAATTCGCTGACAAATAGTAGATAGATGTTCGTCTGGACGTACAGACAGTAAGACAAAAAGTAAGAACGTTGGGTCTCTAAGGTCATACGTTTCAAATAAAAAAAGATTTTTCACTATCAGGCGGATATAACCAATTTTGGAAGGGGAGTACGGACGGACAGATGGACATCGTCAGCATGTTAATACGTACTTTTTAATTTTTTGAAAAATTCTTTCGAATTACAAAAAAAAGGAAAAGTACACTAAAAATTGTCACCTTGTGTTCTAGAAAAACACTATTAAATTTATAGAGAAAATATGTTTATTTTATGTGAACAATTTGCAATAAAAAATCCATTTTTTACCGACAAATAGTAAAAAACAAAATTAGAACTCCACCAGTGGAAAATAACTCCCGGAATTTTGCTCAGAATAAGTTGCTTAACCCGGGTTCGAACCTTTCTATCTTCGATCCAACGCTCAACTGAGCTATTTCGACACTTAGGGTTTCAAGAAGCAGTTAAAATGTTATTCGGTTGCCGTCAAGTGCTCTTTACGTGGTTAAAAACAGAAAAACTACTACAAACAGCATAATTGTACGGAAAAAAACTCTTTAAAAATAATAGTATTTTTATGCAAATATATGTGTTGTTTCTGTAAAATAAATAGAATCTTTCATAGTGTGGTGTAGATAGGGAAGTTTTTTTCGATAATTTTCGAAAAATAAATGGACTACGCATTACCTTTGTCTTACTCACATGAGGATAATATAAAAACCTACAAGGTATCGAATAAAAAATGTGGGTTAATCTTTATCATGGTACAAACAAAGAATGCTTAATATGTATTACAGATGCCCGTCTCTCAGAAGCCAAACCTTGGAGAGAGAATAGTCGTCTCCAAATACTAGACATTCAACGAACTCAAATGAATTCTAAGTTCTAACTTATCTGCAGAATTCGTAGGGAATTCAAAAGCAACCGCTTTCCACTTGATCGCAATTGATGGTTACACGTTTTTAATGTCGACATGTCTCCTGTAAAATGTTTGGAGGTCATTGCACTAACACGATAGATTAAACTAGTAGCGACGTGAATGTAAGGGCATGTGCTGTGCACTTGCTGAAATAATTATTTAAACTGTACTAAATTGCTTGATTGATTATCAGTACAGTCACAACTTTGATTTAAAATTGAAATAATAAAAAAATCCTAAAATATATAGAAGACGATGTAAGTTCCAAAATTAAAATTTTATTTTGAAATAATCTTACAGCACTACTTTATTGTAGTAGGAATTTTTTTCCATAACTATAAATAAAACATGGTTATTGTAATCAAATTACTGACATCTTGAGCTAATCGTAAAGGCACAATTTTTATTATTTTTATTTTTGATTTCCGTTGGGTGTAGTTATTATACATGGAATCGTACTTTTTCTATTTTTACTTAAACACAAATATAAAAAGAAGTAGAAGAATCACGAACTAATGGTCTAAAATAACTGAAATAAATATGACGGAGGCCGCTGTATTAATTTTTTAATTACTATAAGGAATAAACTAAATTTAATAAAAACAATTGAAAAGAAAGAGACCATGTTGAAAAATAGTCTCAACTCAAATAATAAAAAAGCACTTAAAACTGAACAAAAAATTAAAGAAAGTTAAAGAAATATTAAAGTTTACAAAGTTCCAATAGGGCGGTCGATGTCTTCTTGGAAAAACGATTTTTAACGTTTTGAAGTGCTAAAAAAGTATTTACTTATCTTAGAAGATTATTAAAAAAAAAAGCTAAATATTTATTTTAGTTAAACAAATTCTGAATTACAAATTTTACAAAATTCAGTATAGCGTTAGCAATAAATAAAAATATATATATTGAGAGAATTATTTTTTATTAAAAACGTTCTTTGAATTTAACCTTCTTAATATTAAGAAACTAAAATTGCATGCTATCGTTTGTCTTCTTTTCACCAAAATAAGTTTAAATTTAGCACAAAAAAAAATTATTTCAAAAAATTGAATATAATACTTTTATGTCATTATTTTACTTTATACGTAGGAAATTAAAAATTTGGAATTTTATTTATTTTTATTGTTATTTTATATTTTTGCAATGAAAATTAAGTTTACTTTATCAAAAGGTAAAAGCTAAAAAAATAAAACTATTTTGATTAATAATATTCTGTTTATAATATTCCTTTCGCTTCATCAATAATTAAGTTAGTTTGCTTGCATAAAACTTTTGACAGAAAGTAGCAATAATAAAGTCGTATAAAAATAACAATAAGATTTCAAATAAATTAAGAATAAAATACAAAATGTCGCAAATATTTAAAACCGCATGTTCTAGTCCCGGACTATGAGTAAGTAGTTAAACTTTGTTTGAGGGTTCAAGAACCCGCATTTTAATGCTTTTTCGTAGACATAAGAAATAGCCTTTTATACATATGGGTACAATTATCAAAATATTTTTCTAGCGAAAACGCAGACTGTAAAGCTCATAAGCAAAATAAACTACTTTATATCAAACGAGGTTTCGAAATCCTGATATAAAATGCTTTTTCGTAGACATAACTAATAGCCTTTTGATATCGGTATAATTACCCAAATATTCTTTTCCTAGCAAAGGCGCAGACTGCAAAACTCATAAACTACTTTCTTACAAACAAAACAACCTTTTTCATCACTTATCACGTCCCCACGGTACACCGCACGCTTCCATTGCTCATCTCCCGACCACAACAAGAGCGGGGTTCACCCACCGCAAACCGCCCCACCCGCGCACTCCGTTCGAGATTCCCGCCAAACGATCCGTCACGTGTAAACCACCCCGGCCGAAGGGGAAAACGCGTGGGCGACCCGCTCCGGCGAATAAATCGTCTGCCGACTGACCTTTTCCTCGACGAGCCAATCCCGTTCGAGTTGCGCGCGCGCTCTGGACTACCCCCAACCCCCCTAGTTATCCCGAAACCGTCAAACAGCCCTGATCCGGCGAGAAAGCAGGAAAGAGCAGTTTACAACTCTCCCGGACTTGTCAACACCACCGGAACCGGACAAGGAGGCCTCGCTATAAGACCGGACATTTTTTTTCTGCTCTGAAATTTCTCTGCGATTTTTCTTCTGACCTTCCTAACTACAAAGCAAACTATCTTTCTGAAACCAACTATAAATTTTATTGCAATTTTAAATTTAAAAAAAACAACATTTTAATTAAAAGGATGTCCACCTTCCTCAACGTCCTAATCTCTGTCCTCTCCGTGGTCAGCATAGTCCTTTTGTCCACCGTCCTCGGCAGCCAGTACAGCAACGAGGACAATTCGGTGTCCAGCTCCAACAAGCGCCAGAACAACCTGTTCGTGGCTGCCATGTCCCCTCTGTACCAACCATCTACCACCAAGAACCAACAGCAGCAAATGCAACAGCAACAGCAGTACCACAAGAGCAACACCGATAACACCAAGCCGGACGAGGGCGGCTACAGAATCCCGTGGATGGATATGGTACCACGGCGGGACAACCGCGTCAAAAGGGTTAAAAAGCTGCCCGGTGGTCAGAGTGGAGGGGGACACGTGCCCCCGAATGTCAAAAGTTCCATACCTGTAGACACGGAAGCGACCAATCGGGAGGCCAGAGGGAGAGACAACAACCGATACGATGTACCGCTAATTGGTGAGTAATATTTGTTAGATTTTATAACCAAAGTTATGAACCCTTTGACTGTTCTGATTGTTACAGACATTACATTTCATACTTCTATTTGTAGTGTTCTCAGCAATAGACATGATTCAAAAATCGTTTAAAATCCATTATTCCAATTAAATTGTCGAACGTTTTTCAGTAATAGTAGTTTATTTGCTCTTTCCCCTTTATGAAAAATTAAAAATAATAAAAAAAATTAATGAGTAATATTTATTAATTGGTGAGTTTGAATAATTTTTAGATTGTTATGTATATAAACCCTCTGACTTTCACAAGCATTTAATTGCATACTTCCATTTGCAGTGTCTTTGGCAATATACATATTTCAAAAATCGTTTAAAATTCTTAATTTTTGTTAAATTGACTAATGTTTTGATGAATGATGTTTTATAAGCTTTATCCCCGAAAGTGAAAAATTAAAAATATATTTAATTACAACATTTTGTAAAGAAAAATTAAATTCCTAACGATCGGAGAGTTTAATAGTTATTGTATAACCAAAGTTATGAACCCTCTGAATGTTACAGACATTAAATTGCATACTTCTATTTGTAGTGTTCTCAGCAATAGACATGATTCAAAAATCATTTTAAATTCTTTATTAAAATTGAATTGAGTTATGTTTTTCGTTACTAGTATTTTAATTGCGCTATCCTCTTTATGAAAATTAAAAAATATTATGATTAACTTTTTTTTATGTAACGATAAAAATTCATACTTGACGGTCAGAGGGTTTTAAAAAGCTACAGTTGATTACTAAAATGCAAGTTTACTATTTACTAAGATCACTTTATTTCTTCATTAATATACTACTCATTGGTTCCCTACTGCACTATTCCTTGTTCACTAATATAAAAATATATTGTTCATATTAATTCATTTCTTTCTATTATGTAAATATATAGCTTACAGAATTATAATCTTGCTATCAGTTGATTATTCAGCAAAATAATTATATTTACTTAACTGATTTTTATTATAAAGTTCAAGTTATAATTATTATTAATTAGTAATTATTAAAATTAATGTAAATTTTTCATTTGCACATTTATTGATTATTTACAAAATTGGTTTATAAAACATTGATTTTAAAATCAGTGCATGTTGTGATTTAAATTTTTTTCAGAAATACCTAAAGTTAAAAATATTATAATTCAATAATTTTCTTTAGAACTATTATAAAAATGAATAAGATTTGTGCTTACATTTTTACTCAATTATAAAAAAAAATACAAACGAATATCTTACCATCAAAAACTTTTGGGACACAATCTCTAATCAAATATTCGAAGAGAAAATATTTTCCTTTCAGAGTTTAGAATATTCTATTTTTTTTAGAAAATTCAAATTATCTGGGGTAAAAACTGCCACCACTTTCCCTCAAATAAGATAATATTTTTCTTTCGCGTTTAAATCAACTGAAATAATTAAAGTATACGTCTTTAATTAAAATTGAAAATGTTTATTTTATTGTGTTGCTATTACCTTCAGAAACTAAATTAATTTTTTGAAAATAATTCGAATGTTTCACGTGACGTATTCCATCCAGTTTTCAGTTCAGGGATTTATTAATGGTTTAGGTGATGAACTTTTGTTGACGGCACATATGAATATTTCAGCTATTACTGTGAATTGTAACTATGATATTTGTTCAAAAGGCCATCGCACTAGAGCTGCATTATAGGGTTTTATGGCTTCATATTTATTGCCTAATACGTTACCAAGATCGCAAAATTATCACCAAAAATTGTCAAAGAAGTAATATGTGTTTCATTTTTTAATGATTTTTAAGCTGGTTGTTTGAAGGTTATTAATTTGGAAGGTTGAAGTTTGAAGTTTAGTGTAGTATAATACGTCTGTTTGTGGCTTTCTTTATTTTCTCGCTAAATTATTACCAAAATCTCTTACCAAATAACCAAAGTTAGTTTTTAATGAATTAGTAGGCTGGGTTTTTTTACGATTCATCACATTATAGACCTATATGAAGGTCATTTTGTTGTATTTTTCAATGTCTCGCAAAATATGTGTTCAGACAAGCCAAATGAATGAGATTTTTTTAATCATTTGTAAATTGTTTGGTTGTTGGCAAATCATTGCGCTATGGAGCTATATATTGGAGTATCTTAGGCAGTGTCTAAATTTCGAATCTATTGTCGTATTTCGAAATCTATTGTCATTTTTTTAAAATCTATTGTGTCATTTCCTTACAAATCGATTGTCTCAATATTGTCGCCAATTTTACTGAAAACTTATCCGCTCAAACAAAAAAACGCTCCATATCCGTGTGAAAATATTGTTGTCTGGACCAGACTTTTGAATATGCAAGAGATTTGGGATATAGAGACCTGACCTGTTTTTGGTTGGTGATCACCATTTTCTCATCACTTCATATATTCATTCATCTTCTATCTTGTCCTCATTTAAGTTCACCAAAGTAGCCAAATTAATGAAATGTCTTATTTTTATGTTTTATTTGTGGTTGGTTGGAGAACATCATCTTACATCTCATCTATATAAAAGAAATTCGTGTTAGTTACACTATTTATAACTCAAGAACGGCTGAACTGATTTGGCTGAAAATTGGTGGGGAGGTAGCTTAGAACCAGCAAAAGGACATATGATACTTTTTAAAAAAATATTTGATAATTATTTTTTAATAAATATTAATATTTTCAAAACATACGTCATCCATCTAAGACTGAAGGGCCATAACAGGGCTTGAAAACACATGGGCTGGGCCAAAACAGGGGCTTGACGTCAGCTTTGGTGATCCAGATAGGAACACTCATGTAACCTTTAACGATGCATGAGACACTCTCAATATGGCATTGGTAACCAACAGGTGTTATCTGTAATAATAAAAGAAAGAGTCTGTCTGTCTGTGGATCGTGAAAGACCTACTTAAACTGCCCAGAAAAATTTAAATTTTTTAATATAGATTCTCTTTAATATTCCTTTTATTTAAATGTGCGAAATAAGTTTTCTTTTGCCTCATAATTAGGATTTTAACTTGGACTTGGGCCGATAAAAAATTTATCTCCAAATACTTAGACAAGTTCATCCAACAGTTCATAGACAAGTCATCTTAATCCTTCTCAAACAGAGAGAGTGTAAAAGCATTAATAGCACGAACTTTAAGGATACAAAATGTCCACCAGGTGGCACAAGTGTAAGATTAGAACTTCAAAATATATTGTCCTATTGATTATCCTTGCAGTTATATAATCAGGATATATATAGTATATTAGTAACAAATCTATTTCACTGCCTTAAATTTACAAAATTCCTTAAATAATATGTTAATTTTACTTCCGATTTGCATTTGAGTTTTTCTATTTAAGAAACTGCGTAAGTTCCTATTGACATTGTGAACTTTTCTTTACCTAAATTTTTGATCTTAACATTAACGAAAATTTTGCAGCATAGAATTAACTATGAATTTTAAGTAATTTTTTTCAATAAAACATTTATTTTGACTTGCAATTTTCACATGAAATTATAAGATCATGAATGAAAAAAAAAAAGATGAAATAATGACTGAATAAGATCATGAACATCTATGCATTTGTTACACTGTTTTTTATGAACACTTTTAAAATGAAACAAAAAAATTACTTTAATGTATAGAAAAATTGTGTTCTAAATGTAATCAACATTAAATATTTATTTTGTTACAAAGTATGTGAACAATGTGCATGTTTTAATTAAGTAGTTTTATTGTTTTCGAAAAGGAAGCATATTAAAAAGTCATGATTAAATTTAAGTACTTGAATAAACAGATGGTCGTTCACCAGGCATAGGGGTGTGCTTGAACAGAGAACCGCTTATAAAGCATTCTTCAAGTAAGACAGACACAGAAAGAATTTTTTACTGTCACAGAGAAAGGAATATACACCCAAGGCGAAGGCGGGAATCGAACCCGCACCCGTTACAGCGTAATGGTCCAAAACCACTCGGCCATCCGGGCCCCACCAGGCATAGATATACTGTGTATTTTGATATTAAGTGTAAATTTAATATTTTATTTTTGCTTACGTAATTTTATTAGTGGTAATGTGTTTGTTGCGTGTAATGGGGCAATGACTTTAATGATGATTTTTTCAGAAGCTCCTCTTACGTAGATGTGGAAGTTAGTATCACTTTCAAATGTTCCCCTCTTACCGATCACATCACGCAATAATATACAGCACAGTGGTTGATATTGTGCACATTTTGGATTTATGTGGGTATAAATCAATGAAAACCTTTTATCATAAAATAGGTTAAAACATTGTTTAAGCGATTTTACTTTATGATTCTTTTTCAAACGTTGCAATGCAGTATACAATTAATGAACGGAATTATACTTATTTCATAAAAACGATATAAAGTTATTAATAAAATAATTAAATCTCTATTGTTCAGATGATTTATTCTCAATACTTCCTTTATGTATATGTTTAAACGTTTATTTTAATTTGAAATTTTTAATAGTACTACTAAATAAAAAATATTTCAAAATTTTTTTAATAAAAGTTTTCATTTAAAATTTAATCCAGCTTATCAGTTGATAAATGTGATTTTTTTATCAAATAAATACAAGTTTAAACAAAATAATTTATTAAAATCAACAAACATGAACTAGTGACAAATAACATCAAGAATACACAGTTCCCAAAATTAAATAAAATAATCTCCATACTTTAAATTTTCCTTGGATATTAAAACCTTGCACAAAAAAAACAACACAAAATATTTCTTCCCTCATTATTTTCATGTTAAATTGAGGAATAAACCGAATAAAAATTTGTGTAAAGACCAGTTTAACGACGAACAAACCATTTCGCAAATGCGCCCGTTTTAAAAGCATTTACTTTCGTTTTTATTGAGTCTTACAGTCAGAGGATTTGGCTTTGCATTTAAAGTAAACTTAAACTGTCTGAAACTCCTTTACTTATTTTTCGTATTTTAGTAAATATCTTAACTACAAATAACATTGCCAAGTAAAATTTTAATGTATATTTTTAATGCGCCTTGCATTAGAAATGAGAAATATTTTTTCTGACTACTTTTAAATAAATATTTATAGTAATATAATATTTTATTTGTAGAATATATTTGGTTATTTACCATAAGCAAATATACATAAGAGACATTAGCTGTATCAACAAGAAAAGTTATTTTTGCGCATTGGATTATAATGATTAAAAGTAAACTTAATATGATAATAGCAATAAATTTTAAAGCAGTATAAAAATTAGTAATGTTAAAAATCCGCATTTTAAAAATATGAAAAAGAAGAATTTAATGCAGAATTAAGTTTAATACTAAAAGTGAAATCAATTAAACTTATTTAATAATAAATATAACTATTTTAAATCAATAATTTCAAAGTATTAAATTAAAATGTATCTTTTTTAACAACAAACACTTAGTTGCGATAGAGCTTCCTCAAAAATTATTCCAGTAAGTTTCAATTATATTAGTTTTTTGTTAATTTAATAGCGTCTACCATTTTCTGTAATTAATGTATTCATTGCGGTAAACGTCTAATATACAACAATGTCGACAATAACCGTAACATATATGTTATCAGCATAATAATTGAACGAATAAATAATTGAAAAATGCGAGACAATATAATTTGAGTAATGTATAGGGGAAACTAGGAACATTTGACCCATAAGGATACATGACCCAATGCCTTTTTCTCAGCATTGGAAAAGTTTTATAAGTTGAAAGTGGCTTCACTTCTTTCCTTTCAGTCAGCTGACCATATGGTGAAAAGAACCCAACTGAATCAATGCGTACGTGTTTAGCTATTCGAAAAAATACGTTTTCATGCAATGAAAGTAAATTTTTGGCGCCATAAAATTTTTTGGTCTACTTTTTTTTTTTGTTTAAATGAAAGATTTTTTCAATTAGTTACTTGTTTTGTTCATGCTATTAGCTACAATTACGTGGATAATAGTGCTAATGTAATTATTCGTAAATCTCTTTGGTTTGGGGTTAATAAAAAAGTGCAACTAGGGATACTTGACCCAAACCAATTAGGGATATGTGACCCAAGTAAACAACACAAAATCAGACAGAAGTAGACCAAGCAATTTTTTTTTAAATCATGGGAGTCCCAAAAAAATGAATTGGTTCTTCTGGGAGTACAAGGTTTGTTGGGAAAATACAAGGGAAATTTTCTTAACGAGTTCTGTGAAACGGTTTCATAAAATTTTAATTCAAACTTTAAATTTGTAATAATCAAAAATACTTTTGCCGTCATAATATTGAGTTCATAATATTTTTTAAATGTCAATCTCGTTAAGAAAATAATATCAAAAACGATTGTACTGCCTTCCTCAGAATTGTATAAAAACATTCTCAAGTTCCTCAAAAACTTTTATTTTCATTAAAATAACGAGAAATCGTGGATGCATTCAGATGTCAATTGGTAACATCATTATATTTAAATATAAGGATTTTTTAAAAAAGATTTAAAATTCGATATTGTCGTTAGTTGAAACAAGATTACCTTAAGTGTTGAAATATAGATTTTGTTAATTTCATAACGGTTTCATTGTGCAATGTATTATTTTTATATTAAATTACTTATGAAATGTAATAATTTTTGTAATAATTTAAAAAAAGGTTTTAATAATTAATTTTTTAACGTTTTAAAAACTGCATTCGACTCTTTTTGGTTTTAAGGAAATTTGTTGTTAATAAAATAGTATTTTAATTCAGTTTCATATAAAAATTTTAGTATCTGGATAAGCTTGTTTTTTTTTTAATTTTAACTGCAGAATTTTTAACAAAGCAACCAAACTACTATGTTTATTAATTTTACTCATTATTTCGTAACATTACAGAAATATTAATAATATTACAGCAAAGCTATCAGTTATATTGGCCATGAATTAAGGTTGTATGATTAAAATATCCTTTCGGGCAATCGAAACACGGCTTTTTCTCAACAGGTGCTGCAATACGTAACTGTAATACGTAACAGGTTTCATATTTTTTTAGAGAAATCGTGTATTTTACCAGTTCAGATTTATTTTTCAGTGAATTTAGTAGTTTGTGAATAATATTGAAAAACTTTTTTGAAAATAAGATAAAATATGTTTCTTACTATGTAAGGCGTGTTGCTTTTTAAATAAAATTGTTACAATTTTCATTTTTTAGATATTTGTTTATTCACGGAGATTTAATTGCCCAGCCTAAAATAAATGCTTGTTTTAGTTAATTACGTTAGAAATATGAAAAATTGTTTTATTTTTTGAGAATGCAAGAAAACTTATTCATTATGACAGTATTTTTTTCAAGGCTCATCGATCATGTCTTTAAAATAAAGAAGCATATTAATATTGTCCATTGATCGAAATAAACTTCCTTCAATATTTACGCTTATGAATATAACAGAAAACCAATTATTTTAGTGTTATAACACCTTCTGTGAAAACAAAGAGATGCGGAGTTGTTAAAAACATCACGTCCTGAGGTTTAATTTGCCACTCCTTTCCGTGCGAAAATGCATTTCCCCTATAGGAGTGGATTTCACTCTTTTTGCGGAGTGGAGAAAAGAAATAAAAGAAAACAATCAACGTCCTACAATCTAAAAACGAGCGGTTTTAACTCAGTCTGAGTTAATTTCCACTCCTTTCCGGTGCCGAAAATGCACTTCTCCTATAGGAGTGGATTACACTATTTTGTTTTAAGAGTGTAAGTAACTACGCGTATAATTCCAAACAACCATAATCTATTTAATAAGTTTATATTGAGTTCACTCTCTTCATTAAAAATACACATAGCGAACGATTTAATCACAAAAAATGTTAAAAAGTTATCTCCAAATCATTACTCAAACTAGCTTAATTACGGGAGAAGAAGCCATCAAAACAAGCTTAAAAGTGCACCACATTAATCCCCGCACTCGCAATTCACAATAAACAAGAAAATCTGCTGATAAAATTAATCCTGGGTGTCATCTTAAAAGAGGATTACGCCCCCAATCCATAACAAGTTAGGATTATATTAGATTGTAGACAAGCCACAACATCAGGGGAGATTATTTGAATAGTGGTTTAACCCTGTTATTGTTACAGAGATAAGTGTCTGTAAATATGGAATTTATTAAATTTAATTTTAAGTTATCTCTCCATCTCTCTATTCTAAATGTATATTTTGAAAATCGTAGAGTTCTGAGTTGTAAGAAACATGTAACTTCTAAAGAGTTCGAATAAGTTTCTGAATTATATAATTATTGAACTAAAAAGAGCATTTGAAGGTAGATTTTTAAGTTCAGTCATAATTCATTCCAAAGAAAATTCATTCCAAAAAACATATTCGTAAATTTTAGACACAGTAAATAAAATCAAATAGAATGGAAAAGTTACTGAAAGTACATCATACTATTATTTTTTTTAAATACTAATATTGACCTTCTGACCATATTACTGCAATTTTCAAAATTTCATCTTCAGTTTTCCCATCTTATACATGTAATTTTTAAATTATGAAACAATTCATTTTAAATAAAATTTGAAACTAACGTTTTTTGATAGGATTTTACTTACTTTATTCCCACAATTTTGAAGAAAAAAAATCGATCCGTTAATCTAAAACCGATTTCCTCACAATCACAAACCTTCGACAAAAATAACCTTATACTGCAAATATTTCCTCAATCTTCAAAGATTTAAACTGAAAATAACAATAACTCTACATTACTCTAAGAATAATACTACACCACTTTTGAAATAACCTCTTTAATAAACCCCCTCGCATCACTGGAGAAGAACGAAAAGTATTTAAGGTCCGGCGTTAATAAAAATGCATGAATTAAGTAGGGAAGAAGGCCGGAATTGTTGATTGTTCAGAAGAGAGCTACTGGCTACACCCCCCCCCCCTATCGCTCCCCTCCCCCTTGAATTGAAAAGTTGCCAAATTTCTATTTTGGGCAACACACTTCTAATCAATACCCTTCTTATATTCACAATTCTCAGTTCAGTGTCCGATTCTACGCGCTGTGTTTCTGTTTTGATGCTGCGCGATGAAAAAAGATTGTTTATTGTCATGGAATTAAGGGGGAAAATCTCCGCGCTTTTTTTTTTAAATAAATGTTATTCTTTTTATTGTTGGTTGTGGTAAAAAAAAATATAGTATTTCTTTTGTACGTTCATTGACCGAGCTGGAATTAATTGGCTTATCTCATTATTGCTTAAATTTGGCTTATCTCATTATTGCACAATTGCACACTCATTGTTGCACAATTGATTTTCGATCAATTGAATATTAATTTTATTGAGTTTACTTGCCAGTATTTTTATAAAATATTTCGGATTTAACGTACTTTTATTATATCAGTTTCAATTTTATTGTAGTGGATGGGTATGAGATTAAAATGTTTTCCTATTTTAAATATTTTTTTGTTTAAGAGAACAGAAAACGAAGCGAAGCTTCAAAACGTTGACTTTTCATCTTACATTTTAATCACTTAAATGTCTATTTACAAAAAAAACTAATATAACATGTAAATATGCGACTCTTGTTTCGATGATGTTAGTTAATTTCATTATAACTTTAATGTCAACTATGTTATATTTTTTAAAACACTAATTTCGGTTCACCATTTAGGTTAAAACACCATTTAGGTTCACTTTCTATAACAACTATTCAGTGTATCTAAAAATCATTTTAAAAATAAAAATTCATTAAAAGCGCAATAAATCTCAAGTTTGACGATAATATTCATTTAAAATTGTAAGATATTAGCTTAGACGATAGAGAAATGTTGCACATTTCTGAAATTGTGAAAATCTTTTAAAGTTTTTTTTACCTATATTTTTTTCAAAAATTTGATGATTTACTGTGTCAAATAGACAAGTATAAAACTGAACAGAAAATTTCCATCCTCCAAGAAAAAAAAAGAGAAAAGTTAGTCTAAATACTGACATTGGTGTTTTGGAATAATGCTATTTGAAGTTGGCAAAATATTTCACATTGTAAATAAGCTACCTGACCAACTCCATGCCATTATTTAACTATGTATATTTCATCATATTTTTACAATCACAATTTTGTAACTAAAAGTCAAAAAGAAAATTCCATATCTAGAACCGTCATTTTTCCATCGTTACCTTAAAGTTAAATTTGTAATTTAAAATTATAGTACTGTTTCAATGTGTATTAAACTTTTTTGCATTATACTTTGTTTCTATAAAGAATCAAGCACTCAATGTTCCTAAAACAAAGAACTGATTTTCAAAATATAACCTTTACACATTTATTTTAAACAAATAAAGATCAAATTCAATTATCGGGTTTCCTCGTAAAACTTACAAATGTACAAACATACCTTTAAGGGACGAATACAATTTTCTACATTAACTTTGTTTTGATTTTCTGTCACTATAAAAATTAAAGTTTGTTTCAAAAACTAAAGTTTGTTCATTTGACATTTGTGCATTTAGAAATTTTAGAGAGTGTTCGAAAAAGATTTCGTTTGTTCTCTTTTCTTAAGAATAAATGAAATTTGTCTTATGATTCTTATGAGTATTTCTTATTTTTAACTATGCATGTTTCAGTTGTTTATAAATTTTATTCACATTCAAAAAACAAATTCTTTTTTTTATTGGTCACATTACTTTGAATTTAGTTGGTGTATGGTTTTAAAAAGCAATGAGAATAGTTTTTGATTTATTAACGTTTTCATTGAAGTTTTCAAAAAATCGTAACATTCCTTCCTCACTTCCTCCATTTCACAGTAAAGTAATATTCATTGATGTTCCTCCATTTTCACTGAAAAATTAATAAAACACAAGAAATAATTATACTTATAATAATTTATTAATAAAAAATTCAGGTTGGTACATCAAATGTTTTATCTAATGCGTGTGCATTACATGCTAGTTAAAAAGCTATGTATTTTACACTGGTTTTAAATAACCCATTTTAACTAAATTAATTTAGTTTTTTTTACCTATGATCTCAATGCATAAATTTGAAATTACCTTCGTGAATACAGTTTTCAAAGGGTAGATTTCACTATATTGTTTTCGTATTTTAAGTCCATAATAATTTCGAATGCGTAAATAGTTTATTTTCTATAATCTTTCCATACACTATTTTTAAATTATCCATCCTATTTTTATCATGTAAATTTAAGAAATTGTAATATTAAAACAACTCTAAATTATAACGCTAATATAGTAAAACATTTTTAAACCTACATATAAACATTTTGTACACTGTTAAAAATGTTGTGCTAGGTTTCACCATGATATTGGTTCCTTTCACCATGATATTTGTTTCTAGTAGCTGCAACGGCTGTATAGTGAAATATTTCACCTTTTTTTTCGGTGTTTGATTGAACCATTTTTCTGGATTTGGAAACAAAAACCTGAGAAATGGTTCAACCGAATACCAAAAATATGGTGGAACGTTTCACCATTCAGCCGTTGCAGCTACTAAGAACCAATATCATGGTGAAACCAAGCACAAAATTTTTAACAGTGTATTAGTACAAGAAACAGAAACACGGACATTAAAACGTGTGTAAAATATACCGTATTTTTCATTTCCATTTGCTCAAAATACAGAAAAATGAACCGTACAAAAATACACTTATCTACTTTTAACATCCAGAACAAGCAAAAAACTACTTATAAATAAAATGTAATATTAATCTTTTCTTCAAAGCTCAACAAATAAGAATATAGATAACTTTTCAATTAGAAAATTGCATTTTGCCATTTTTACAATTTCATTTATATCTAGTATCTCTTCTGTAATCTCATATACCCTTGTTTGTATGCTCTTTGATTATTTTATAAACAAAATTGGTTATTTGCTTTCATTCAATTTGTAATATATGCTTTTGATCAAACTTCTATACATCGGTTTTAATTTGATTAAACGCAAGCACGATTTTTTTTTAACAATGTTAAAGAAAATGCTCAAGGAAATATATTAAACTGTAGCTACCCAAGTCAAGAAAACTACCAAACATAAAACAGTAGCTTTTGACTTAGTTCCAATTAATTTGAATATATAAACTTGCTTGCTTCAAAAACTGGTTTTAAATTGAAAGTAAATTCTAAAAAAAATTATGTTGTGCCAAAAATAAATAATGAAAGTTTAACGTCGAAATGTTAGCAGGAAAATTTTGTTTTTTATAAAAAAAACACTCAACATATTATCAAAATAAGTAGAATAATGTAAAATGAGCAGAAAGTTTAAAATACTCCTTAGTTTAAACGTTTTTATGATTTAAAAGTATAATATAAAGCTTTCTCATGATATTTTTATTGTGTTTGTCTATTTCTAAACATATATGTATATTTTTTTCACCGAGAAGAGAATTATGATAAAACAAACAGGATATTTTCTTCTTGTTATCAGTAACCCATATAGTTACTTACTTTATCATTACACTTATGCATTATAATTGTCCTAGGAATAATTTGTTTTCAAGAAATTTTACGAGAATTATCTATTTCACTTTATATGGTATTCTTAAATGTATATTGGAATTTTTTTTAAACAACGTATCTCTTCATTTTGATACTAATAAAATTAATCCTTTGAAAATATATTTGCACTTATAACCCAATTAAAACAGCAAATAAATATTAACCATGACTTTAAAAAACAATATTAAAGCAAGTTCAAAAGCGAAATTATTAATATTTAATGGTATATATCCGAACTATCTTCCGAAAAAAAGAAAAAACACAGAAGTATCCAAAATAAAGCTTTAATGTCCACATTTCCATAATTTATCTCCGTATCACGTGATACTATACCAGGAAAAAAATAATATTCTGCCCGAGGCAACGGCAACTGGTATAAAATAGTACGTGATTTGTCCTTATATGGAGGTGAATAACTGCCGAGCTACGTCATTCATTGAAATTTATGCCCCGAAGGAAAAAGTGGAGGTAAATATTTTATTACACTAGGAAAGATCGGGACTGTGTACAACCTGCTTTGATGCTTCCTGCTTTTAACAGAAATGCTCGGGATGGGAAATTTGTGCGAAATGTTGATGTCCAACAAAGCTTGCTTTAGATTGAGTTATTGGGATGTGAATAAGTTTATTTTATTCCAAAAAGAACCAACTATCGTTTTACAGAAAGAATATTGTTACAAAGATATTAATTATTCAGACCTTTAGGTAATATGATTAAAATACGGTTTTCCACACAGGCATGCAATAAACGGAAATATAATATAAAAAAAAACTTCATATAAACGGCACTCTAAAGAAAGATTATTTCAATTTACGGAAATATTCAACCTATTAATTCAGTATCTATATGCCTAGTTTAAGTTCTACCTCAAAGTTTTTTGGGGCCTGGATGGCCGAGTGGTTTGGAGCAATACGCTAGCAGTCTGCGCGCTGTAACGGGTGCGGGTTAGATCCCCGCCTTCGCCCTGGGTGTATATTCCTTTCTCTGTGACAGTAAAAAATTCTTTCTGTGTCTGTCTTACTTGACGAAGGCTTCATAAGCGGGTCTCTGATCAAGCACACAAGACGGAATATGTACCTACCCCCCCCCACCTCAACGTTTACCTTATCTATACCGAGGCTTCAAAATTTCACAAATAACTTATGCTTGTTAAAAGTTAAACAAAACAACTAGAAGCGTTTATAGTATAAAAATCATGTTTTATAAGCTAAGTACTTTTTGTTTAAACGTGTTATCTTTCTCTTTTCTGCAAAGGCTATATAAATTGATATTAGTTGTGGTTTATTTTGCAATTTTTCTGTTGTTTACCATAATATGTTTTAGGAATGGAAGAGGACGCTGATAGAGTTTTATTGTTGAAACTAGTTTAACTGTTAGGCTGACTTGTAGTAACTTGATTATATAAAATCACAGCAAAATAGTTTTACAACACAATCAAATTGATTTTGATAAATCTAATGAAAAGGGGTGTAAATCGAAGTATTTAGCAACATCGTAGTAAATTAGTTTTACAACACAATCAAATTGATTTTGATAAATCTAATGAAAAGGGGTGTAAATCGAAGTATTTAGCAACATCGTAGTAAATTAGTATCTAACTGCAATTTTGCTCGTTTTATAGCATAAATAAAATGTGTTAGTATGTACACCCCTAACTATTTTTAACATACCAATTATTTACACACATATTTAGATTAATTTTATAGCTGTTATATAGTTGGATGAACCGAGCTCTGCTTCTAAAATTCAAATTATTTTCATAATTTGAAAGTCAGTAACAGATGGCTTTATCTGAATTCAATCAATAATATAATATAAAAGTTTTGATAAAAATTTATTAAAAACTGCATTTCTCCAATAAATTGCTTAGCAGTTTTCAAAAAAGAGCTTAAAATTGAAAAATAAAAATATGCTACCCTCTATTAATGTATACCTTCTTAGTAAAGAATAAAATAACAGAAAAAGTGTTCAATTAACAAATTAAATTATAATATTGAAATTTTTCAAATAACCATCGACATTATTTGTTATAATTCCATTTAATCAATACATGATTCAAACTATAAATATTTCATCTACGTTAGGTTAGTTTGAATTATCGTTGCACTAGAGCTACACGAGAGCTTTTGGAGACGGGCGTCGTATTTTAGAACCACAGTCAAGTGACGAGCCGACACCTGATTTTATCTACTAGTACCCAGTTCGTCAATATCTTTTCTTAAGTGTCAAAAAAAACCGCGAAAATTTTAAATCAAATTTAACACTACGCCATATTTCAAATATCAAACAGCACTTTCATTAATTCATTTCCTCTTGTAAAACCATCTTCCTTAATAGCGAACATGGAGAAAGGAAAAATCACCAACCACGAGGAAAAACGAATCTGTAGAACTTTCTTTACAACAGGAGTAGTCTTTGCACAGAGAAACATACTTTACATACGATCGATTAGAAAAAGCTGCCTTGGGGGGAGTAAAAAAATATAACGACAGGATTTTTTTTATTATGAAACAAAAATCGATTTTTGTTTTTATTTTTATTGATTATTCTTAGAATTCCAAAAAAAATTGTGATCATCGAAAAAATTTTGAAAATCTTCGTGGGATGGATTTTTTTTATAATTATGTTTCAGAAAATAATAACAAACTCCGACTAATTAGTAGTATGTTATTTATAATATAAAAATAATAATTTAATATTGTTTTATTAAATGTATCTATTTATAACTACTACAGTTTAATTTTATATGTTAATTAGCGTTAAACATGTTTTTAGCTTTGGTTTTGTATGTTTACTTACATTAAATTAGATTTCCTTAACTATACATTTCTTACACATCTAACAAAAATTTACAAACTCACTAATTAATTATAATATTACAACGTAATTACTTCTTTTAATGGATATACATAAATATTCAATAAAGCAAATATGTTCTTGATATAATCTTGTTTCCATAAGTAATATAACTTTATTGTACATAACAATAAATATTAGTTTGTATTATTCACACGGTTATAAATATAATATACTATTATGTGTTAATAAAATGTATTTTCATCCCAATATAATAACATATCCCAATAATAACATAATTGGTTTTCCATTAACCATTTTCCTAACTCATTTGAAGCACATGAAAATAAGATAATTTTATAACTAAAATTTAAGGAAAATATTTTTTTAATAAATTATAACAATAATTTTCTAAAACTTTATTTGTTAAAATAGTTTGAATTCCAGTTTTTAAGCATTAATCCAATAAAATAGTTTCGGAATTAATTTTATTTTACCATGATCCTCATATTTTCATTTAACTAATACAAACATTATTTAAGGGGGTACGATGGGTGTTTGGATAAAAAATGTCGATTTTCTGTTTTTCCTTTTTTTTTTATTCTGCTTATTTTTAGATTTAATTTAAGACCAAGATTATCGATTTCTGGTTAGTGGTTTTCTTTTTATAAGCATTTTTGAGAAACGCTTTATATCAGTTCTTACCTAAACCTTACTTTTTTTTGTGTTTCCTGAAATATAAGGTTTTTCAATAGTTAGGAACATTTTTTTCAGGAACTATAAAAGATATCAACATATTTTGTTTTGTTATTTCTTCGCCATTAATAGATATTTGATTTAAACTGAGGAATTTTAAATATCTCTGATAAAAAAAATTTGACTTTAAATTTGATTTTTTTTTGTGTTTTTCAATACATATTTTTAAAAAAAATCACTGTAAAAAAGTATTTTTTACTATTTTGAAATATCTTCAGTTTAAATCAAAGAGCTTTATGGTAAGGAACAAAAACTAATAAAAAATTATAATGATATCTCATATAGTTCCTGAGAAAAATGTTCCTAAAGTTAGGTAAAATAACATAGGCGAGATAGAACCATCCGACTCTCCTTAATTCTTCGAAAGACATTATTCTTCCATCTAACAATACAAAGAGAAAATATAACGTTATAAAAAATTTATTTAGAATTTATTAAAATTTACTTGATTGGTTGGTTGGTAGACATATATTTTCAGGTTTGTGTGCTTGGTCAGAGACCTGCTTATAAACCTTCGTCTAGTAAGACAGACACAACACACACGTAAGTGGACCCATCTAATTTTTAGAGACAGAGACCAACTAGAGGATCCCCAGAATTGACTTGTCACCCCCAGAGGTATTGATTTGGTATGGGAACTTAGAGGACTTTGTGACCACGACGGAATTTAACGTGCACCAGTCACCATAAGCGTACACGGGGGTCTTCGAAAGGCAGCGGGGCTCGAAGCCGCAACCTCAGGGATGTCAGTCCAAGACCTTACCGACCAGGCTATCCCGGCCTCAATTTACTTGAAATAAGTGCGAGTTTTACTTAGTGAGAAAAAAAATCGCAAGCTGGTGATTCCAAATGGAATCAATGGGAGTGAAAGGGTTGAAATCACTTCTTATACCAGCACAAAATCTTTGTTGAAATTCTTGTTTAAAACCCGAAAATATTATACGTTATATTCACCGTCTTTTTATCGTAATCTTCTGATATAGGAATTAAAAATAAACTGAAGAATTTAAATCATTTTCTTTAAAGAAGGATTATCTTTAGTAATACTTTGATCATTTCAAACGGTTCTTAGAAAATATGCATTATAACTGTGCATGCATTCGAATGTTAAACAGTTTGAATTGTTATTATAAATTTATTCATGTTCAAATATGTTTGTTGCGGGGTTTTAAAGGGAAAATGGTGGCGTATATTTAAGTTCGACTAATAAGAATTCTATTTATTTTTGGATATATATTTTTGTGTTTTTGTATGCGATAAACTTAAAATACTTCTAAGACATATACAACAGTTACGAATATGTATATAAGTTTACAGGCGTCGAGCTTTTTTATTTATAGATAAAGATATTAAACTGAATTCTTCTATGATGTATTTCACTCATACAAACGTCTCAAGATGGTTATAGTTCTTTTAAAACATCTTATTTTAACATAGAGATATTATTTTTTTATCTGAAGCTGCAGGTTCCAAAACTGTAATTTCTAAATTATTTTATTGGAGAACTTGTTGATTGTACATAACAGATGCATCTTTTATTAAAATAACGTCAAAAACATACCCCTCGTGCTCTTTTTTTTTGTCCAACCCTATTTTAGTTCATACGTAACAATAAATCAATCAACCATATAGTTATAATTGGTTCATGTTCCTATATTAAACAATAAACTCCACAAGCATTTATACTTAATTTCCTTTAACAGGGTACCGAAAAAAAAATACTGTATCATAATTATTAAAATACGTGCCACAATAGCAAAGCCCAGTCCTGGCAAAACCCTTTCAAGATAACACTGGCTTTTTTTTTTAAACAATGGTTAACTCGCGTGAGAGTTCACACTTCGGGAATAGTACCTCGGTTTTACAATGTTCTAAATGAAAGCTTTGCCAATATTTCAAATTAAACCCGTAGCCACTACAAAAAAGGGGGCTGGGGAGCCCAGTCGGTTAGGCACTCGCCTAGCATGCGAAAGGTCCCAGGTTCGGGACCGGGCATCGCCAAAATAACTGCCGACCTATAAACGGCCCGTGCAGTCAAAATGTCCGACGAATAATACCCCGTCTAAGGGAGTGCACGTTAAATATCCTTCAAAGTCCTAACGCTGTGTACGATGTCGCCCTTAACGGTTACGTTGGGTGCCTATTCAGGTGTCGGCTCGTCACTTGACTGTGGTTCTAAAATACGACGCCCGTCGCCAATAGCCCTCGTGTAGCTCTAGTGCGACGATAATTCAAACCTAACCTAACCACTACAAAAAAATATATGTGTGCAGGAAAATTTAGCGCACAGAAAGTGTAAGTGGTTAGTTGTGATCTGCCTCTTCTTTGAATAACTTTCTTCTGTACGTGCGCACATATTCTTAGTATGGGACACCAAGCAATGGGTTTTTAAACCCGTTGGTTTTGAATTGTTTAATCAATCATGTGATGCACTTGAAGTTCTGAAAATCTCAAGTCAGAATCCAAGGTCCGTACACTCTTTTTGAAATAAAATACAAGGACTTCTTTAATTTTTTTAATGTTTAAAAAAAGTGCAAAGAGGGTGTAATGATTATGTCTCTTTAGGAATATTTATAATGATTATGATAAAACAATATTTATAAGATTATCATCGGCACATATTAGAATTAAGTAGAACATTATTAAGAACATTTTATTCACAAATCATAAATCTACTAATAAAATTATAACCATCGATACTATTTGGAGTGATGAAGTCATGAAAATCTTACGATCGATACATTTTTAGTAGTTTTTCTTAATATTTAATTAAAAAGGTCCACAATTTGATGGAAAGATAAAGAATATTTTTGTCCTTAAAATAGGACATTTTTAGGTCCTTAATTTAAAAAATAAAAAGTGTTTTAGACTTTAACACTTTTATAAGTGGACAACTTTAGAGAAGCACGCCTAATTTTTAAAAAAAAACACTATCGGAGTAAACAAATATTACATTTTCATGAACAGTTCTTACCTAGCAACTTATTCTGATTTTACCTACCTGGAATAGAATCCTTTCTCAAAATACACAATTATCAATCTCAATGATAATAATAATACGAATAAAAAATAGTTATTAAAAAATATTAAAGAGTCAAGTAATGACAATGTTAAACGCTGCTGTAATGACAATGTACGATAGCAAACTTTTCCGCACTTCAAATTCATTTTACATTGCTCTTACAAGATAGAGACATCAGGTAAAACCGCAAGTATTAGTTTTTTAGTTTTAGTTTGAAATATCGTCGCACTAGAGCAACACGAGGGCTATTGGCGACAGTCGTCATAATTTAGGACCACAGTAAAGTGATGAGTCAGCCCCTGTGTAGGCACCCAACGCAACCGTTAAGGGCGACATCGTACGCAGCGTCGCGTCGGGACTTTGGAACATATTTAACGTGCACTCCCTCTACACAGGGTATTATTCGTCGGACATTTTTGGCTGCACGGTCCGTTTATAGGTCGGCAGTTATTTCGGCGATGATTCGACCCGAACCTGGGACCTTCTGCAATCAAGGCATACGCCTTAACCGAATGTGTTCCCTAGCCCCCTATTATATTATGTAAAATTGAGTCTTGTAACTGTGTCAGACCAGCTGAGCGCGCTGTTCCCAAAAGGGTGCGAATCCCAGCTACCGTTCGCGTGTGAGTAGCGGGGCACTTCATCACACCTCACTTCACTTCACATCCGCTCATCGGAAGGAGGAAGTGCTCGAATTACTCTCCCTCAAAACTTATCATTTTGTTTTTAATTCTTGCACAAAAGGGCCTGATAATGAGACACTTTTTGATGGAGGACATTTTTTTTTATTATTCTAATAAGTAGCTATATTTGTAACTGTAAATTGGATCATCTTGATTGTAGTGGACCAGGAGATTTAAGTGTTATTTGTCTTGCGGGCTATTTTGGGGGCTTCCGTTAAAACAACGGTCAGAGCTGGTTACTAATGAAGAGGGCTGGTGACGTCAGAGAAGGTCGTTGATATGTAGAAAGGATGGGGTTTGAATAATTCATGTTTGTCAATTTTGAGAGCGGAGTTTTGATATTATTTGTCATTTATTTATAAATTTGTCCCTTTTTTTAGATATTTTATGAGCTATTTTGTGTAAATTAACAAGTAGGTTTGTAATGGATGTTACTTAGCCCGCTTCCACACAACATTTTAGTTCAACAGGAAAAAAAGCGCCAAACCGATTTTTCTGAGATTTTCATTGTTTTTCTGAGATTTTAATTTCGATGCGCTGATTTTTTTTTTTACCTATCACACTTGCCTGTAGCATTTTTACTTTGGGATATAAAAGTGGGAGACAGAGAGAAATGAAAGATTATAAAACCTTCGAACACAGAACGAACGAAGGACTGATCGACAACAGAACGAAGGACTGAACGATTATAAAACCTTCCACTTCTTAAGTTATAAACGTAGTATGGTAACTAAAATGCGTTTCAAATTTGTTTTTTGAAAAATTTTTTACCTATAAGCCTCCATAACTCGAATTTATCAGGTAGATAATCAACAGAAACTGAATCGCATTATTTTATAGCGATTTTTAAAATGAACAAAAACGTTTACAAAAGAAAATAAAAAAAATATTTTATCACTAATCAAAAAACTGCATACTTAAAGATGATTTAATGGTTTATCAAACTTAGGAAAATTTTGGAATTTAATCCTGCGTCTTTGAAATATTTTTTTTGCGTGTAAAAGCTTCATCATAAGTTCTAAACTTTTTGTAAGACTTAGAAGGATGGGTGAAAATGCGATTATATACCTTGACATTTAGATTAGTGTCATGCTTAAAGTGTTCAGAAATAAATTTTGAGCAAAGACTTAACTTCCAGAATTTATGCTTATTATAATATAGTAAAAAAAAATTACATTAATCCTTGTTATTATCTAAAAAAACATTTTAGGAATAGAAATTTTTTACATTTTTCGTTGAAAAAATGCTAAATATGATTGATAAAGTTTCTTTATTACATTTATATTCAAAATAAAATTGGAAAGCTTAGTGGAAGAAAGTGCTATGTGACAAAATTGTGAAAACGAGCTATAAAGTTTTTAGTTCGCATTTTAGATCCGTTAAAAAAGATGCTTGCAAAGGGTAATGAAATGGTAAGAAATATACTTAATTTAAAGTTTATGAAAAATTCGAACGTTTTCAATTGGAAGGAGGGGATAGTTTGTACATTGACACAAATATCTCCTTTTTATTAAATATCACATATATAGAAAGCTTTCAATTACAAAATTAAGCATAAAGTAAACTAAAACTATAACTGAAATATTAAATATAGGAAAAGTCGATAATATAAAATGACTTGAAACAATATTTTAGAATAGAACTTTTTTTAATTAAATATCCAAAATATACTCATGTACATTTTTTTAACATTGACATCCAAGTGTTAAAACATCTGTCGAAATTTAATTAGTTATTATTGTGATCGTAATTTACCTTATACTGCATAGTTAACGACCAAACAAATGTTGTAAGAATGCAATTTTGAATACATTTAGCATTATCATTTCATGTACACTTGTTCACTAAAGTACAATAATAGCGCTGTCAATAACAACAAAGACCCATTTATTATGGATGAGTTTGAAAATGAACGCCGATGATTGATTCAAATCAGGAGAAAGTGCCTCGATTCTTCACAAAAAGGGCATTTTCATATTTTATTTCCACTTTTTCATAAAAAGACCATCACGACCCAATATTGAAGGAAAAGCTTAAAAAAAAGATTGACTGCCTTTTTATGATTTTTCCCATTCTCGTTGTGACTAACTCTATATTTTTTGGCACTTGAATTTTTTTAGTTACCAGAAAAAGTATGACAAAACTGTAACTGCATCTCGAATTTTTAAAAATAATTCAATATTTTCAATATTCAAATACAATCATTTTCACGATTCAAGTTTTTAATACTATTATATTTTGCATTTATTTGATTCTCTAGTGATATTTTTCTTAAATTTTTTAGCTTTTTTATCTTTTTAATTAACCATATATAAATTCATACACACTTCCATTACAGGCCTTGCACTCCTAACTGTTCAATATACTTTGTATTTTGTTTTTGTATGCTTTTCGTGCTAAATAAAAAATACTACCAAACAAAGTTATAAGCATAAAATTTATTGAATTAAGGTTTTTTTTTATTTTTTTGTTATTTATGTTGACATTGACCTAATTCTGATTTTAGTATAAACAACATTAGAATGAAAATAAAGTTAAAAAAGGATCCATATAAGAGTAAAATAAGTGGGGTTTTTACATACAAGACAACATTTATATCCTAACTTTCAAAATTTTAACAACTTTTAAAACGAATCCATAACGAGCATTAAAAAGTATGCATGTTTTAATGCCAGTTTTTGCCAAACCAGAAAAGAGTAATGTAAGATATTCCTGCTTTCTTATTAATAAATAACAAATACCTAAAAGTAAACAGTTAATGTAATACACGTGTATGACATACTTATAAAGCTAACCAGACAAATAAAAACGAAATTTAATTAGGAAACTCCTGCAATACCGTCGTATTATTCGGTAACTGTTTCTTCTACGTACCTAAAGCAATAAGGACTAAAACTATTTAATTATTCACCAAACTTCCTTGGAAAGTAATGAAACCATCAAAAGAATAAAGCCAACGAAACTGAAGGAGATTTGAATATTAAAGACTGCATTACAATCTCCCTAAATGCATTTATCTTGTGTTGCCAAGCATTGAAACTGCTATAACGTTTTTAACCTACTAACTAATTTCGTTTTTACTAAATATGCCCTTGGAATCAAACATGCGTCGATTAAAAAAAAAGTACTATTAACATAAAACCTTTGTTTTCAAATTGAAATGGCCGGAGGGAATGTCCCATTTCTGTATATTGTCGCATTTCCCTTTGAAAGGCTGAACACTGTTTTAACCTTATTAAAAGAATATGACATACACTTGCTTTAAATTGTTTTGGTTTTTGTCTAGTTTTTTTAAGTAACATAAAAGAATATGATTATTTCATATTATCTGTTTTGAGTGCTAGAACTGCTTGTAAATGGTGGAACAAGAACTAATTCTAACCTTAGCGGTAATTTTGATGATGATAAATAATTAACACTAATAAATTGTTATAAAAAATCCTCGACGCAACAGCCCATTAGTGGGCCAAGGCCTGCCGTGCCCATTCCAGCTTACGTGACCAAGGGCTCTGGGCTGCATATGTCACGGTAAGGTGTTCAGCCTCACGCGGAACCCCCTAGTGTTTAGTTCCCAAGCATGCTTGGTACCCATTTTATCGACCCACTTAAGGGATGAAATGATGGGTCCACCTCGCCCAATTAGGGACTCGATCCCCGGACCTGTGACGTAGCAATGCGAAGCACTACCACTAAGCCACTGGAACTTACAAATAAATTGCTATACAATAACAAAAAAGGCTTTTTAAGTTGTTTTGTTAAATAAAACAATTTAAATTTCAAATGCAAATTTAAATTATTATGCCACTGTATTTTATGGCTTCTCTATAAGTTATATGTCTAATATTGAAACTGTAGAAAACTATTTTGAGTAACTACCGATTTTTTTAAATTTTCAAATAAAAACATTTCTAGAACCGATATATTTTTTTTATATCCACCTATTATTTTATTCCTACAATTTGGGATATGAAAAAATAATCGTTCTTTGAGACAATCTTAAATAATATTTTTTTAAATCTTCGGTTGAATTTAAAATAACTTTTTAAGCCACCGTACATTTATTTCAACACAAACTACTTATTTTTTTAAGCCTTGGTGGAAGGAATTTCATTTTTTAAATAATTTTTCACCTTTTGCCTTTTTTCATTTGGATAAGCCGCTACCAGTTGTCTATTTCCACCCTCCGAGAGCAGCTTTAACAGCCACTACATGTTTTCGTAAATTTAAAATGCCTCATTAACTTTTACACTTTTTCACAATGACCATAATAAGAGGTCCGCACTCAAACAAGAATAATTAATACATACTCCAGATTAACATTTTCCAACCCGCTTCAAAATCATATCCCCAAGCTTCGATGAATTAATTTGTAATCCCCTGTCCCAAAATAGACGTTGGCGAATTTGAATAATACTAAATCAAGCCTGTGGTTGTGTTAAATCTCTTTAAACTGTTCTATAAATAGGCATCCAAAAGCATTCCCTAAATAAATACAGCAAGCATATATGCCACTTACTTTAAAGTGTCTCCACACAAAATATATTTCAGGGAGAATTGATTGTTAATACGGAAAGATAAATAAAAAAAAATAAAATCATGGCTATGGTGACTTGTATTTAATAAATACACATCGTAGAACATTTAGGTTATTAAAATATTATAAACGCTTTTATGTTATATCAATATTTTTGAATTTTTGTTTCCAACTGAAGTTCTTGTTAATAGTAAGTTTTCTTTACTGAGAAAATTTGTTACCTTACAATGATCTAGTTTAAACTGAATAACTTAGAGTAATTGTATACGAAATCTAAGTACTTTTGGCGTCCTCTTAATTCACTATTATTCACTATAAAAGTTTTTATGCATATATTATGCTATTTTTACAATGTTTTTTTTTATCAAAAGCCATTCTAAAGTAAAATGTTTATTCACACCAAACCAAATTCCTTACATTATTAAATTCGTAGCAATTATAAAAAAAATTAAATTTTTTCAGCGAAGGGAAATAAATGATTGCCGTTTTGTATAATGATTAAGAAATTCGAACGTTGAAGCTATTGTATAAAAAGCTATATTTTCATTTTCGTTCAAAGCTGTAGAATAAAAAAATAATAATAATATTGAATCAAAATTCTATATTTGATGGTAATATTTTTTTCTTGGTTAAAATCTCTAGAAAGGAAAAATGAACAATATTTAAATAAAATTGTACGTCTGTATATGCTTCATTGATAACAATATATTATTAGCATTATTAAGTATTCCATCGTAATTAAATAACAAAAAAAAAAGAAACAAGTAATCCTTACGGTGCACCACGCTTACCATACTAAACAACCACTACACAATCCTATTAACTATTCCCCAACCCAATCATCCATTCTGCATATTTAATTATAATCTCCTCGAACTTAACAAACATCGATTTCTCTGAAACAGACATCTTTCCCATCCAGTTCTTCAAAGAATCGAATACAAACATCGAATCTTTTCCTTCTAAACATAACGTAAGCCCCAGATGTATTTCATCATTGAAAAAACACTAAATAATCGAGTGCACACAAGCAACTTAAAGTCTCCTTAAGTCTTATCAATTACGTCATCGTAAATTGAACTCCAAAGGATCCCTTCGGAGTTAGAGGGCACTAATCTCTTTCCAAATATAGAAACAGTTCCAAGTTTAGCGGGAATTATTAGCGGCATTAGCGGGAATAGAAGGGGGATGTATGGTTCTGAAGATTTTCGGTTTAGGGCTTGTAATTGAAGATCTTGGTGGAAGAACGTGCTAAGTGGCAAAAAGGTGAAAACGAGAAAATGAGCTTTAAAGTTTTTCGTTTGCAATCAGATCTGTTGAAAACCGTACTTGTAAAGCGTAAAAAATATACTTAACTCCTAGTTTATGAAAAAGGGGGAAATTGATAACGTTTATGAAGTTAGTAATCTGTTCATTGACACAAAAAACTCAATTTTTTTAAAAATGTCACTTAGCACGTTCTTCCACTAAGTTCTTCAATTGTGTGTTGTTGAAACGTGTGTTGCAATCAGAGGTTCTGGGATCAAATAGGTGTGAGAGATCATATTAAAGGTGTTTAAGATTGATACGTTTCAGGTGCGACAGCATTAATTTGCTATATTTAGAGGTTAGTACGGATTTAGAGGTGCGTTGTAAACCTAACTATTTCTGCAAACAAAGTTTTATGTTTTTGTATAATTCCTTATCCAGGTGCGACAGCATTAATTTGCTATATTTAGTGGTTATTATGGATTACTAGATCGGTTTAAAAATGATTATTTGTGCAAAAATTTAGGTGTTTTGTTCAATACCTTATTTAACCTTTAACATGTTTTTTTTTTCAATTGAAGTTGATTAGAAATATATATTTTCTTTAATTGGCTGTCTGTTTTTCGTTCATTGTTTTAATTAAAGTAGTTTTATTTATTCAGGTTACTCTTGTTAGATTATTTAAATGTATATTCCAATGTTCCATATTTCGAAAGAGCAAACACTGTTCAATTAGTTCCTAATTATAATTATATGTCTAAATTTTCTTAAGTAAATTGATTATCAGAACTTAAGTTTTGAAAACATAATATTAGGTACTAAACTAATAAAAAGCTTACCTTTAGTAAAAAAATATATAAATTTAAAACATCCAATTAAGTATTACTACTTTGGAAAAATATTCTTAATATGTAATTATTTCTTTTTTTTAATATTTTAATAACCTGTATATTAAAATAAAACATACGTTAAGTAATTTGTAAAAATGAAAAAAAAACTAAAATTTAATTTAAATATATCTCAGACACTGTTAAAGTTCCACCCAAGCACAATATGTCAAAAACCATTACATTACTTATACGCTAAAGTTACTGGAACAAATTAAAATAAATGCTTACTTATTTATAATTAGCAAATAATTTAATTCGTTCTTTTTCGATTATTTGGTTTGGTTTAGTTAAAAGGAAAATAGGTTTGTAGGAGAAACTTTCGCTTAAAACGGCTCCCACATACTAGACATATATTCAAATTCCTCCATGCGTCTAAAAAAAGCTCCAAGCACAGCATTTAAATCTATAATAAACTTTTTAACGTCAAAACTGATAATATTTTTCATAGAAAAATTAATAATTATTACTTATCGTTTGCTAAATTTATTTGTATTACGAAGAATGATTTTAAATATTATTAAAAAATTAAAAGATATTTTTTTTAAAAAAACTTGCCAAAAGGAATAATTAATAATAAAACATCATTATTCATTAATAAATAGTTAAATGTAATTGAAAAACTACATCTGCTTTTTTAAAATAAAGAAATGAACACTTTGTCCTTACTCTTTCTAACTAAATAATACAATACATCAAAGAAAATCATTTTGACGCATATTGTGCCGTCATTCTTAACTGATTTGCATAAAAAAAAATTCCTTTAAATTTTTATTTAAAATAAATAAAAATTTTCGTCTGATTGTTGTGAGTGGGAATGGGCAATGAATTCCATTAAAACTGGCCTTCTTATGCTTTTTAAATGAGGAATAAATTTATTAAATTTATTGTACTAATTAAATTAAATTTCAGCTATGCAAAGCATTACTAAAACGTCAATGTTATTGGAAAATTTCGGTTTTGATTATATTTGTCTCATGCCGAGAAATAAGTAAAATTGTGGAACAGCAATTTAAAGTTATACACGAACAGAGAAAAAAACTTTAGTTCTGCTGAAAGAAAAGTTTAAACCCAACTCAGTTTCGGGAATACTAAAACAAATGTAATTCCAGCAGGACCAAGAATGAAAACAATATCGTTGGAGCTGCTGCCACTCGAGACGCGAAAAATGCCCATTGGAGTACTTCAAATTCGAATATTTTTTTTAAGATTTTCAAAGTCTTCTAGTTTCGAACAGCTGAATTTTTTGACGTATCACAATTGTGTGTAGAATTTCAAGTTTAGGTTACAAAATCAGGTAACAAAAAGACGGACAGACAGGTAGATGAATAGACATAGCCAGTATAAAAGCTTCCACTTTTTGCGTTATAAACGAAGTGGATATAAGCTAATACGAGCCATCATAGAATCTCATTGGGACATAATTATGATGCCATTCCAAAATGATTTATATTCCAAAAATTAATGTCTTTAATATATATTTTTAATATGCATAAAGTTTCTCGTGCGATTTTCGTAAGTGGCAGTGGTGATTTAATTTCATTAAAAATTACCTTCCTATGGTTTCCAAATGAGCATTACATTTTTTTATGAACCGAAGTACTTAGCATTAGAATTTTCTTCTGAAATATTCGATGTCTTCTAGTTTCCATGCTTTGAACTGTTTGACGTATCACACTTGCCTCTAGCATCTGTAGCTTGGGATGTGAAAGTGGGTGACGGGCAAAACCTTGATTAAAGTATCCATTTTTTACGTTACAAACGTAGTATGGAAGCTAAAAATAGTAACTTTAAATACAAATTTGTTACATTTTACAGCATATAAGCAACTTAAATTAGAACACGCGTCTCTTATTGTCTTATCCTTTCTCAAGTACAACCCTATCGAAATTCCTTGTAAGATAAAAAAAAAAAGATATATCAAAGCCCCGTCTCGCCATATTTGTTTATTTATTTGGCGATTCTTTTTGTGACGGGAGGGGTGTGGGCATGGCGCCAGAGAGGGGCAAACGTCGGCGCCAACCGATCAAAGAAACAATGGGCAGTTGTAGGGGGCTAAGGGGGGTATGGGGGGTTAGGACTGGCCCCCCTCCCACTCAAAATCACACAAATCGTTCGACCCACGCATTCAGAGAAAATGTTGAATGGAGGGATGGTTTGGCGATCATTATGTTTGTCTTTTTTTTCTGTTGTTCAAGGACAGAAGCTGTGGACAGTCTGAGTGCTTTTTTTGTAGGGATGCTGTTTTGGCGTTCTTGTTCCAGAACTGTTTTTGTATCTTTATTTTTTTAACTCACTTTTATCCTTTTTTATCAGTTGTTGCATGTAATGTTTGCAAATTTAACTCGGTAAATATTTTCATGTGATGTTCTGTACTAAAGTCCCAAAATATTGAAAATTAATGAACTTGTGGCTTCGTAGTGTAAGACACCGAAAAGTATAAAAAATCATGAAGCAAATTTTCACAAAAAAAAGCATATAGAATAGACATTTTATATCCAAACAAACCCAGAAAACTTTGTCTAACGACCTAATACCAAATACTTCTCACTTCAAAATAACTTCTAACTCAAAAGACGCTATAAATCCACAATTTTTGGCATAAAAGACGCATTAAAAAAGTTTCATTGGAACAAAATCCTCATGAATAGAATGAAAGGCCATCAACAAGACAATAATTAAGAGTGTTTTTGGTTTCATAATCATGACACTCTGTCACTCTCTGCCATTTACAACGCCTTCAAGTTTTTGGTCGCTTGAATTTCTTATACTTTTCCACTAACCGGTGAAAAGGTGATATGCGTTATTTCCTCATCGTCTCTGTCCCTCTCTCGTGTTTGTTCTGGTTGTAGGACCGATAGTATTTAAGGCTACGTGGAGAGCTATAAAAAGATGGATTATGGGCCTTCTAAGAAAAAGTGAGAATGTTTGGGTTGCATCATCTTTTTCTCATATGAATTGCTACTGCGAAAAGAGGTATAATCTTCAGAAGTATTTCTGCAAAGGCTTCTTATTTCAATAAAAAAGTGAAGGGACGAAGTGTAGAGGAAAGTTCTTCAAAGGACTTGCCTCCTTTTGACATGTAGCAACACATACATGGCGTAATCGGATAAATATATCCTAATGTTGTGCTGGAAATACTCGCATGAATTGGGTTATTGTGGTCAGTCGGACTGTGGGATTGTTCTCTAATGCCTATTTATAGCCTCTTTAGGTGGCTTTAACTCAGCCACTGTTGCGCATTGAAATTTTGTTCCGCGGGAAAATGACGAGGTTTTGTCAAAACACCGCTTTGGATTTAACCTATTCTACACGGATTACTTTATTGGGGGAGGGGGGGGGTTAAGGTTCCTGCAAGATGCGTTTATGAATTATAATCATATTTAAATTTATAACAAAATTTATTAAACCTGGATTCTTAAAATAAACAAGAAGAATCAAAATAACTTTTCTCTTACTATTAAGGAAAACAATCATTGGTTTTAGATAACTTACTAAAAGATATTTTTTGTTATTTATCTAGGTTTTAGATAACAAAAACAAATATTATAACAAATCTTATGGCTCCTTATTTAATAAGACACTAATAGAAACGCGCAATGTAGGGCGAAAAGACAATTAGGTATTCATGTTCTTGCTTACTAAAAGAGAAGACTAAAAACTATCAAAATTTATTTAACTTACAAATATTATGTCCACACATTGACGGCTAGAAATTCCATGTAACAATATCACGCATAAAACATGACCTTTCATTATATTTCGATTTTTAGTTTTCTTTATTTTTTTCCAGTTCGATATTTTAAGAGTTGTTAAGTTTTAGAAAAATTAACAAAACAAAAACTACAAATTTAAAACAATTCAACTTAGAACGAACAGTCATAAACTTTTCATTAAAGAAAACATTTACAAAAAAGAGCCACACATACAAAATATCATTATAAGCCAGCTGACATATCTGAAATTGATTAATAATCTATTGTTATATTGATTAATTATAAGATTTTCCGCGAAATTGCTTCGATATCGCGTGATGGTTGGTTTTCAGGAGTTAAATGAAAACGAAAGCCTATAGAACTTTAAGGAAAGGCTGAACTTCGGGTCTATGATTCATTAAATAAATTAATCAATACCCACGCTTCTACAAATTGAGATTAATTACATGCAATTTTCAATTGAAATTCTCAATTTGTTTTGAATAAATGAAAAGCGTTATTTTTGTTGACCTATTTATTCGGTTAATTAATGAGGATAATTTAAAGCATACGTTAGTCAATATGAGTAATGCAGACTTTTACTTGTACGATTAGTCACGACACAATCTTTTGTGTTTTGATATAAGTAATGCAAAGTTTTCAAATAGAATTTTTCAATAAATGTAGGAGCTAATTTTAATGAGTTATATATTGTTGTAAGGTTATTTTTTTTATTTCCAATTTTAATTAAATGAAAATCAATGAGGGTTGTTTCACGTTGTGGGTGGCAACCACTCCAAGGTCTTGTTTTCATTTTTCTGAAATGACTTTTGTTTAGGTATTCACGAAAGTGATTTTTCTAACTACATTTTGGTTGTTAATTTTTTAAATACCAACTTCTTACTGTGCTGTTGGCTGTACAAATAATTTATTAAAGAAAGCTTTCATAGAAAGAAAAGTTTCTTTTCATCTATTTTACGCATTCTTATCTTGAATAAAAAGAAATTGCATGTAAAGAACTCAGAAGCAGACGAAAAGTACGTTTATTTTAAGAAAAAATCGAAAGAAATGATGAAATTGTAGTACGAAATTTTTTTTAAAAAAAGACCGTTACATCAGCTGAAACATTCCCATTAAGTCCTATAGAGCTAATGCATTAGTTTTGGAATCACAACTTCAGCAGAAGTATTACTTAGCCATGTTAGCCCTTTTTCGACAGGTATGGGAATCTACATAACATCAAAATGAAACATATTTGAAACGAAAATGTTATCTAGTTATTTAATTATATATTTTAGAAGTTTTAAAAATGCCAAAAATATACAGCAGATGGCGACACTATTTTAAAACTTTATCAATTAATAATTGAATAACCGGATGTTATTTTCTTTTCAATTTAGTTTTAAATTGATGTTATGATGATTCCCATACCTGGTGAAAATGGGATAACATGTCAAAACAATTCTTTTACAAAAGTTGTAATTTCAAAACTAATGCATTAGCTCTATGGGACTGACAGTCTATCTTAAGGCGAATCAATAAGAATGATGAAGTTTTCATTGATTAATATAAACTTCTAAAGTTGAAACTAAATTTGGGTTATTTTTATTTAATATTGAATATCATATATTTTAGACATTCACATAGCTTTGATCTAGATACATACCTTTCTACCTTTCTTTAACTTTTACAAAGAGCAACTAAGTAACTTAAACCTTAACAACAACAAAAAGGGTATAATTTTTCATACATATTTTAGTTATCAATGTTTCGAAAATGGGTATCCTATTTTGAAACATTTTTTCAATATTATATAAATTAATATATATATATATTTTAATATATATTATATATATATATAATTATTATATTTATATATATATATATATCAAATTTTATATATATATATATTTATATATAAAATATATTTTATATATATATATATATATATATATATATATATATATATATATATATATATATATATATATATATATATATATATATTAATTATATATATATATATATATATATATATATATATATATATATATATATTATATATCTATATATATATATATATATAATTATATATATATATATAATATATATATATATATATATATATATATTATTATATATATATATATATATATATATATATATATATTATATATATATATATATATAATATATAAATATAATAATTTTATATATATATATATATTGCATTATTTATTAGTGTCACAAATTGACATAATACTAAGCTTTTGAAAATATTATCGAGATGTTATAAAATAATCTGTGATTTTTCAAATTTTTGATTTCAAAAATCCGTTTTTAATGATGTGGACTTTTGGTGTTGACTTTTAATTAATCTCTCCTCAGAATTATGTTTTTAAAAGAATTCCAAACATGTTGAAGCAATTAAGGTAATTATAGAAAAATTCGTTGCATTTGTTTAAAAAAATCCCAAACTTTTCAATTATAATTTGTTACTAAAAGTAATACGGAAAAAGCAATTACTGCTATTTATAGAAAAATTTGTCATTAATTTATTAAAAAAAACTGTTTTAATAAAAAGCTTAGAGGCTCTTTTGCTTTCAACACATAACATAGCTTACCTAAAAGTATATTTTTAAAAAGAATTTGAGTTTAAATTTTGCCATAAAAATATCATATTATAAATGATTTTCAAATCAGTTGAAATGCGAATTGTTCTCTGAAACCATAATAGATAATAAATCAATAACCATACTTTTTTATCTATTTCTAATGAGGTTTTAAGATGTCAAATATTAAAATAATCATTTCTTAACTATGAGAGAGAGATTTTTTTAATGCTATTATGTTGCCTTAACTACAACCTTATTATTATAGATACAATTAGACTGTCAGCTATAAGCTAAATAAAATACTTATATATAATAAAAGCCGACCCGGCGGCGCAACGGTTAGGAAGCTGGCCTTTGGAGCTTCTGGGTTCGGGTTCGAATCCCGTAAGGCATGGATGTTTGTGTTTGTCGAGTATATGCGGAGTACGTGCTCGTTAAATCTGTTGGTTCCGAAAGTCCTGTGGGCGGTCATTGCGCAGTTTCCCATGGGTACAGTACCCTGGAGACTATTTCCCTCCCCTTCAGGGACATGTCTAAATTGTGGATGTGGCGATAGATGGCAGCATCTGTCATATATGTGTGTGTCCGTCCTTCTTGACGATGGTTTATAAGCGGGTCTTTGTGACCAAGCACACAAGCCTGAAAATATATGTCTACCAACCAACCACTTAATAAAACACATATAATATTTTAGTGACTACAGAAAACAGTACTTGCTAGAAAAAGCGTAAAGATAAATTTAAAGCTGTAAAATCCATTTTTATTTTCCATTATAAAAAATTTTACAAGAAATTTTACAAATATTGCACTTAACTGAAAGGTGTGTGATATAAAAAAAACCTGATTCTCTTATAACATAATTAAACGCTCAAAATGTTACTTTGCAAAAGATTTTACTTCCAGCATTAAGTTATTATGCTTTATTTGTCTTTTTCTACGAAAATATCCGAAGAGCTTTTAAAAATCCTAATCGGTCTTGCTTTCTAATAACATGGTTTTTACGGGGACAACGCACAGGATATGATTTTCATGTTGCATCCTTCTCTTTACTTGTTTGTTACTTCTTCAGTTATCCCCGTTGGTTACGTTGTTTTACAATTTGAAGCTATAATCACTTTACATTTTGTATTTACACAAACAATCTAACCAAATTCAAAAACGTTATTATTTTTAAATTTTTATTGTTATTAGTTAAGAAAATAAATTAAACTTCCAAATGGTTAATGATAAAAACTAAGAATCTAATTTTCTTAAGTTTAGGTAACAGCTAATCTTTAGTTATAGAATCCTATTACCTATAGAATCAGGCTTGGATTCTAAATGTTTAACTTTGTTGCTCAAAGTTAATTCAATTATGGTAAAAAAAACGGATGCCTATTACCAAAAATTAAAACAAGCTGACAGCTGAGCTCAAAGCAAAACAATACATTTATTACCTTACATTTAACTTACTGTCAAGGTGTACATTTTATTAGCTTATATTAAACGAAGTTGTTACGTTACACACCCCTATTTCAAAATATTTATCTAAAATGCATATTAACATTCAAAACAACAAATTACTAACACATTGTTACACAAAAAACTAAACACATTGTCATTGTACGAATTCATATTCACCATTTACATGTACAATGCTACATAATGGCAGTTGTGAAAAAGTTGACACGTCAAGTACTTCTCCTTCTGAATCAATAGTTCCTGTGATACATAAAAGTGCTGACGAATCAGACACCATGAAATATTTCGTCTTGCTCAGTGGAGAGTGTCGTTCTCTTGGCTGTTAATTCTCTTACTCTTTCTGTCTATGTTTTTCTCTTTCACTCATTTCCAACTTATCTTGTGCAGCATCGGTAGAATGGAAATAAACTTGTTATGAAGGAAATATGCAATGTTTAAATTGGTTTGGCTTTCTTTTTTGATGTTTTTTTACAGTGGAAAAGGGTAAATAAATATTTTTATGCTTAATAAACTAATTCGAATAAATTTAAATTCATTGTGCATTTTTCTTCTTCATAAAAGTTTTATTATCACTTGTATCTTTTAGATACTATATATAAGTGCAAATGATGCGATAAATAGCAAATTATTTTTGTTTATACCGATGTGAGATTAATGTTTGGCCAAAAATGGTCTAAAGTGAGTAGCAAAAGTAAGTCATCTATTATTGTTTTTAAAAAATGTTGGAATTTTTTTTTTGAAAAAAATTAGAACTTATTTGTCTTTACTCCAACAATAAATGTTTTTTATAAAGACCTTCGACAACAAAAACATTTTTATTCAAGGCTTTTTATTAGGCCTATATTCAGATAATCGGATTTTAGATACCCGTCAATATAATGTAGTTTCATTTTATCCTGGTAATCTCGATTACTCTAAGATTGTCTAACCCCTGATAAACCTATTATTCGCGTTTAATGATCTCTAAGGGAATTTTTGTACAAATAAAATAACCCTTTTAAATGAGACAAGTTTTCTATCGAGGTTTATACTATTATAGTTATACAATTGTTGCTTAGAAGCCTTTTACATCGATTTTTGGAAGGCAGCGCCTAAAGTCTTGGCCTTGTTTCAAACGCCCACGCACTTAAAATGTCATTTGGTAGGTCGAGATTACGAACTGGGTGATCAAAGTGTGGATCTAACTAAATTAACGCTTCAATTCACAACACCACTGATTTGGAAAACACATTATAATACATCTGTATATTGGGGCCCGGATGACTGAGTAGTTTGGACCATTACGCTAGCAGCCTGCGCGCTGTAACGGGTGCGGGTTCGATTCCCGCCTTCACCCTGGGTGTACTTCCTTTCTCTGTAAAAATTCTTTCTGTGTCTGTCTTACTTGACGAAGGCTTCATAAGCGGGTCTCTGATCAAGCACACAAGTCGGAATACATATGCACCTACACCTCCTACATCTGTACATTAAAGATCAAATAGTAACAACACATTTGTTATACAAACATAATTATTATATTTGTGCAAAATATTTTGCTATAGACATGGAAAGTTTTCGTTACTCTTCTGAAACGCTATAAAAAATAGCGCAAAATATTTACATTTTTTTAAACTTATTAGTTAAGTATATAATTATAATATAAAACTGATTACTTAAGTTATTTTTCAAATTGTCTTTTTTTGTATTGGCTATACTTCTCACAAATAATTATACGTTATTGTGATTTAGACATTATTTGTTGACAAATCACCTTAGTATCACGCAGAACTAGTAAAAATATTCTTGGTTGGTTGGTAGACATATATATATATTCAGGTTTGTGTGCTTGGTCAGCGACCCGCTTTTAAACCTTCGTCAAGTAAGACAGACACAACAGACAACACACACACATAAGTGGATCCATCTAATTTTTAGAGACAGAGGCCAACTAGAGGATCCCCAGAATTGGCTTGTCACCCCCAGAGGTATTGATTTGGTATGGGAACTTAGAGGACTTTTGGACCCAACAGATTTAACGAGCACGTACTCCGCATATACTCGGTAGGTCTTCAGTGGTACCGGGACTCGATCGCAGGACCTTCCGATCCCGAGACCGAGACGCTGACCACTAGGCTCACTACGCCCAAAAATATTCTTATATAATAAGGGTTACTGACAATGTCACACAGATTTAAAAATCTTTTGTAAATAGTAGTTTAGTTGATTCTTTATATTATTTTGTTATGGTTGAAAAAACGTTGCACTAGGGCTACACGAGGGCTAATGACGATGAGCTTCGTAATGTGAACGACGGAAAGGCGATTTTAAAGCGATGTAGCAAAGTAATGCACTTCTAGCTTTTGCACTTAAAATTGAAGTATATGTATTTGGTTAAATTGCAGAATTTTAGGAATGTAGTATACTTTAGCAACATATACTTATCTTCTCTACAATATAATTGTAATATCCATATTACTATAGGCGGGGATGTATGGACAGAAAGGCTTACGTATTGACAGCTGAACAAAAAGTATCGTATATAAGTATCTGGTGTCTTACTTTTGAACGAAAAAAATATATTTAAAATCAGACTAATCGAGTAGAATTTGGGGAAAGTACAGACGGACGGACGGAAATCTCATGTCTATAACAAACTTATAGGTTTTTTATTGCAATTCTTTTGAATTAAAAAAGTAGGTTAAAAAAATAATAAATTCGACAAAATATCCCCATGCGTAAACTTCCTAGCGGTTGTTAATGCCACTGCAATTTAAGTGTTAATCTCAAACGTCGAGAAAAGCGTATTAAAATAAATGAATGCCAATTGAAATTTGCATGTCACTCGTATTTAACAAGTGGATTCGGCAGATCTGACTTAATGAATTCTAACTCCATTAGGACAAACAAAGTAATTATACAACGCTACGTGTATGACATGAAAATTATGTTTTAGACAAAAGAAAGACTTTTCTAAACATTAATTGCCTCAAAAGCATTTGTTTCTATATTTGATCAAAGAAAAAACATATGTTTCAATTGTCTTGTGTTAAAGTAAATTTAAGATAGTTTTTTTAATCTAATTAAATTCACGTGACATTTTAAGCTAGCATGTCATTTTATCGGTATTTGTGAAAGCAACTATTTTTAATTGGAAAATTGATAGGTAGTTTATCTAATTAAATAGATTAATAAATGAATTGTTATTGAGATTTGATGAAACTTAAAACTTTTAGAAATAAGATCAAAATATCTGTTCCTAACTACTTTTAGCACCATCACTTTTAAAGAAAGCTAGAATTGAAGCTTTTATTTAAAACTATTTTATTAATACCTCATTTATATTCCAAACATATTTTTTCACTCAAACTTCAATTTGCAATGTTCACACACAGTAATTGTATCACATGATTAAAATGCTATCTCAAAAAAAAAAAAATTAATATTGAACCCAAAAATGGTTATTAGCAATTTTTTATTTCATCATAATTTTATACTATCCCTACTTTATAGTTATAGGCAAGTTTCCTTCTAAACTCTATTTAATAAAACATTTTACAACAAAAGCTTTTTATTAAAGTAATATTATAACAGCATTTTAAATGCTATTTTCCTCACATATTTTAGTCAAATGAGTAAAATAAGTTTTAAAATTATTATTTTCAACATTATTAAATCCTCATTTATTTAAATTTAAGAAATAAGGTATGTTCGCACCAAAATCATAAAAAGTACATTTTTAAATGTTAGGGGTTAATAACCCAGGAGCGAAAATATAAAACCCCGTCATATTTCTCCCGAAAATATCACAGGAAACATATCATTCCGATAAAGAAGTTTCTCATGAATCTTATATGAGTTGTATAAGTAGGTGTACAAATCTCGACTGCGTCTTCGCGTTCAGTTTAAAAAGAAACAGGAAATTGGACAAATAAATATTGATATTCCCAATCTTGTTAGAGTTTCACAACACGGTGAAACTCGAGCCCGACTGAAAAATTTTTGTCGCTGATTTGGTTTGCAAAGAATGTAAATATGTGTTAAAACCTTAGATATCATAGTTAAAGTATTAGATTGGCAGATCACTTGACCTCCAATGTTAACGACGGGACGCGCATGGAGACCAGAATAAGAGGGAAAATGGGCCAGTGTTGCCAAAACATTAAGGAGAAAAATACTACGAAAAAATATCGTTTAATTCTAAAATTACAAAAAAAATACCATAAAAATACTAAAAGAGCGTTTCACGTTTTTTTTTAAAGTCACTAAAAAGATTCCAAAATGCAGCTAGTATTTATATGGTATATTTTTTTAATTTTAGAATTAAACTGTTTTTTTCCGTAGTATTTTTCTCATTAATGTGGTGGCAACACTGGCCCATTTGTCCTCTTATTCTGGTCTCCATGCGCGTCCCGTCGTTAGCATTGGAGGTCACGTGATCTTCCAATATAATACTTTAACTATGATATCTATGGTTAAAACTTAGACAGATAAACAAGAGCCATCGTGTAGTGTGATTGGTTATTTTGTATATCACGTGATGAAAACAGCCAACCAAAGCAGAGATAATGTTTCATGTTCTTGTTCCATATCTCATGTGAAAGACAAATAGTTCAAACGTACCGCAATACACTCGAGGAGGAAAATGTTGTTGCAATGTAACAAGCAGTAGAAATAGCATTATTTAAGTCTCTTTTAATCACTTGCCGAAACGCAATTCACCTTGAGCGTGTTGCTTTATATTTGACGCACTTTAGTTAAGTTTGATTTAAAAATAAAACTATCTCTGAGAAGAACATTGGAAGACATTTAATTGCAATTTAAAACAATAACGCACGAATATGTCCTTAAAATAAGTTACAATGAAAAATATAAACTTGGCTAATTTTATTTAAAAAATAGTCACTCTATTTTTGAAATGTATTTCCATTTTAAATAATGTATTCATTTTTTAAACAACAAAGCAAAAAATTTACTTTGCTCCAGTTTTATTATGCACATTTATATTGTTTGGCACAATAAAGTCCCTGGTTTATTAGAAAATAAACAATGGCGACACAATTTTTAACTTTGAACATTTTTTTTCATTGAATAGTAGTGGCATACTTAATATATTTTTTAGTTTATTAATCAATGTTTTCATTCCTTATATTCAATCATGTACCTCATTGTCCCCTATGGAAGCTTCAAATATATTTTAGAAAACTTTTATAATATCGTGATACCAAAATGTAATCATTTTTGACATAAATACCAGTAACAGCTTTATGAAACCAAAGGAAATGTTTGACGCCATTTTCTATTTTTTTTTATTCGTGTTTTTTGTCCATTAGACGGATGTGTCTGCTAGTTTGTGTCGTTTTATAAATGGTTTGAAATTCTTGGGTAAATTTGGAACGATTGTGGGTTATTTCGTTTGATAGCAAAATGCAAATTCTTGAAGTGTTTGGAATTTATTTTTCCTAACGAGCATTTCTTTAACTTTGGGTTTAAAATAAACTTTTATAAAGTGCTGCTTTTAAAAACGTATCAACTTGGTGGATTTTGAAGTATGTATGTAAAATAAATATTTAGCGACGTTTCTGTAAAATTAAGAGATTTTTTGAGATTTAAGTTGTTAAAATGTTTTTGTTTGATTTCAGTCAACTCAATTAATCATTTCGATGCAAAATAGTTTTTATTTCAAAAAAGATGTATATGTTGTTTTTAGTCGTTGAAGTACGTTTTATCTCTATAACTTAATTTTTAAAAAAAGGGTTTTTTTTAAATAGGAAAAAAGAACGTTCCAAAATAAAGAAACATAAACCTTTTTCTAATAAATATATATGAATTAGAATTAAATTATTAGCCATATAATTTTCAGCTTACTTGTTTTATACGATCATATTTTTAATATCTTTTTTTTAAAGTTATTAACAATGAATTTAAAATGACTTAAAACATTGAAACTTTTTACTTTTTGTATACGTTATAATTTTTACAGTTCTAAAAACAATTTGACTCAACTAATTATTTTATTAAAACACTTTATGATTTCCTATGTATAAGATTCCCTATTTATAATAGGTCACAACATCCCCACCCCCACCCCATAATTTATACAATATAACATATTTTTTTAAAGATCTATGACATTGTATTGACATTTAATTGACTTAATTTGTCTATTAAGTTGATCATTAATTTGTAACTATGTTGACTATTAGTTTATCTTTTTACTGACCATAAATTGCCTATTGTAGTTACCATTAATTCTTTTATCACCACAAAATAATATACTTATACCAAGTATCATTTAAACAGAAGTAAATTTAGTATTTGGCTAAACATGTTTTTAGGTTAATGTTCTTTTATCGGTATCATATCACATGCTTCCCTTAGTTTATTACTTGAAACATATTAACCTTTAAAAAACGCAAATGAAATAAACTTTGCCTATAAATATAAAAAAATCTTTCCCGCCATCATTTTAAGCACCATTATTCTAATTCAAGTGCAAACCCTCCATGAATAGCAAAAAAAAAAACTTTTTATTCACGTCATGAAAGCTCTTCTTCTGAATGTAAACGGCATTTCTTCAGGATTCATACGGCAGAATATACACCAACTTACCCCAACTACTCAAGTGTCTACTATGAAGTATGCCACTCATCCTTAAAAATGACTTTCGACTATTATTAATTTTTTAAGAAATTAACAAAATTAAATAGTTAGTAGGAAATTAAATTAATAATTTGATGAATTTAAGTTATATTGTGACGTTTTTTTTTATGTGTGACGCTAATTTATTTTCTATGCTCAACTAATAATTCATAAAGAAGCTAAAAATCGTTCAATTTCATAACTCGGGTTACTTTTATTATATTAAATACCTTTTATAAGTCCAACATAAACTTCATTAAAAGTGACCTTCCTCTTTACATATTATTAGTCTTTCGCTTTCCCACAATCTCTGACTTGGACTGAAAAGCATGTATCTGTATCTTGTATTGAAACGTCCAATTTTAAAGCTAACCAAAAAGCGGTTGTAGATACAAGTACAATCGAACCTCGTTAACACGAACCCCCTTAACACAAAATTTAACTTAAGATGAACTGAAAGCATTTCCTCGGCCTATAAAGCTTTGAGCTAATGCTAAAAAATAGCCATTAATAGCCATAAAAAGAAGCCATTTTTTATTAGAATTAAATCACCATTGCCATTCGCAACAATCGCTCGAGAAACTTTAATTCTTTTCGACAATAAATTAAAATAAATTTATTTTTGCGACATCGATCAGTTTAAAATGACGTCAAATATTCGTCACTACGAGATTCTTTGTATGTTGATATGAAATATTTTCATTCTATTTTAAAGCGAGTAATATTACATATTTAATCTTTGAAATATAAATTAATTTTTGCAAATGATAAATAATAATTGATGAATTTTCGCAATAAAATAAAAGAAACTAGCCAAATTTAGCATGTAAATGTTTAATATAGAATTAATGCTGTGTTTGGCGCCTTTTTACCTGTTAAATACAACTATTGTGTGGAAGCGGATTAAGTGACAGATTCTGTTACAAACCTACTTGTTTAAACAAAGGATATACTCAATTTTGAAACAAGGACATACTTAAAAATGAGCATATTGCCACTTCAACTCATTTTTAAAGCACAGATTTCATTCTTGAGTGCATACTAGTTTCAAACCTGAGCAATATTTACAACTGATCCATTTTGACAATGCGATATACTCGGTATTTGGGCTGGGGAGCCTAGTCGGTTAAGGCGTCCGGAAGGTCCCAGGTTCGGGCCCGGGCATCGCCAAAAAATTACTGCCGACCTATAAACGGCCCGTGCAGCCAAAAATGCCCGACGAATAATACCCCGTATAGAGGGATTGCACGTTAAATATGCTCCAAAGTCCCAATGCTGCTTACGATATCACCCTTAACGGTTGAGTTGGGTGTCTACTCAGGTGTCAGCTCTTCATTTGACTGTGGTTCTAAATTACGACGCCCGTCGTTTAGAGTGTGAGTTCCACTTTTACCAAACCACTTCACCGTAATGTAGAAACACTGTTCGCCGGGATTTATACGGGACATTTAACCGTATTACGTCCTACACTTGCATACGTCCATGGATTAAGGAACGCAGACATGTAGATTCGGGCCTAGATTCAGTTTTCTCCATTAAGTGCAATGCCCGGAGGATTTGCGAGTGATTTTATAATTCATGGAGGCATGTGTCAGGACCGGTTTATGGTGTTGGTAGTGACAGGTCTCTGCTTAAAAGAGAACGTTGTTGAGTTCTTGAAGAATGAATCGTGGATTATGTGTCAGTTTTAGTAAGAAATATTGCAGTTTTCGTTTTTCGCGTTGTCGGAGATATAGGGGTTTCAGTGAAAAAAAAAATTGGAATTGCTTTTCTGTAATTTCGTTTTTGAATATTTTTGGCGCAGTTTGTTCTGTTGCTGTAATTGGAAAGAGGGTCATGTAAATCTAAAGATAATTTTGAAATAAAAAAGATGAATGTAGGCAGTTTCTGTAATCAGAACATATCTTTGCTTAAAGAGAATGTTGTTAGAATTCTTGAATGAATTGTGTGATTTTGTGTTTTAGTAATATGTATAGTAAATTCCTTTTTGTACCCTGAGTTAGGTTTTAAATCGACCAAAGTTTGATTTATTGCTTTTCTATAATTTCCTCTTCCATTTATTATAATGCAGTTAATTTTGCTACTAGAACTTACAATTCGAGTGTGGCGGAGCGTGGTTTGCTTGTGGTGTTAAAGACAACACTTGACGTAGTTGTGACGTCAATACAGGTGTTGTCGTTTCAGCTTCAACGAATTAGATTACGGGTGGTTTGTTCGTGGGTTATAAGACTTCGTTTATCGTATTAAATACGTCACTGTAGGCATGGGCGTTCTAGTAGTCACTTGATAAAAGAGTATTGTAGAAATGTAGAGTGCTATGAAATAAAATTTAAACTGCAGACAGTTTCTGTACGAATATTGCAATTTTCGTTTTATATTGAATGAAACAATATTGGATTATAATTATATTTCAAATTTTATGCATATTGATCGATAGTTTAGTTGATTTAATGATTTTTTTGTAAATCTATTTGATAAATGGATACAATAAAAATCAAGATCATTTTAAAATAAAATGAAGTTTATTTATTTAAAGGAGTATTGTATATTTCGTATTCTGAGTAGTTAAAACAATATACCTTAATTTATCTCTTCTGCAATTATTCGTGGAGAGTATTTTATGATTCAACTCATGACATTATTTTTGTAAATAAAATCCAAGACATATAAGCATAAAATATATAAATTAGTTAGTTTTTTTTTATTCTACTCCTGAATCACTTCATACTTCGCGTTAAACCTTTACCATAGTTAAAAAAATATTAAAAATTTATCACAAAGATAAGGAATATAAGGGTAAAAATATTATTAAATACTTAATTTAAAACTAGTTTAATAGGATCTGGAAACTTATGTTTTTTAGAAGGAATATTGTAAATTAGTAACCGTATAAGTGTATCGATAGAATCACTTTTCTTTCACAAATTATTGCAGTATGCTTGTGCATCTCATTGTTTTTATTGCATGCTAATACATATTCACTAATTTTTTTCATAATAATAACTCTTCCTAAATGTTAATCATTTCCTAAAATTTTTTAATGTTCATGGAAATCTCAAAATCCTTTATAAAAACCAAACTACAATTCATTTGTTCATTGCCTTTGCTGCATAAATAATTAACTAATTTGACATAGAAATTTTCCTTAGGCTCTATTGGAATCCATTAGTTTGAGTGTCAAATCAATTAAAAACATCAATTAATTTCCCAATAAAACTAACCTTATCGTAGAGAATATTTCTTACAAATTCAACTTCCAATCTACATCACAGACCTTAATTCACTATTAAAACAAAAGCAAACCCTCTTTATCTTTTAAGCATTCTAACCAGACGACTTCAACCAAAATCCGAGAGCTGCTTTTACCACATGTTAGCATGCTTCTACCTTAAAATGATTGATTCATTTACCGCTAACTCTATAAGCTAAAAATGGTTTTCGGCCTTTTTTTCGCGACCATTAACGCAGAAAGAAGAAGATAAAATACCGAAAATAAATTGATGGGTGCGCGATTTTTTATTGGAAAACTCACTCAGTTTGGTCGGCTGCACATTGGTTTATTGAAATAACGTCTTTTATAAATAGAAAAGAAGTATATAAATAGTTATGGCGGGGTTCTTTTTCGTTCTTTACGGCTCTGTTTGGTACGGAAATGCTAATGGCATCGGTAATTGACTGCAAAGGTAAACGTTTGGAACTTGGACAGGTGAAACGGTGTTTTGGTGTTTTTAGGACTAAGGTTATAATTTTGCTTTCAATAACAAAGATTTCTATTTTTAACAACTACAATTGAAGGTTTTCTTGGAAATCATTGTTGTTATTTTATAAGTGTATTTTTTTTATATAGACGTGCATTTTATCGAGTGTTTTGTCACTTGGACAGATAAAACTTTGTTTAGTATAGGACTAAGGTTATAATTTTACTTTCAATAACAAAGATATCTATTTTAAACACCTACAATTTGATAATTCTTTTAACTTATGGTTGGCATGATAAAAAAAAACTTGATTCGGTATATATTTTAAAATAAGCAGATATAAGTATTGGTTTTTGTCAGTTTTAGTTTTTTTTTAAGTATCGATATGAATTTTATCGAATGTTTTGGAACTTGGGCAGATAAAACTATATTTTGATGCATTTAGGACCGAGGTTATAATTTTGTTTTCAATAACAAAGATATATTTTTAAACAACTAAAATTTTATGTTGTCTTTTAACTTATTGTTAGCATAAAAATAGAAAAATCGATTCGGTATCTATTTTTAAATAAAAAAATATAAGAATTATAGTCAGTGTTTCAGTATCGAAAAACATTGTGTTTTTCAACTTGAGAATGCAATTGAGAAACAATTGAAATATATTAAATAACTAATATTTAACTAACCAAGAGCTTTGCGAAAATGCGTTTCTACAGGACATCTTTGTACAACAACTATGCTTTATTAGTATAAAAAGCATTACAACAGTTGCTTTAATTTATTTAAAAATCTTTGATTACCTGTAACACAACTTGATTTAAGCTTTAGCACAGTTTGACGTTTACATGTGATGCAGTGAAAGTAGTCCACTGGGACCAATCGCTTATATATAAAATATATCATTATTGATAAGGGCTTTTAATGTCTATCGTGTTTTATTGGATTCCACTACCTTAGAAAAGTTACTCCCTGGAAACACAGCCAATCTGTGGAAAAGGTTTGTTTGTGTTTTACTAAAATGCAGTAAATTGTTAGACCTTAATATTTAGATAATTGTTAAATATTTTATCTGTAACCGTATACAAATTAAAATTAAAACATTCAAAATTGTTTTGTAACTGTTCACACGAGGGTTTCTAAATTACGAGGCGTTATTGGCTGTGTTAAAGCTCCTGAAGGAGGCTAGAAATAGGCAGCCGGAAACAATTACTTTACCTTACCTAACTGTTCACACTTAAGTTGTATGAAAAAATCTGATATTCGTTGGCATAAAAAATATTTGTTAAAACTACAGGATTATTTATATTTGAGAGTGTGCGAAGACAACAAGTGCTGCCCCAAGAACAAATCTGTAAATTGCACAAAAAAAAAACACTTATATTTTTAGTCATGAATTTAAAAAAAATTGTGCATCCTATGCACCAAATCATTTTGACTACTTTTTTACTCGAAATATGACACATTGTAAAAAAAAGAATTAAAAACATGTTCCCTGTTACAATGTAGTTTTTTTACATAAATACAACTGTAGAAAAAAATGACTTTTTTGTCCATTACTTGAAAAACTCGCTAGTTTTTTTTGTTAATAAAAAACGAACGCAATTAAATATGTCCCCAAATCAACCCACACCATGTCAACCATAACCTAAGCGGAATAAATTAAATTAAAATTTCTTTTTCTGTCTTGCTGCTTAAAAAATTAATCCAAAAATCTAATTAATTGCGCTCATGATGTAATCCGCTGTGCGGTAAAATTGGTCAACGGTTCGATCCTCCTCCCTTGTTCATTTTGAAAGAAATTGAGAAAGGAATTTCTTAAATTTACTGTAGTAGTTTGACAAAAGTCTAACGAATAATTGTTGTTAAACTATTAGTTTTAATTTTTATTACCATTCGAAATCATTGTTGCTGTTGCTCCTGTGCCCTTGGATACGATTAAATGGGAATAAATGAAAGATAGTCATAGTTTAGTTTAGTTAAGTTTGAATTATCGTCGCACTAGAGCTACACGAGGGCTATTGGCGACGGGCGTCGTATTTTAGAACCACAGTCAAGTGACGAGCCGACACCTAAGTAGGCACCCAACGCAACCGTTAAGGGCGACATCGTACGCACCGTTGGGACTTTGGAACATATTTAACGTGCACTCCCTCTACACGGGTATTATTCGTCGGACATTTTTGGCTGCACGTGCCGTTTATAGGTCGGCAGCTATTTTGGCGATGCCCGGACCCGAAACTGGGACCTTTCGCATGCTAGGCGAGCGCCTAACCGACTGGGCTCCCCAGCCCAAAGATAGTCATAAAATTCCACAGAAAGTCTTGACCACGACCTCTGATAATAAAACTGCGCCAGGGATGTACAGGATTTCCTGTAATGCACTGTACAAAATACTGGGAAAGTTGGGACTGGGAATACTGGGCATCTGAGCTACTTAATTTTTACCAGTTATGTTCCTGGAATATATCATAAACTTTTGCCTAAAAATTTAGAAACAATTCCACTTAAATCAGTATCTTTCCTGAAAATATCAAAAATGTCTATTTTTATGCAACAACGGGATGGTGCCACTATTATTTCATTTATTTCCCAACTATATGCCTCTTTTATTGGCCTGGTTTCAACCCCCAAACTTTGACTCCATAGTTTAAACCTTTTCGCAACTGCACGTTCCAGTTTTAGCTCAATTTGCATACTTTAGCGGCTATGGTTTTTTAGTTACAAAAGTGAATTATATTGAATTGTCCAATGGAATGTATATTAAATGATTTGACTTGTGTTTCTGAGGAAAACTTAAAAATAAAAAAATAGAAATGTAGGCTTGAAAGAGACAGGAGAGTTTACAAATTAAGAGTAACGTTACGACATTTTTACGGTGTGAGTCAAAATGTATGTCAATATTTTTAATAAAGAAACTGTTATAGATATTTATAGAATTTTTTTTGAATAAATCTGAGCATATGAATTTTTTCCACAGCTTTCCAGTTACAATCAAACTCATTATTATTAATTGTTTGAGGTTGTTGTGGTTATTTTGGAATTTCTGCTGATCCGGATTCGAACACCTATTAGATAGATGGTTGTGCTTGAATTCAATGGGGCCCGGATGGCCGAGTGGTTTGGACCATTATGCTAGCAGTCTGCCCGCTGTAACGGGTGCGGGTTCGATTCCCGCCTTCGCCCAGGGTGTAATTTCCTTTCTCTGTGACAGTAAAAATTCTTTCTGTTTCTGTCTTAATTGACGAAGGCTTATAAGCGGGTCTCTGATCAAGTACACAAGCCGGAATATATATGTAATAGTAGAAGTAGTTGAATTCAATTCTCCTTTCAATCTTCCGGTTTAAATAAATAAGTACCTAGATTACTTAGGAATTTTTAATGACGAACTGGCCACTTGGCAAGGACATTCGCTAGCATTGTCAGCATAAGCCCAATATTTACAAAAACAGAGATAGGCATATCCTGACGGCTCCTGTGCCTAAATACAGACTTTATCTTATTTCTATTCAGTCACAACTGTCTGTTACAACCTTGTAAAATTACACATAAACCTCCGCTTGCAATTTAACGATAAGTTAGAGAGGTAAATTCCAGGTTTAGCTCAATTTGCATACTAATTTAAAGCATCCAAAACGAATGTTTACGGAGGAATTTTTTCGTTTTGATTATTCTAAGGTATTCGGTGTCGAATTTTACCACTGGTTTAATCGCTTCGAAGGTAAAAATAGTTTGTTTACTTAGTTAGGGAGAAGGGGGAGGCTTAACATTAAAAGTTCTTTAATTCGATGCTTTTATTTGGAAGCTTATTTTAAGATCTGCGGTTGTTTCAGTAAATGTTCGTTCGATTTTATTGTTAAGCTTTTGCTACTTATGCTGTGGTCTGGATTATGCTTTGCTCTTGAATTGCACATTAAGCTAAAAGAGAATATATTTGGTAAAAAATTTACTGAAATTTATAATTGAGTTTGGAATATTTTAAAATGTAGTAGAGATGATTGGAACAAGGGCGATTTTTTTTTCATATCTTCATTTCTCTGCAACTGTAATGATTTATATATGTAACTTTTTGGCTGACTTAGACCAATTACATCCTTTACGAACTATTTTATTATATATACTTAAAATAACATATTTGGTAACATGGAAGACTCTAAAAATATTTTAGAATTGATCCTAGATACAGTACCAGCATTGTACCTAGGTCCAGCAGATTTTGTACCTAGGGCTATTCCCTAAAATTTATTTTTAACCCAGCCGTGAGTAAAAATCAAACGTAAAAATGTAGTTTTCATCTATTAAGATTTATTTATTAACTCATAAGTAGCAAAATATCAACGAATAAGTATTTTTTATAAATTATTCAAAATGAACATTCGAGTAACTAATGACATTGGTTACTCTAAATCAACAAAAATACTTTAGTTAAGGCAATTAATTTTTATGAAAAAAGAAAAAAGTTGACAAATATTATTTTGCCCACTTCAAACTTTTTATTTCACATTTAACTTGCCACATTTTTCTCATCCTAGACTTAAAAGTTGTGTAAATAAAGGAAATTAGGAGTTAGTTTGGAACTCACATATAAGTAAGAACGCTTAGTACGCAAATATTATTAAATTTAGGGGCGTTGAACCTAGGTACATGTTGTTTCTACGTGCATCTCCCTTAACGATTACAATCTAAAAATAAATAAAATGTTTTATGCATGTCATCAAAGTAAAAAAAAAAAACGTAAAATAACATTAGACGAATGAGGAAAAGTATACTGAATAACACACTCGCAAAAGAGTTTCATTAAATAAAATTTAAATTATATATTTAAATTAAATTAAAATTTTAATTATTTTCAAATGAATCTCATTTTTTTATTTCATAAAAAATTATTGATAAAGTCTGATTTGAATTTAAGTATGTCTTGAAATTTATAATTTTCACTTTACTTTAACTTTTTTTTAACAAGTTTTTTGGTCAACTGCATACAAAATTAAACCTGATCAAAATTAAATCAGAAAAGTTATGGAAACATAGTTTAGACTACAAGATATCTATTCCAACAAAAATTTACTTTTACGACGCGCAAAAATTATATTTATATTTACTGCGCTTTTTCAATCTAAAAAAACCAACTAAATATAGTCTTGTAGTTTTTGTAATCTATATTAATTTTGTAGGTATCGTTGACATCTATAATTTTTTTTAATCATTTTGATTGAATAGAGTTTTATTTTTCATGCGTAAAAGTTACAAAATCACGTAATTGGGAAACGGGCATTTCAAAAGTCGAGTACTGGTCAAATGTCTTCCAAATACCATGGCGGTTTAATCAATATTTCAGAAACTAGATAGAATTTAATTACGTATGATACCTTATGTTTAGCAAAAATGAGTGTGCTTCAACTTAAACGTATTTTCTAAAAAATATTTTTTCGCGATTTTAAAGATCCTAAAAACCATTAATATTAGCCCATGAGCCATCTAATAAAACCAAATTAAATTAATTCGCCTGAAGCAGTTGCATGTATGAGTATTGAGGCAGCCGTGTCGGCCGAAATGTGATAAAAGTTATAAATTAAACATGATCTGTCATTATTTCACTTTCTATGAATCTATAAGAGAAGTTCTACATCACTTTACCTTTAATTTTTAGTTTACCAACAAGCAAATTTTGCATCAAGTAGTTTTTTAGATTTTTTTAGATCAGAAGTTTTTATTAATTCTATAAGAAATTTTAAAAATTAAATTCATAATTTCAAATTTAAATTTGAAACGTTTGATAAAATGAAACGAAGCACAACCTATAAATGATTTAAAGAAAACTCCTTGAACTTGTAAGTTTAGACAAATTGCTATTTAAAAAGCTTAAAATCAATTACAGGGCGGTCTACGAACGAAATCATAGACTCAACATGTTTGCTACATGTTCCTGGACTTATAAATACAGATAATTTTCTATTTAAACTGCTTATAAAATCAAATACAAGTGTGATCTAGGAACTATCCCATTAAATATGTTTGGTTTACAAAGCGGACTATGTCTAACTTCCCTCTTTAAGGTGTGAAATACTAACGTGGCCAACCATGGCGTTCGATTCGTGTTGGCGCATAGTATCCAAGTTGGGTCGATGGCAGAGGCGAAACTTTCCCATGAATGAAAAGAAGGATTCCAAATTTGGAATCTCGCCATCCGATGGAATCAGCTGCAGAAGGCTAAATGCGGCATTCGAGTGTTGCGGTCGATACCACAGACTCGGAGATGAATATCGGCAACTCTCACTTCGTTGCGAACGCACACTCCCTTGCAACAGGTTAGCATCTGATGTATCCTAACCTCTGACACCTGTTTGACGAAATGGCTTGGGGGTTTCCTTTTATATTTTTCAGATGGTTAGGATCCAAAACCGGCACGCTTGTTATACAAAATGGCAGAGTGGTTTAACCTTCAAATCCCGACGTTACTTAGATGGTTAGAATCTTATACCAGTTTCTGACACCTGTTTGACGAAAGGGCTTGGTGGTTTCATTTCATATTCGGCTGGTAGATGGTTAAGATCCAATACCAGTAAGCTTGTAAATAGAAGATTGGTTTAAACTTCAAGTACCTGCGCTACTTAGAGGGTTAGGATCTTATACCAGTTTCTGACACCTGTTTGACAAAATGGTTTGATAGTTTCGTTTTACATTCTTCTGAACGAAGGCGATTAAGTTAGAATTCAATGTTTGTTAAACGAACTGGCTGAGGGGTTTAACCTTCAAGTCTCAACGTTAATTAGATGGTAAGGATCGTATACCTGTTTCTGGCACCTGTTCTTGACACCAAACACATTGGTTTGTTGACTTTATCCTTTGAGTCCCTATAATACTTGGAAATCCCATTTATATTATAAAATGGGTCACGCAGGGGCCATCTACATGGCATATTCGTTTTTTATTGCATTTTAATGAATTGATAAATAAAATCCCTAAATGAAGTACATTATAATTTATTTAATGATATTAATATTTAAACTAAATTATGAGTTCAATTCCAAAAATTTAGTAAAATAAATTAACAAATTTGATTGAATGTAAATAATAGATAGAATTTAATAATTTTTTTCATCAAATCACTAATTTTTTTTAAAAAACACCGAAATTAAATTTAAAAAAAAATTAAATAATGCAAATCGATCCAACAATATTTATTCCCAATCATACAACAAACCAAAACCAATACCCCCCCCCCTCCCCACAAGAGCTGCTACAGGGCCTTAAAAAAACCACTTCGTCCCGCTCGAAAGGAGGCACGTCCCAGTACCTCTATCTGCTCCCCATCCTCCGGGATGCTACCGGAAGATGCGCAAGAGGATCGGAGCCCGTGACTGGCTGAGAAGTGGCCCCCCACGCCTTTCTTCTTCTTCAATGGGCCTAAGGGGGGAGGGGGGAGGGATCGATGGGCGCCATGACGCCATCCCATTGACGGGACGCCCATTCAAGTTTTCAGAGGGAGTCAGAAAATTTGGCGCCCCTTTTAGGTGCTACATCTACTCTGGGGCGCTAAAAATAGAATGGGTCGTTTGGCGGGGGTTTGGGGAGGTGATGGTTTAGGGGGTTGGGTTTGTAATAGTAAGGGGCGGTTAGTGTTTTCTAGATTATTTTAGTTTAGTTTATAGGTTATAATCAGTGTCGAAATGCAATCGAATCAGTTTAATTAAGTTAAATCAAAGCAATAAAAGAAAACAGTCATCAAAAAAGAATTGATTTTTATTCTAGTTGAATGCTGCCAATCTCACACTTTATTGTTAATTGGTGCAGTTTTTCTGAAGTTTCACAAAAAATTTGAGAAATTCAGTAGTTTGACGCCCCTTTTAGGTGCTACATCTACTCTGGTATGCTAAAAACAGAATGGGTGGTTTGGTGAGGGATTTGTGAAAAGTGTTGGTTAGGGGTTGGGGTTTTGATAGTAAGAAAAGGTTAGGGTAGGTTAGTTATTGTGGTTGGGATATAAAATGCAATCGAAGCAGTTTACTTAAGTAATATCTGAGAAAATTGCTTCTAAAAATACACTCATCAAAATAATGGATTTTCATTCTATTTGGATTTTGCCAAAATTTCGTTATATTGTTTATTGGCGCAGTTTTTATGAAGCTTTTTTTTTAGACTTTTTTGTAATTATGTTATTTTGTCTTCTTGTTTAAGTACTATATCTACTCTGGTGTGCTAAAAATAGATTGTGTCGTTTGGTGGGGGACGGTGTTGGTTAGGGGTTGTGTTTATGATAGTAATGAAAGGTTGGCGTAGTTTAGGTAATGTGGTATAGAGTGGCTGGGATATAAATGATATGAAGCTGTTTTCTTAATAGTTAGGTTCTAAAACAGGCATTCATTAAAGAATTGATTTTCATTGTAGTTGGATGCTGCCAACCATAGATTTTATTGTTCATTGATACGGTTTTTCCACAGTTTTACAAAGTTTTGGGTAATTCAGTAATTTAGCTCTTCTTTCAGGTGGTACATGTACTCTAAGGTGCTAAAACAGAATAGCAGATAGGTTGGGGATTTGTAAAGCTTTGTGGAAGGGGGGGGGTGCTGATGGTTGAAATTTGTGGTAGTAATGAAATTTTAGTTTAGTATATGTTATGGGTTATTGAAGGAAAACTATATGTATGAATGTATATTTAGGTAGAACCATTTTATTTTCGATGTTGCAGAAAAACAGTATGCATTGATTTTTTTTTATTTAACTTGACCCCCTGTCATTCACGTACCTTATTATTATTTAAAATACGTAACTTTTAGTTTAAGATTTTTGTTTATTCACAAAGTGATAGCTAACTAAGTTTTAGGTTGGTCAGAAACTTTTTTGCTTGCTTTTAGGTGCTACATATATTCTGGGGTGCGTTGAAAGCTGGTAGTCAAAGTATCTGAGAACGTATTTTCATGTAATGCAGTTACACACTTTTTATGAGAAGTACTATATTTTTTACAAAGTGAAGATGTACAAAGCCTTGGAGAGTAGCGAATTTCGTATTTTTTTTTAGGTATAACTGGAGCGTTAAAAATAAAAACGTTGGCTGTGGGGGTTGGAGGGATTATGTAAACACGTGTCGGGTTGGAGTTTAGATTTGAGATAAAATATTTGCCAAAGTACTATAATTAATGTGTACGATGTAAAAATAATATTAGCATTGAAATTTGTTTCATTCAACTTTTCCCCTCCTGTCTATCACATTTACTTATTTGAAATGCAAATTTTAAGCTTAATCTGGCAAAAAAAATTTGAGAGTCAGTGAATGGCGTGCCCTATTTAGGCGTTACATGTTCTCAGAGGTTCTTAATATAGAATTGAGTCATTGATTGAGTCATTTAATTTACTAGCAATTCGATTTAACAGAAATATAATTTGTCGATACAATGTCTTTTGGTCAGATTGGCATGTTTAATTATTTAGCCACTGTCACGCATTTTCTACTTGACGTAAATTCAATGGGATAATTTCGGGTATTAATTTATTACATTACACATTTTACATTTTTAATGTACTGTGTTTTTTACATTAATTAATGTACTGTGTTTTTTACATTAATTAATGTACTGTGTTTTTTACATTAATTAATGTACTGTGTTTTTTACATTAATTAATGTACTGTGTTAAAACATTGGGAGCCTTAGTCCGCAATTTTTCAGTAAATCATGCAACTGTCTTTATAGCAATGACCGCATCTATTTCAAAATTTCACAAGTAATAAATGTATAGTTATATTCTATTTTTCTTCATTTGGGAACGATTTTGCGATCCCTCTTTAAAATTTACCAAATTCTGATTTCCTAAATAAATATTTTATTTAAAAGATCATTTTAAACTTTATGCAGAAGAAACAACCAATATTTTTTTTCTCATTTTATGGACGGTAGGTAGTTTTTTTAATAATAAATTCAAGTATGATACAGATTAAATTGAGTAAAATGTCTGAAAACTGTGCTTTTAAGAATAATTGAGTGATACTTAAATTTTCGCAGTCTTTTGAACATTGCAAATATTTCTTTTTTAAAGTTTCTGGTAATGTATGGTATAATAGCATACAAACGAACAAGGGCCTTAACTTTATTTCAACTTCTCAGGTAGTAAATCTACGTGTAATTAAAACCCAAAACAAAGACATTTCTTATTTTCATTCAGCATCTTCTCGCCAAATATGGAAACCCTACCAGAGCCAAACGCATGGAAACCCTACCAGAGAGTGTAATATCGGTTTTTTACATGAGTTTTAATTCTGATTTATGGCTGGGTATATAATAAGTAGGGATTTTGGAGAATAAATATCTTAAAAAGCTGATCTCCACAGTTTTTTTCATTGATATACTGCTAAATATACATTGTTTAACAATGTGTTTGGTGGATGTTGTGACATTTTTAACATAGATTAAGTGGGGGAAAAAAGGAAATAATAATGGCTTAGTTTGTATAAGCATTAGCGGGATGAAAATATATCGATGTAAAATTATTCTTGTATTTCTTTATGGATATTTTCTTTTTCTTAAAAGCACAATGTAATCAATATCAATTGCTTTTTTAAAAATACTATAAAAAAACCTTTTAATGCAAAAATGTTAAATTGAAGTAATCTAAAAAAAATTTAATTAAAATTAAGGTTCTATAAGGGATCGACAAATATATTTTTATTCAAAATTCATTTTCATGATATTTCTTATGTACATTCTTTATATTTTTAGATAGCTTAAACTAAATTCAATAATTTGAGTTTCATTGCATACTAAATAAATAAAATTGTTTGCGTTATAGCCACACTTTTTTTAAAATATACCTATAATATATCAACTTATTATATTTCTTATATTTTATAAGTATATTTTTACTTTGCGTAATATACATATAAGTCTATTTGTCCTTTTTATAATTAATTATGCAATAAATGAATATTTCTAAAAGTAAAGAAATGTTAATATAACATAAAGGAGGAAATATACAATTTTGAAAACAATTTTAATTGTTTACCATATATATTCAATGAGATAAAAAAAAATTAGCTATTTTTAAAAAATAAACTATGCTAAAAACGTTACTTGTAAAAAATTCTAATCGTAAGGCAGTTTAGTGAAACATTTTCTGATATTTTGAACAAGACAGCCAGTCTAAACAATAGTTATATTAGTTTTTTAAATCGCACTTTTATTTAATTTTTTTGCTAATTTAGCAATTATAAATAGTTAATGAAGAACAATAAATTTTGTTACATAGAATGATATATCAATAATTTATTCATATTTCAGATAAGAAAATTTAACTTTGTCGAAAAATGCTAAAAAATGCAATCAGACTTTCTTTATTGGATTACGTTAAATCTGGAGAACTATTTCTATATTATTATCTTTTTTTCTGAAAAACTCAAAATACTTAAAAATGTATCTAGAATGAATTCGAAAATGTGAATTTCAGACAAAAGAAACTTCTTTTTCTCTCCACTCTACTTTTTTTAAAATAAAAGAAACTACGTCATTTGCATACATAATACGCAACTGATGCGCTGCTGCTTTTTTTGTAAAATAAAGTTTATCGAATGGTAGGAAAAGTATAATGAAATCCCGTAAGTTAATATGATTTTTTTGCAAGGAAATACTTTTCATGTTCCCAAAATAGAATGATTTCAGTCTCAAGCTGTCATGTTACTTTTTTTGTCGATTCAATTACATTACCGGTTTCTTTAGAACTTCCTGCACTTGTTTCTTAATGCATTTGAAGGCAAAGGTCTCTGAATATTTGATGTCTCGACGGATTAAGAATTTACATTAATTCGAACGTTTTTCTTGCCGAAAGTCATTTGCGATTCCTTTGAGGAAGTTATTGTAAATGCGTTTGATTAAGTGGTGCCATCAAATATAAGAATTGCACGGCCTTTTTGTGTTGGTTTAGCGAAATGAAATTTTACAATTGGAATTTTACTCTTGAAAAATTACACAAAATAAATCGCTAAATGTAAGAATTAAAGTTCATTTGGCTTATCAAACTTTCAGTTTAAAAACTGATTTTTACCCTAGAAAAATTATTCAAAATGAATAGCTAATTTTAAAAGAAAGAAAAGTTCATTTGGTTTAGCGAAGTGCTGTTTTACAACCTGAATTTCTCAAAACAATTACTCGAAATGAATCGCTAATTTTAAAAGAAAGAAAAGTTCATTTGGTTTAGCGAAGTGCTGTTTTACAACCTGAATTTCTCAAAACAATTACTCGAAATGAATCGCTAATTTTAAAAGAAAGAAAAGTTCATTTGGTTTAGCGAAGTGCTGTTTTGCAACCTGAATTACTCAAAACAATTACTCGGAATGAATCGCTAATTTTAAAAGAAAGAAAAGTTCATTTGGTTTAGCGAAGTACTGTTTTACAACCTGAATTACTCAAGAACAATTACTCGAAATGAATAGCTAAATGTAAAAAGAAGTTAAGTTCATTTTTGGAATTCTACAGTATTCAATTTCACTGTAGTGAATGAAGAAACTTGTACATAAACTTTTCTATTGACTTGACATCTTTTATATTTATTTATTCACCGTCAAACCTTTGTGTAGAGTTACTCCAGCTTGATATATATAGGCGTAACGTTACTTCTTAAATTTGGTGTAATGTTACTACAATTTCATCAATAAGAACAACAATAATCAATGCATATAAAATTCCAAAAACAGCTGTAAATGAACCGAGAGTCAAAATTAAACCCGATTAGGTTAATGTAAAAAAGTCCAGATCTAGTTTTATTTTACATCAATATTTTTTTTAAGTAAATAATACATTAAAGTGCTTTCCCATATTTTTTCGTTGAGCGGAGGATAAAAGCTTGTGCATCAAGTTAATTTTACAGCTAATCTTAATATCAAGAATTATAAAAATAATGTAAAATCCTCTCATCTCTGATATATTATTGTTTTCATCCTTAATAAAAACATACAACATTTAAATAAGTCCTACGCATTTTATCATACTAAAAATGAGTGTGTGATTAGAATTATTCCAAAAAATAAGAAATTAGGAAAAAAAATCAACGGCCATTCAGAAATTTGATGAGTAGGAGGTAATTAGTTTTCTAAATTAAAATCTGAAGTTTTCTAAATTCAATTTTTTTTTAATTAGAATAATACGAAAATGAATAAACTTCTTCTTATTACATCTTTTACATTCATTCGTCTGCATTGTTCCACCCATCAACAACATACCACAAATAAAAAAAAACTAAAACGTCAGCGCATAAAAAGATTTTCCAAACAAAGACATATCTTAGGCGGCAATTCTAAGTTCTATTTCTTCCTTTCACAAACACAGGTTTTCAAAAAATATATAACGAATGGAACCAAAATACAAAAAACACGTTTCAAGATTTCATCAAGGCAAAATTTTACTACGGAATGCTTTAGGAACCCTTTCATTACAATGCATATTCTTAGATTGGGTATTAGACAAAATTGTTATTGATTTAAATGAATTGTATCGATGTTAACTTCATTTAGTATCTTTTTAAAATAATGCATAGAAACCCGGCAACAAACATTTTTAATTAAATGGACCACCTCTATAGCGGCACGTCATACCTGACGTCATTCCGTGATAAACACTCATTAATTATTTATTACATGCATGACTTCATTAAGTACATATTTTATCTGAGTAATTTTTACTAGTAGAGAGAGAGCCATTTGCCAAAACATAAAAATTCGTGATTTTAGATGTTAATTTTTCTGAAATTAACTAATGCATGGTCTTCTTTTAAAAGTAACTTTCGATTTAACTAGTAGTTCCAGAAAAATATTTAATTCTAATTGGACTAGATTGTTTGAGTTTTGGCACTTGATGTCCCCAAATATATAGGTTCAAGTAGCTGCAAAGACTGTGTGGTGAAACGTTTCACCGCGCTTCCCCTGTATTGGGTTGAACCATTCCTCAAGCTCTTTTTTTCCAAAACCTAAAAATGGTTTAACTGAATACACTTAAATATGGTGAAACATTTCACCACACAGCTGTTTTAGCTACTAGGAACCATATAAACAGCTGCAAGCGATTACCAATTTAACTTCTAAAACGGTCGTACTAGTAAGGATTCGATAGTGTTATTCATATGACAAGTTACGCGACAACAAAGTGTTTACGTAGCGAAAGTGTAAAATTAACAAAATAGTTACTAGGAACCATAATAATGTAAAAAATGTTAACCGTGTAGTGTTTACTTAAGTTCACAAAACAAATTGTAGCGCACCAAAAAATAGCATGGTACTAATATCTTAATTTACAAATTGTCACATGGTTCCATTATGACAAACATTATCCTCTTATAAGCCTCTCTATTCCAACGACAATTACACAACTCTACTCCTACCCCCTTCTATCATCAGCACTTTCTATCGCGAGAAACAGACCGATGTTTTTGACACAAGTGTCCACTTTTTGCCCCCCTCCCTCACAACTAATCGTCTGACCCCCCTCCCCCTCCCCTGTCCAGCATCCCTTCAGGAAAATAGCTAACGACGAAATAGGATAAGGGGCCATCTATTAATTGCGTTATACTTGAAGGCTGTAGCTACAAAACTCACTATTTCCAAAGTAAGCTAAGATTCGGTGTTCGGTCCGTTGTATTTACGTCAAGTTTTACAGTTGAAGAGCTTAGTGTAAGAACGTGCTAAGTGATAAGAAGGCGAAAATGAGCTTTAAGGGGGTTCTTCGTTTGCACTTAGATGCGTTAAACACACAGCACTTTCAAAAAGTAAAAATAACCTCAACTTAAAGTTTGTGAAGAGGGGGAATTTGTTTAAAAAAAAAAAACATTTTATTGACTTCCATAAGCGAAGCTTATAGCCCTTAGAGTAATTAACCTGTGCAAAAGTTTAACTATATAGATATTAAATTTAAAGATTATAGATATTATATTTTTATTTTAATCTATATAGATATTAAATTTTTTATTCTTTTAATCAAAGATATTAAATTTAAAAATATAATTTATGTCTAATGAACCGGTTAACCGAAAAACAGTTAAAAAAACCGTTCAACCAAACAAAAACATACACTTAAATAAAGCGTTCTATAACAGGCGTACATCCCCCAACTATTGCTACCGAGAGCGAATTCCTTTTAATCTAATGGGGTATCGGAGATCACTCGGAGGTCGGGGCGGGGGGCAAACGACAATCGTGCAAAAGATAATGTGTAGGTGAACAGACGGAAATCCTCCACACCACCCCCCTCTTCTTCGATTAGGAAGAGAACGGAATGGTATGTAACCCGTGTTCTAATACTATAGTCTGTCTATTTACTATGCGATCCTCGAAAAGACTTTCTTCCCCCATCCCTTAGCCTGGTTTTCTAGGCAAACGGGGGGAGCATCGCTTTTCTAAACCTAACGCGTTTGAGGTTCTGTTGTGAGGTTAAAAATCCGAACAGTTCAAACCCAAGTAGGGTGGGGAAAAACGGAATCCACGCCGTTTCGAAGAAAACCACACGCGGAGATGGGGGAGGAAAATGCTTTCGAGGCTCGCATTCTAGATAGACCTACAATAGCTGGGTTGTTTTTATTTTGGTTTAATTTATGTCGCACTTATAGAGATTATGGCATAAGTATTAGAGCGGCTGATCACGTGACCTCCAATGGTGGTGTGTGTAGAAATATTCAGGTTGGCTTGTCAGCGCCCGCTTATAACTCGTCATAGAAGACCCAGACCACACACATAAGTGATCCATCTATTTTTAGAGACAGGCAACTAGAACCCCATGGTAGCGACGGACACGCATGGAGCCAAGAACTTCAGGGCAAACAGGCCAGTGTTGCCACCACTTTAGAAGAAAAATGATAAGGCGTCACAGAAAAATTAACATTTCAGACTAAAATTATATAAAACAAATACCATAAAGAAATGACTTTATAAACAAAATACGTGAAACGCTTTTCTAGTGTTTTTTGTTGTAATTTTAGTATTAAATGGTATTTTTCGATGACGCCGTAGCATTTTTCTCCTTAAAATGCTGACAACACTGGCCTGTGTGCCCTGAAATTCTTGGCTCCATGCGTGTCCTGTCGCTACCATTGGAGGCCACGTGATCAGCCGCTCTAATACTTTAGTGCGACCATAAAGATCATAGTAATACTTACTTCACTATGTTTATGGCATCACATCTGAATTTGATTGGACGAGTGTTAACCGTACCGCGCGCTACTCGAGTGAAGCGGCGAAAATCATTACTACTAACTCAAACAAATCTTCACCCATTACTATTGGCGTGATTTGGAACCTCAGGCATGTGACGACACCTGAAATGGAAACCAGCGTAGCCGACGAAATGACTATGAACCCCACAGATGAGCACTAATGTTTCAACGAATTAGGAATATTATTTATTTTAGATGATTTTCCTTTTATAAGCAAGCAGTGTGAGCAGCCGGGAATCTATCAGAGGTCAGCGTATGGGTGGGTAACATTTTTGTTACATTTTGTAACCTATTATATAAAATTAAAACTACATTTGTTTACAAGAAAAATGAACAAGTTATTGAATTTTCAGTCAACGAAATATTTTAATAAAAATTTAACAGTTTTTTTTTTAATTTGTACGAATAATAAATGGTGAAATTTAACGCGGAAATCTAACCATACAAAAACGAATAAGAATATAAACATTGAAATATTGTTCTTTTATAAGAACCTTCATTTTACTTCAAACACAAGTTTCCCGACCCTGCTCTTGAGATAACAAAGGGCGGTTTTCTGCAAAAGTGCCCCGGAAAATACCGTGAGGGGTTTTTTTTTGCAATATATTTCTTTGTTCACATTTCTGATTCTTTTGCAGATAGTTTGGATGGTTTAAGTTTGAATGCGTAGTCATGTGAGATGACACGGCGAAAAATAATACCAGACAAATCGGTTATCAATACATATGCCGCTTTAAACAGTGGTCTGCGGCTGTGAGATGCTAAAAATAAAATATGAAATAACTGTTTGGAAAAGTTACACAATGCTACCTCCAAGCAGTTCCTCTATTTATTTATTTTTAAAGATGAGTCGTGTAGACAAAAGTGGGTATAATCTACTTTCTTGGTAACTTCGTCCTGCAAGAACATCAAATATGTAGTTTAGAATTTCTCTTAATATTAAAAAAGTATTTTGACTTAACGTACACGTAGGTTCAACGGACGATTCGAACGGGGCGGAGCGAAGTTTGTTTGTGGGCTAGATGACTCTGCTTGACGTAACTGTGACGTCAATGAAGGTGTGACCAAGCTAGTTTAGACGATATAGCTGCTGGGTGGTGGATTGCTTGTGGGGTTTAAGATAATGTTTAACGTAACTGTGACGTCATCATAAACGCGGCAGTCAACTCGTGCATTGAATCACCAGCTTTGAAAAAACAAGAGGATTTTTCCATTTTATAATTGTTTTCTTCGATAATTGCTCATAGAAAAGAAACAACACTCGAGTAGATAGTATTGTCATTGGGTTTGGTGCAGGACCTCAAGCATCTTATCGAAATAACGAATTAAATTGCACGAGTAAAAGAAAAGTCAAAGGTTATAGTTAAATATATCAACAAATACCATGTGGACTACTTAAATTCACCGTGGCCGAGTGGTTAGGGTATCAGCCTAGAGATTCAACCTTCTCAGGAGTGCGGGGTTCGAATCCCACCTACTGCCAGTCATCCTATAAATCGGATCCGTGCTGGAAATAGTAGAAAAATCCTCATCACGGATGGGCCCGAGTACACAGGGACAGACGTGCTCGTAAAATCTGTGGAGTCCAAAGTCCCGACGGCGTTAGCGTACGATGTCGCTCGAAGTTCCGTTGGGTGCCCGCTCAGGTGTCGACCTCGTCACTTGACCAGGGTTCTAAAATACGAGGCGTTATTGGCTGTGTTAAAGCTCCTGAAGGAGGCTAGAAATAGGCAGCCGGAAAACGATTACCTTACCTTACTTAAATTCAAATTATCTAAAACAAAGGGGCCCGGATGGCCGAGTGGTTTGGATCATTACGCTAGCAGTCTGCGCGCTGTAACGGGTGTGGGTTCGATTCCCGCCTTCGCCCTGGGTGTACTTCCTTTCTCTGTGATAGTAAATATTCTTTCTGTGTCTGTCTTACTTGACGAAGGCTTATAAGCGGGTCTCTGATCAAGCACACAAGCCGGAATATATATGTACCTACCCTACTCTAAAACAAATGACGCGGACAAATGCGAGACTTTTATCGAATCATTCTCTTAGATTAGTTTGATGCATGCTCAACGAAGATTTATAGTTTGTACTGTCAATATAAATATGCATAATTGTATTTGATGTTTGTATTTGAAAGATACATACATAAACGATGTTTAAGTGTGTACTTCCCCCAAGCTAGTATGCATAGACTACTCTATACATATTTATGTTGCGAGTTAATGAATATTAAAATCATATATACTAATATTTATATATAAATATCTAGGTTAGTTTCCAATATTTTCAACTCCATTTATTTCATATTTAGATAAACATGGGCAAATTCCTTATTTTCCCTATTTTTTGGAGCTTTTTCAACTATATTTTTCTTGAAATCGTGCATCATAACGTTAACTAGTTAACTAATGGCTCGTAACTTTAATACTTTCTCTGTGAAAACTATAGTTTATAAGAGTGTATTTTAATCATTGTGCGATTACCTTCTTTGTGTGTTTAGTTAGGTATATTCGTTTGGGGGGGGGGTATCTTTTTTTCTTTTAAATCATAGAAAAGGAAATTCCAATGTGTAACATGTTTGTAATATAGAAACCTGTAATATCGTGTGTAATATGGTATTGTTTAAAACCTCATTTAATGATTACAAGTTTACATGCATGTCCGTTTTTGTTTTACTCTCAGCTATTTAAGAAACCATCACCGTCCTGTTGATAATAGTCAGTAACAAAAACATAACGAAACTATTTGGCAACATTCCTCGGTTCTGTTCCAGGTACTTCGTTTAATACATGGGGATAGTCCGCCTACTCTAACTGCATTACGCAAGTGTTTCACCGCAGCAAAATGGAAGATAATCACATTTTCCTCTTTGCTGCATTAGCGAAAGCGCCTGCAACAACAGAAAAGCTTGGAAACAATCAGACTCAACAGGTGGTCCTCAAGCACAAATGGGTTCGGGAATTAGTATCTAAGTGGCAGTAACTATCCGAAGATGGGGGACCGGGTGGCCAAGTGGGTTTGATCGCGGCCCGTTACGCTAACAGTCTGCGCACTGTACCGGGTGAGGGTTCGATTCCCGCTTTCGCCCTGCGTGTACTTTCTCTCTGTGTGTCAGTAAAAATTCTGGTTGTGTTTGTCTTACTTGACGAAGGTTTATAAGCGGGTTTCTGATCAAGCACCCAAAACGGAAAATATCTGTACCAACCTACCTACCTATTCGCAGATAAAATTGTGTCTATAATGTGGGTGTGTCTTAGTAAACCAGTTCTATTTGTAATACTAAAAATTAAATTCGCGAAAAGGGTTGTTTAATACAAATGGAAGACTTTACATGACAAATCGGCTGTTTAAATTGGTGGTCATTCATTTAGTTTAGTTTGAATTATCGTCGCACTAGAGCTACACGAGGGCTATTGGCGACGGGCGTCATAATTTAGAACCACAGTCAGGTGACGAGCCAACTCCTGAGCAGGCACCCTACGCAACAGTTAATGGCGACATCATACACAGCGTCTGGAGCATATTTACGGTGCACTCTCTCTACACGGGTATTATTCGTCGACATTTCTTCATTCGATATTTTTGGCTGCACTGGCCGTTTATAGGTATCGGCAGTTATTTTAACGATGCCCGGATCTTGGACCTTCCGCATGAAAGCCCAAACGCCTTAACCGACTGAGATCCCCACCCCCAGTCATATAACATTTCAAATCGTTGACACCTCAGTGGCTGAAAGGTTTAACGTTTCCGCCTCGTAAGCCCAAGATCGCGGGTTCGAGCCCCGGCTGAGTCGTCGGAATTTCTGGATAGGAAAATCCTGGGCACGCATGTCATATGATTATGTGGCATGTAAAAGATGCTTGGAGGGCCCATTCGGCTTGGGTTCTCTCGGCAAAATTGAATCTCGGCATGCTTAAACATCCACAGAGAGTTCAGATTCATTGTAATCCGTGCGACAAAATTGGTAGCGAGAGCCGCCTAGATGGTGCCACAAAAAAATGGCTATCAGTTCTGGGGAATATGCCGAGTTTGCAAAGGCTTGACCACCAATATTGCAGCCCCATTAGAGGAAAAAAACATTTCAAATCGTTTACTTTCTAATATGCAATATTTGCAAATATAAGAATAAAAATATTTTTTAAAAAATTACTTTTATAAAATTTAATTAAAGAGCATGTTAAGAATGTTTACATGAGACCGTCCAAGTATTAAATGTTGCTTTTTCAAATCAACATTTTGGTAGTTCTTAGCTATTCTGAATCAGCTTTAAGCAATAAATCCCAGACTAATTAAGCACACTGTAGATGGATGAAAAAATAGATAATTTAGATTATTTTAGGTTTAATGTTTGGCTAAGTAAATATAAAAAATAAACTGTGTGGAAATCAATATAAAAACAACTGTGTGGAAATCAAGTTGATATATGGTAAATTTATTAAATAGATAGCATTCCGAAAGTGTATATGTGTGCCCCAGTATTTATTATAGCGAATTCACTCGATGAACTTATTGAAGAATTTAAACCCCAAATTATTTCCAAAGTCAACGTTGTGTTATACGTTAAATAAAATTTTAAATCTGTAAATGAAATATTTCTTTACTAAATATTAATTTCACGGTGCGTTACTTTTATTACTCTCTATTTTTGTTATATGCAAGAAAAAAGCGTAACAAAAGAATGACATTTACTTTTCTGAACAATTCGATTTTAATTTTCCATTTGAATATCATTTTCCGAAAGCATATTTTTAAGACAAGAAATTTGGTATAACCATTCATTCTTATTTCTATTACATTTCTCGAAATTGCTAGTTACAGAAGCTCGATACGAAAATGCAATTAACGTTCTAGAAAAAGGGATTCCATAAACTCCGTTCTCTTATTACATATTTTAAATGTGAAGATTCTAGATGAAAAAACTAAAACTACTTGAAATGGAAATCTAATTTTTTGAAAGTGAAAATAAAAAAATATTTCGAACGATTACAAAGAAAAGTCACTCGAGAAAGAATAGTTGAACAGTGTAATTACAAAATTTTTGAGTGTAATTACCCAATCTCCAAAGAATAACGAAAAAATAGGGTCTGGTAAGTCCCTTTGCGACAACGTCCAATTGAATTAACAAGCGTCAAAAGTCGCCGATGAACGGTCGACGGTCAAGACCTTATTTTTTAGTTATACTTTGGAAAATGTGACTTTTGCAAATTAACCCTTACATATGTACTGGTACTAATAAAAATTATCATTAATTCAATGTAGCCCTCGTGTAGCTCTAGTGCAACGATAATTCAAAACTAACCTCCCATTAACTCAATAGTTTTCTTCCCTTGCTAACCGTTTAAACTTACAATGAAAATGTTTAATAATATCAACAAGTGGCCGTGGGGAGCCTAGTGGTTAAGATCTCGGTCTCGGGATCGGAAGGTCCCGCGATCTAGTCTCGACACCTCTGAAGACCCACCGAGTATATGCGGAGTACGTGCTCGTAAAATCTGTTGGGTCAGAAAGTCCCGTGGTCGGTCATTGCGCAGTTTACCACGGGTACAGGTCCCTGGAGACTATTTCCCTCCCCTTCAGGGACATGTCTAAATTGTGGAGGTGGCGATAGATGGCAGCATCTGTCTTGTGTGTATGTCGTGTCCGTCCTTCTTGACGAAGGTTTATAAGCGGGTCTTTGTGACCAAGCACACAAGCCTGAAAATATACGTCTACCAACCAACCAATTATAATATTAACAATTGTCAAAGTCGCCAATGAACGAGCAAGACGCTATTTCTCAGTTAGACTTTAGAGAGTGTCAGATTTGCAAGTTCACACTTTTCATATGTAGGGTTACTATTTAAAAAATCCATCAAAATTAAACAGTTTCCCTGACCTTGCTGAATGTTTAAACTGACACTAAAAATGTTTATAGACAAACGATGTTTTACTGTAATGCTAAAGCAATATTACTTTATTCCTGTAACCACGTCTCAATTATGCTCAGAAACAACAAAGACAAGTATTGATCAAACAAGAGTTCCTCCGGAAATGAATCCAAGAAAGCAATATAGCTGGCCAACACATTACTTTATATAGGACTATGATAAAGGGCATGGTTATCTTAGTTTTTCCTTAACGAAAACTTTATTTTGAAATTAAGTTATTGTAACATTAATGTTAAGATGATATTATTACGCTGGAAGAGATTGGGTTTTAAAAAATTAGAAGTTTTATGATTTCATTAAAAAAACTTTGCTTAGGGAAATGAAAAACAAAGCCTGCATATTTAGATTTGAAAGATATTTTTCTTACTAAACTCCTCGGCGCAACAGCCCATTAGAGGACCAAGGCCTACCGTGCTCATTTCAGCTTACGTGACCAAGGGCTCTGGGGTGCTATGCATATGTCCTGGTAAGGTGGTTAGCCTCACGTGGGACCCCCAGTGTTTAGTTCCTAAGCATGCTTGGTACTCATTTTATCGAACCACTTGAGAGATGAAAGGCTGAGTCAACCACACCCAGTTCGGGACTCGATACCCGGACCTGTGGCGTGGCAATGCGAAGCACTACCACTAGGCCACTGGGCCTCTATTTTAGATATTTTTCTTAGTCATATCAAGATGAGTGTATTCATAATTCTATGTGACTTGTGAAAACGAATTTTTATACAACTTAAGTTATTATTTTTAAATGGGGGGGGGGGGGGGCCCCCTCTTTTTTGAAACCAAGCTACTTTTACTCGAAACTAATGTGTTTTTAACTATGGTTTCAATTATTTATTTAACTTTGGATTTCACTTCTTTCGTTCGTGGAAACCAGTGCTTTGATTTCTTGAAAGTCTGCAAAATATCCTGTTTAGCTATTTTCAGTTAAAAGTTACCCTTCATTCTAATTTTTGTCTAACATTTCTCTACTCTTTAAAATTAAAAACAAGTTGGGGTTTGTTACAGAATCTGTCACTTAAACCGCTTCCACCCAACATTTGCACTCAAAAGGAATCACTATTTATACATCACAGAAAGAAATTCGCCAAACAGCGCCTTGAGCTAGTTGTAATTCCAAAATTAACTAATTTCTTTAATCGTCTTTTGCAGATTTAATAATTAATCTCTATCGTTTGCTTTTTGAAGTTCGAAGAATAATGATATATTTTTTTATAAATATCTTTTAGTAGCCACCAGTTTACAGTTCGAAAAATAAATTAATAAAATTAATGCGTTAAAAATAAAAGTGAAACTTTGCATATTCTTTATGCAAAGATAGAATTCTTTATGCATCTTTTTTCATACATATATAATGAACCATCAAAAGAACTCTATTGTGATATTACAACAATCCGAACTGCATTATATGTCACATAAATAAATATTTTTTCAAAAGTTTTATTTTAAATAAAGTTTCTCGTATGTTTAACGAAATGGCAACAGTGAAAATATTGAATAAATAAATTTGGCTAGTTTCATTTAAATTTTATTTCGAAAATTCAATAATTATTACTTATCGTTTGCAAAAATTAATTTATATTTTAAAGAATAAATGTGTAATATTCCTCGCTTTTAAATAAAATGAAAACATTTCATATCAACGTACAAAGAATCTCGTAGTGAAATATATTTGACGTCATTTCAAACTGATCGAAGTCGCAAAAATAAATTTATTTTTATTTATTGTCGAAAATAATTAAAGTTTCTCGAGCGATTGTTGCGATAGCAATGGTAATTTAATTCTAATAAAAATGGCTTCCTATGCTTTTTAAATGAGCATTAAATTTTGCAGTGTTTTAAATAATTGAAGTACTTCGAATTCGAATTCTTTTCTGGAATTTTCAATGTATTCTAATTTCGATGCGCTGAATTTTTTGACGTATCACACTTGTCCGTAGCATTTGTAGTTTGGGCTATGAAAGTGGGTGACGGACAGAAAGACAGACGGACTGAACGAGTATAATACCTTCCACTTTTTACGTTATAAACGTAGTTTGGAAGCTAAAACGGTTGTTTAATCATGAGAATTAACACATATATCTCTACAAAAAAACACCGGATGCTAAAAGCTAAAATTAAATAAAACTACTGACATTAGACTTCAAAACATGTTTTCGTGTTCCAGGAAAAGATTTCGTATTTCCTAGTATGAGCATAAAATGACAATAACGACCATATACTTTCCTTTTATCATGTGCCTTATGTTGAAGATTCCTGCTCCTTCATTTTACTGCCTAAACCTTAAGGGGGAATGGGCGCGCTGGACCGGGGGTCTCCAAACTTAAGTGCATCAGTGTTAATCCAATGGCGAAAAAAATATTTTCTCTGCCACATTTCTCCGGCTGTATGGAATATTTTTACAAACTTTTTTTTAAAATAATAAATGTAGATAACTTACAGGTCTCTATAATCTCACTTTTTGAAATTAATTCGAATATTTTGTGTAAAATTATTTATTAAAAATTATAAAAAATATTCGAACCCATTTCAAAAAGTGGGATTGTCGGGACCTGTAAGTCAGCTACATGCATCATATAAAAAAATCCGCTTGAAAAAATATTCAATACAGCCGGAGAAATGTGGCAGAGAAAATATGTTTTTTCGCCATTGGATTAACACTGATGCACTTTGCTTTGGAGACCCCCGCTCCAGCCCGCCCATTCCCCCTTAAGTCGTAAACACCAATTTCCTTTTACTCAAACTTCAAAAATAAATCAATTAAAATCGAGAGATATGTAACACTATAAAACTTTCAAATACCTTTAAATAGATCAATACCTACTTTTTAAGGTAATCATATACCGTATAAGGTCAGTTCAATAACTTTAAAACCTAAATAGTTCAATGGCACTGTCGTTTGTGTATGTGCAATTTTTTTTGAAATCCTATTATGACGTCCGACAGTTACTGGAACACATGTTCAAATTTTAAACTGTACGCTTTTGTCTTATACCTTAAAACAAAAAGTTATGGCAGCTACCCTTGCGCAGGAGTAAATTTCTCGAAATCTTATTATGACGTCCGACAGTTACTGGAACACATGTATCAAATTGTAAATCTGTATCGCTTTTTGTCTATATCAATACCTTTAAAACCAAAAAGTTCTATGGCAGCTACCCTTTGCGCAGAGTAATTTTCGAAAATCTTATTATGACGTCCGAAGTTACTGGGAACACATGTATCAAATTGTAAATCTGTATCGCTTTTTGTCTATTATACCTTTAAAACCAAAAAGTTCTATGGCAGCTACCCTTTGCGCAGGAGTAAATTTCTCGAAAATCTTATTATGACGTCCGACAGTTACTGGGAACACATGTATCAAATTGTAAATCTGTATCGCTTTTTGTCTTATATCAATACCTTTAAAACCAAAAGTTCTATGGCAGCTACCCTTTGCGCAGGAGTAAATTTCTCGAAAATCTTATTATGACGTCCGACAGTTACTGGGAACACATGTATCAATTGTAAATCTGTATCGCTTTTTGTCTTATATCAATACCTTTAAAACCAAAAAGTTCTATGGCAGCTACCCTTTGCGCAGGAGTAAATTTCTCGAAAATCTTATTATGACGTCCGACAGTTACTGGGAACACATGTATCAAATTATAAATCTGTATCGCTTTTTGTCTTATATCAATACCTTTAAAACCAAAAAGTTCTATGGCAGCTACCCTTTGCGCAGGAGTAAATTTCTCGAAAATCTTATTATGACGTCCTTATGTATGATCTTATTATGTACTAAACTTGAAGAAGTTTTAGTTCGAACTGTACACTCTTAAAACAAAAGAGTGAAATTCACTCCTATAGGAGAAGTGCATTTTCGGCACCGGAAAGGGGTGAAAATTAACTCAGACTGAGTTAAAACCGCTCGTTTTAAGAGTGTAGGACGCAGATTGTTTTCTTTTATTTCTTTTACCCACTCCGAAAAAGAGTGAAATTCACTCCTATAGGAGAGGTGCATTTTCGGCACGGAAAGGAGTGGAAATTAACTCAGACTGAGTTAAAACCGCTCGTTTGTTTTAAGAGTGTAGAGTAGTTTTAGACAGACAGACGGACGGACCAATGCTCAAAACCCACTTTTTTCGGAGTCAGAACCATCCCCATTTCAGATATCCAAACCCATCGCAATACTTCCATTACTTTATATTTCATATTTAGTAATCGAAAGCAATAATCAATATACTTTCTTTGTTAACGTCAATAGCATTATCAAAACTTTGAAAAAGCACAATTTTACCTTTGACCTTTTTTTTTACAATTTTATCCCAGATAAATTTTACAGAATAATTCAACAAGATTTTCAAACAGATCAATAGCGTTAAGATACTCTCAAATTATATTTCTGTTTACTGTTCGTGAGGGGATTAAATATAATGATATACAAAAAGAGCTTTATAATGTTAACGTCAATAGCATTATCAAAACTTTGAAAAAGCACAATTTTACCTTTGACTTTTTTTTACAATTTTATCCCAGATAAATTTTACAGAATAATTCAACAAGATTTTCAAACAGATCAATAGCGTTAAGATACTCTCAAATTATATTTCTATTTACTGTTCGTGAGGGGATTAAATATAATGATATACAAAAAGAGCTTTATAATGTTAACGTCAATAGCATTATCAAAACTTTGAAAAAGCACAATTTTACCTTTGACCTTTTTTTTACAATTTTATCCCAGATAAATTTTACAGAATAATTCAACAAGATTTTCAAACAGATCGATAGCGTTAAGATACTCTCAAATTATATTTCTGTTTACTGTTCGTGAGGGGATTAAATATAATGATATACAAAAAGAGCTTTATAAGTTATCTTTTTTCTACTTTCAGAGGCGCTTTTTATCGAATTTTATATCGTTGTTATCTACCATTTGTTTTCACCTTTGATATTTCAGGTTTTTGTTATACGATGTATAAAGCGTTTTTAATACTTTTTTGTCTTTTGTTTTTTTTTTATATTTAAGAAAATATTACTTATTTATTCAAAGTATCAATAAGTATAAAGTTTAAATAAAAAAGATTGTAAACGCTGCTGCTTTTTTGCGGATCCAGCCTTTTGCAGACTCTGTCTATTCCCCCGAACTGAGAGCCATTTTCTGTGGCACCACATATCAATTTTGTTGCTTAGATTAAAATAAATTTGAGCTCTCTGTGGATGTTAAAGTTTAATTTTGCTGAAAGAACCTAAGCCAAATAGGTACTCAAAGGATCTTATACATTCCACATAATTATATGACGTGAGTGTTCCGACGATTTCCCCATCCAGAAAATCTAACGACTCAGCCGGCTAGTCTCGAACCCGCAATCTGAGTCGCTAGATTTTCAAATGGGAAAATCGTTTTCAAAAATTAACCAAGAAATAAAAAATGGCGTAGGACCTCTTTAAATAAATACGACCACACTGTCGCAAAATATTAGTAAATATCTTTATTTGTGTAACACTGCTACATATATACGGTGTAAAGTTTCTTTGTAAAGCTGGAGATAGTCATCTGCCATCAGTTTTTTGGAACAACAATATGCAATATATTTTACATTGAATGTAACAGAAATTAACTTTTTTGAAAATTAGCATAACAATTATTGTACTAAATTAATATTATTAAACTTGTCTTATAAATGTGTAAGATAAATAGAAAGTATCATTAGATTGTTTCAAGTTGTACAAACCATGCAACATTCGCTAAGATAAGAGCGCCCGATAATTTAATTAGTGATAAACTTAAATGACCTGAGAGAAAATGTATTTGGAGGAAAAAAATATTAAACAAAGCTGATTGTGAATACAAAGAGAGAGAAAGACTAGAAATAAACAAAAATATTTAAAGCAAACATTTCACTCGTGATACAAGAATATTATGCCATTGTCAAAGACGTTGTACAAATTGATTTTATTCACGCGTTTAAAAACTATTTGTAAAGGTTACAGGGCATAAGCTGATTAATTTAAACTATGTGTTTTACGGTGAATAAATAAGTTTTGTTTACGTATATTCAAACCAAGATAACATTTGTTTACGCATTGAATAAAAATTTTGTTTTGCTAAATAAATGTATAATATTATTATGTAAGAAGTTCGAAATATATATAATTTTAAATAATACTTTGTTCATCGCTTCAAATTTAGATTATATTATTCTGTGTTGCATAACAGCTTCTAGCTGCTAAACATAATTCAAATTCTTAAGGGATTACTTCGACCTATTATTTTGATTTAAATACGCATAGTATTGAACCTTAAAATATAACCAACTAACACAACCGACTAATTTCTCAATTCAATTAATAAAATTAAATGCTACCCTTCACGAATATCTCTTCATAAAGTTTAATTTTGTTGTAAAAATAAAATATTTTTAAGTTTCTTAAACTGTAAATGATAATATATACTATAAATTGTTATCTAAACTTGTAAAAGAAATAGAGCCATTTCAATTAATTGTGTATGTAATTATGAATTTATTAGTAAAATATCTGTTTTTAAAATGTTTTTAAACTAAGGTGCATAATTACATTCAAATTATTACCCTTAAAAATAACTTTTAATCAGTAACATGTTCTTAAACACTTTATTAAACCATATTATAATATAAATTATTTTCTACATTCTTAAATTTTACTCATAATACATACTTTAATAAAATGATTTAGTGTTTGATTTGCACGGTGTTACATAGTAAGTCTGCTATTCAAAATTTATTGGAAACGACCTACTTTGAACCTCCTTCATTTTACGAGACTCCTGTGTGTGTGTGTGAGCTATCCGTTACCGTTAAACCTCTCCATATTACCATAAATAAATCAGAAATAAAAGGATATGGCAACAGCCGGCTTACAAGAGAACGCGGGCTTTATACAAGGAGGGTAGCATGAAATGCAGGTGCTTAGTAAGAAAAATAGTGAAGCCAAGATATCTGAAAGACGCCAAGTCGGTAGAATAAAAGATATAATTGTTACCGAAATAAAAGAAATCGCTTCTTTTGTGCATTCCAACAAACCACTTATCGAGTTATTTAGCGCCACGTTATGTTAAGGGGGAATGGGCGCGCTGGACCGCGGGTCTCCAAACTCAAGTGCCTCAGTGTTAATCCAATGGCGAAAAAATTATTTTCTCTGCCACATTTCTCCGGCTGTATTGAATATTTTTACAAATGGTTTTTTTTAATAATAAATGTAGATCACTTACAGGTCTCTATCTTCCCACTTTTTGAAATTGCTTCGAATATTATGTGTAAAATTATTTATTGAAAATTCAAAAAAATATTCGAACCAATTTCAAAAAGTGGGAAGGTCGGGACCTGTAAATCAGCTACATTTATCACATAAAAAAATCCGCTTGTAAAAATATTCAATACAGCCGGAGAAATGTGGCAGAGAAAATATTTTTTTTCGTTATAGGATTAACACTGATACACTTTGCTTTGGAGACCCTCGGTCCAGCGCGCCCATTCCCCCTTAATGAAATTACTTCACAATAAGTTCATTTTAGGTTTGAAGGAAAGTATTTTTACCTACTATTTAGTCAAATCTTGTACTTCAGCAAACAGCTGCAAAAATAGTCATATTGAATTTTAAAAGATTTTAATTGTGCGTTTGTGCTCCAAGATGAAGGCCCAACGCCGTAACGAGGTGAATAATATCTGTTTGTCGACTTTAAGACGGCTACAACTTTTCTCGCAAAAATATCTCCATCTTCTTATACCTCCATGTCTTAATCCACAATTAACAAACGCTTCAGATTTTAAGCAAAACGCATCATTTCAAAAAACAATCTATAGATTAAACACAAATAATTAATATTTGCACATCTTTTATCATATTTTTAGAACACTGTTAAAATTATTTTAACATTTTCTTTTTAAATGAAGGTTCTCATTTGATACTGTTGTCGCTACAGCAATTTCTCCTTCGAATAGCGCCAAATCATTCTCTAAACTGTTGGTTTGGGTGTATAAATGAAGTGATCCTGGCTTCAGTTGGCTTCCCAGTTTTTGCATAGCTTTTTCTCTCGGCACCATTTCCCTCTTATTTAGACTCCGTGGCTTTAGAAGGGGTTTAGGTTGAAGATGTTATTCATGGAAAAGTGGGCAACTTGGGAAAGATGGTTTGTGGTTTCCATAACAACACACTTTCTTTATTTTATCTCTATCGAGGAGTTGACATCATTATTCAACAAGTGTTGAATTGCGATATTTTGTTCATTTTGAAGCACTACTGTACTTTTTTTTTCTAAATAAGGATAATTTAGCTTAAAATCGATTCTGGAAGTATACAAACATCCACTGCAAAGTGATATTTAGCCCACATACTTTAAAGTTTTGACTGGATAAAATGATTTTTTGGCTGATACTCTTCTACACTAAATTGCGTAGGTTTTAGTAAGTTGTGTTGGGGAGGAAACCTTCAATTGCTTTTTTTAGCCTGTTTATAGAATTTTACACAGCCCCTTCAGTTTCATAGTCCCTGTAAGTATTTCAAGAATTCGTCATCTTTTAACGTCTCGTGTTACTCCTTATTTTCAGTTTAATAGCTCACCACTTGATGATTTCGGGGGGGGGAAAAATTAGGAAAATAAGACATGGAAATTTTTAAGAGTTTTTTTTTTTTCTTTGGAACCACATTTGTTAGAATATCTCAAAACAATATTAATTATATATCTTTATTTTCCGCTTAATTGGTTGAAGAGATTGACTCTAGGGTTGTATATGTGAGTAGAAGTTTGTAATCATTCTGTATTAAACTTTTATTTTAGTTTTTCAAAATGTGCCGTTAAAAATATACTAATAAAGAAATTCAAATAAATTAGTGCTTACGTTTTTTAAAATAATTAAAATATTGTGCAAATTACTTATGTTTTATAATATTTCTGATAGCTTATTGATTTTAGGCAAAATTTAAGCACAATCCAAAAATTAAAAGAATTATGTAATTTTGCTAGTTGGCTAAAAATAAACCTTAAAGTTTGTGTTCGATTTTTCTTATTTCAATAATAATCAGATGAATATATTTCTTTCGACATATCTTAGCATCCTGAAATTCCATAATCCGATATTCTTCCAATTCACTAGACCGTCAAACAATACATTCGTGCAGAACCCATACATTTCCATAAAATCCGCCTCTGACGTGAAATTCAGTTTGACTATTTTCTAGTTCATGGGAATATTTTCTAGTTCACTCTCTAACAACTAGAATAACAATACCAAGACGACGCTCTCGAAATATAAACCAATAACAATATTCTGATAAGAAAAAAGAATGGTTCCGAAAACAAAATTCAGTGAAAATAGAAATATTCAAAAATGTTTTTCTTGGCGTAAAATGAGACCGGGAAGTAAAAATAGAGCATGAAATATATCCGTCTTATGTAAAATCGAGACAAAAACACAGTAAGGTTTCCGTACAAGCTTTTTGCTTCATAAAATATGTTAAAAGGAAGTACTGTATCATGTCTGTGTTAAAAGAATCTTTGATGCTAGAAAAAGACAGAAATATTCAAACAAATGAAAACAATTATGGCCTTACATGATAAGCTATCCCTTTACATTCGATTGCATGGAAAAGAGTTTTTCGTAAGGAAATCGAGCATGATTTTATACGAAAATTTCCAACAATTTTCAATGCCATGGTTAAGGTGGATTGAAAATTGTGAATAACAATATTTTTTTGCCGAATGAAATAGTGATGGAACTTACAGCGGCCACAGTTTTTGTCTTCGTGGTAAATATCGGCTTACTTTCATTCGTAAATTGCGATCATCGTACATTGAGATCCCATACATTATTATCAAAAGAGTATACTTACTTACTTACTCCTCGGCGCTACAGTCCATGAAGGACCTTGGCCTCCTTTAACACACAGCGCCACTTTTTCCTATCCTTGGCTTTGACTCTCCCATTTTTAACTTTCATCCTTTTTAGGTCTTCTTCCGCCTCGTCCAGCCATCTCTTCCTGGAACGTCCAACTCTTCTCCTTCCTTCTGGTTTTCCTTTATAGATTTTCTTTGTGGCTCTCTCCTATCAAAAGAGTATAGATTTGTTTAATTGTAAGAGGAAATTTCGTCACCAATCGACACGAAATCCAAATAACATTGAAGATAATAAGACCCTAAGGTTATCTAAAACGATACAACTGCTAATTTGTTGCACCTAGTTAAGCGGCTACGAAGCCTCACCGCTTCCAAAGTTTCCAAATAACTTACTCCCTACGTTTACAACTCCCGATTGTTATTGCCCTGAATACCAGTCCTACTAAATATTACATTAGAAGTCTGTCGTGGTGATTTTTTTCGTATTGTTTTCATTCAAAAACAGCTGATTGGCACCAATATTTGTATAAAAGATTTTTTAGAAAAAGTCCTATATTTTTTAATGAATTTTTCTTATTGTTATAAAAAAATATTTAAAATAGAATTTAGAATAGAAGAAACAAATTTGGGTAAATTTATTGCCCAAGAGATATTCAATTAAGTGCAGATTTATACAATTTTTACTTTGGGCTCAAAGACTTTTCTATAAGCATACAAAAAAATTATATTAATCATTTTGAGGAGAATTTAAGAAGTGTGTGTCAGGATAGGCTTAAGAAAACTTTAAATGAGAGGGCATTTTTATACGGATCAAGCTACAAATCAACCAAAAACATTTTAATTAGTATATTTATTCATTAATCCATCATTCCATAAATCAATTGACTTTGTATAGAAAAAATTTAATTGCTTTTTTCAGCATCCTAGTAAAATTTTATGTAAATTTCATCTGACATCTGGTGTTACTTAAGTGTTCATTTCACAACTTTAAAAATTCCTCCTGTATATGTGTTAAACCAGTAAACACACAGAGTCCATTTCCCGGGGAGGGGGTAATATTTATTTGTTGAGTTATTCTTCCCTTTAAACAATCAGTTAAAATTCAGTAAATCACAGACACATACGTAAAAGGTTTAAAAAAAACAAGAGCACGACAACTGAAATGTAACAAACTTTTAGATTATATCATTTCAGCTAAGAAACATACAAACATTGCAGAACATGAAGCCTGAAGGAAGATAATGGGTTTGTGGTCAAGAGCCGTACAACTTTTACAAAACGTCTTTAACTCTCTGCAACTATGCTACTATAATATGTAATTTTTAAACGTATTTAATGCATTAAATGTCCACCGTATTCTAAACTGCGCCCAAAACATGGTGGCCAGTGAGATTGGCATTTCATCTCGCCAATTCTCTCTCTTGAGGGACGGTTCTCGCCAATCCCGCGACATGGCCACTAATGAACCTCGGCTAAGGATTCGTTTTTGTTTGGTGCCTGCATCTTTTTTGCAGGAAAGGAACTTTCCCAGCGGTCCAATTTATCAGTGGGAAAAAGAGAAAGACAATGGGAGGTAGGACATCGTAAAAGAGAAATCCATTTAATTTACTTTCGGATTATTAAACGTGTTCTATCCGATAAAAATGAAGGCTGGATAAAGTAATTTTTTGAAATAATAAATGTTGTTGAGTCTTATGGGATTTCTGTAAATCGTGTCATCGTGTTATGCTGGATGAAATGTTAAGCCTATTTTCTAAGAGCTTATGTTTTAACGGTTGTATGAAAGTTTTCTCATATGTGAAAAAGAGATTACTAGCAGTATTGACTGTTGTATTTACCTTTGAAATTTATAGATTTTTTTTAGTTGTATTTCCAATATTTACCTATAAAAATTCAAAATATTTATTTCTTTCACTTACGCAGAAAATTTGTGTTTTAAAGGGGTTTTAGAAATTTAAAAAAAAGCCAAGATAAATTACTCAAAATGATTGGTAAGCTGTGGAAAATAGTGTTTCTCTTTATTTAATTTGCACAAGGCAAAATTATCAAATATAACTCACAAAACTCAATGCATAGTAAAACAAAAAAAATGCAAGAAAAAGGAGAAATCAGAAAAAAATAGGGGAAGGAAAACAAGGCACAGGCAAAAAAAAATATATAGGTAACTAATGACCACAAACGTGCAAAGCAGCAGATTAAAATTCCGATTAGCAAATTTGAACACAAAACAGAACAAAGTAACGGATTAAAATCAGAGCAATGACAAAATAACAAACCATGTACTAATTTCGATAGGCGCGAAAAAGGGCTTGACCAAGTGTTGGGAGCTATGTTTGAATTATTTGCAAATCGAGTAACAGAAACACTCTTTAACAAGCTTAAAAATATTTATAGAAGCTCAGAAATAATTTTTTTTACAAAACTCATTGTTTATTATACAAATCAAATTATATTTTTATTTTAGTGGTAAAATAAGGTTTCAAACATAGATATCAAAGTTAAAGTATTAGATTGGCAGATCACGTGACCTCCAATGCTAACGACGGGACGCGCATGGAGGCCAAATAAGAGGTCAAAATGGCCAGTGTTGCTGCCATTTTAAGGAGAAAAATACCATTTAATTCTAAAATATCAAAAAAATATCGTAAAAATACTAGCTGCATTTTGTGTTGAGTCTTTTTAGTGACTTTAAATCCTTTTCTAGTATTTGTTTTGTAATTTTAGAATTAAATGGTATTTTTTCGTAGTATTTTTCTCCTTAAAGTGGCAGCAACACTGGCCATTTTGCCCTCTTATTTGGCCTCCATGCGCGTCCCTTCGTTAGCATTGGAGGTCACGTGATCTGCCAATCTAATACTTTAACTATGATATCTATGGTTTCAAAATTGTAGTTGCATTTAAAAGAGTTACAAAAGTTGCCAAGTTCAGAAAACAATGAACAGGAAAAACACATTGATTTAAAATTATCCTGAAGTAAGATTTAAAAAAAAGGTACTTCTCTGAAAATACACCTTGTAAAATTATCAAAATGCATTAGAGAATAAATATTAATCTAAAAATATCCAACACGACACTAATATCGCATATTTAACCCCAGCGACGTAAATTATTCACTAATAAAAGTATATCGCCCATACATATACTGGAGATTCGTCAAAACGTAATACAGAATAAAGACTATTATAATAAATATAATTGCATTCTATGTAATCTAATATATTGGCTCCAACTGCACTGAATACGTATTACTAACTGGATTAAGTGTGCCAATAAATTTCCTTTTAAACTAATTTTGTTATACAAATAGCATGTTTGACATAACTAATTTCACGTTTAATAAAGCTTCCGTGAGCAGGAAGAATTAAATTAATATTCATCTTAATAAAAATATCCTTAAAAAAACTAAATGTCATACAATCTCTGGCATATAACAAGATTAATCTTTAGAAAAAACAGCCTTAAACTAAATTTGCAATTCAAAGAGTCCAATCGTATTTATTAAGTCTTATAACGAACCTTAAAACACAAAAAATCGTATATATTATTCATTTCCTATGAGAGTTTAACTACTAGTACTTTGTTCTTTATTCGAAAATATAAAAAAAATCCTATTCTAGGTGTTTTTTTATATTCAGAATCTATTCCCTTTTATTTGTGTTTCAAGCTCGATTAAATGCCACAATCCTTATGAGCTTGTGTCGCAATTTCAGCCATTCGCTCTTTTCTTTTCCTAAGAACCTTGGCCCGCCATTTTTTCAAATGTTCCTTTGTGTACATAAGAGGTTAATCGATGTGTTAATTTAACAAAACTGCAACTGATATTGACTGATTTAAATAAAAAAAATTACTCAGAACATGCTTACTAAGCTGAGAGGTGTCCAATTACTTTGAACGATTTTGAGGATGTGGCGAAGTACATCGTTTTGTTCGTTAGGTCTTTTTTTCAAAGAAATATGAATTAAGCTATAATTTGTCCCAGATTATCTGTTTTTGAAAAAAGTATGATAATCAAGGTTATTTGACTAAAAATATTTTTTCATTCAAGTATTCGTAGATAAAGAGTCATAAACACGTTATCATTGTGTTCGTTTTTATCCAAATAACGCTTAATATCTGCAAAAGCTATTGAAAATTACATAAAAAGAACAAAATATTAAACGAATATTGATTATGACATAACTCTGAGATGCACGATGTAATTCGTGCCATTTCTTATATTTTTTTAAGCTTCACTTAGACTCAATGAAACTAGCCAAAATTTTAAAACATAGTTTTTTAGATAAATACAATACTTATACTATTGTAAAATCATTTACACAATGCATTTTTCGAAGACATATTTTTTGAGATATACAAAGAATTAATCTGAACAATAAAAACATTTTTAATTAAAAAAACAGGTTAGAAGATTGTTAAGCCAACACAGTGAAATGCTTTCTGTGTGATTTCAATTCCTCATTGTGTTGCCATTAACTGGCGAATAAAGATCAACTTTTTTCTCAAGAAAATCACTATGCGGAAGAAAATTGTTTTCATCGTTCGACCTTTTTTATTCATATTAGTCTTTTGAGCGTAATCGAAGTTAATGACTGAAACTAACTGGTTAGAAGGCCATTCAGGATGTTTTTGACTGTTCTAATCTTAGTCAAAATGATTATTTACATAAAAATGGTGATTAAAATAGAAATGCCTTTTGGGTTATGAACTTTTTTTGTCAATGCGTGTTGTTTTAGTTGGAAAAAATGTAACGGTTTAAATGGTGTTGATAAGGAAGTTAAGGATTATTTTTAGTAATTGTAGTAACTTTGTTTTTAATAAACTTGTAGCAATTACAAAATACTATGTTTCGAATACATTATTTTAAAAGAATTTTTTTGGTATGGTTCATAATTGTTTCAAAATTTGTTTTAGAATTACTTTTGTTACCCTAATGGTTGAATTGGATATCTAGCATTATTAGATGCTTTTATTATCAATTCTATTTTTATAATTGTATACAAATTTAAATGGCATTTCTAGTTCCATTCATTAGAAGCGAAGCATTTTATTTTCAAACAATCTATGTTTTTGGGTTCTGGCAAATAATTTTAGAGTCACACAAAAAAAATTGCATATTTATTTTTTAAAAATCACCAGTTTTATGGAGTACATTTCTGATTTATATCTATCCATAAAGCTGAAAAAACGCTACACAAATATTTTATAGTTTATATCTATTTAAAAAACAACGTTAACCAAACTTCCGTGCCAATGGTATTATAAATTTTATTTGTATGCTAATTTACCAACAATAAAGAAATTTCATGTGGAAATATAATTTTTTTAAAAATTTAAAATACAATAAAAACAAGACTAAAAGAAATTTGAATGAGTCGTTACGTTCTATTCTTTTACGCTATGGAGTTTTATGGAGTAAATTTCTAATTTGTATCTTTACTCCATAGAGATAAAAAAAAATTACATAAAATTTTTATAGTTTATAACTTTTAAATAAAAACAGTAACTAAACTTCCATACCAGGGGAATTATAAATTTATTCTTATGCCATTTTATAAACAATTAAGAAATTTCATTTGGAATATAACATTTTTTAAACTTTAAAAACAAGACTAACAAAAAAATTCGAATGAGGCTTTACGTTCTATTCTTATAGGCTAAAATAACCTACTCATAAATCATTATTATGTTTTTATCTCTGACGTCATCAAGCTAGAAAAAACACCGTCACGCTTTACCAGTGGCTGTTTGGCAACTGTAGCGAACTACCGGATAAAACACTCATCAAATTCCATTTTCTAATGTTCAATGCCGGATCCAAATTAACCCATTCAATTTCCGTGAGTGCAAAAAATTGTCCGTAGTTTTTGCGGATATGCCGTGGCGTGCGAAATAAAATACGTAGTTTTAGAGATAAGTGTAAAAGTTAATGGGGACTTGTAAAAAGTAACGAGGCGTACCGGAATTGGACATTTCTAAAAATAGTCGAGGTTTTATTCCTCTTGTAATATTTTAACCCCTTCGCATGCTGTAAGTGTCATTATTTCCGCTGTACCAAGTATGTCACGTTATATCTTGCTACCTGATAAGAAACGACGAAATGTAACTTTAAATAAGTATAGGAAAAACATAATTTTTTTACTAACAAAAAGCTTAATTTATTTTTGTTAAATTGTGGATAGATGGATTATTACAACTGCAATTTTAAACGTATGGTGAAAAATTGTTGAATAAGGTAAACACAATTCAAATATCAAACTTCATCAAATATGATTTCCCTGACCTTCAAAATTATGTCAGTAAGGTAGATGGTTTAAGTTATCAAATTATAAGTCCAGCTACGATACATTTTATCATTGGGGGGGAGGGGTAGGTACATATATATTCCGGCTTGTGTGCTTGATCAGAGACCCGCTTGTGATGCCTTCGTCAAGTAAGACAGATACAGAAAATTTTTTACTGTCACAGAGAAAGGAATATACACCCAGGGCGAAGGCGGGAATCGAACCCGCACCCGTTACAGCGCGCAGACTGCTAGCTTAATTGTCCAAACCACTAGGCCATCCGGGCCCCATTTTATCATTTCCAAAGCTTATCGCACATTTAAGCTATTTAATCAAACATTAACACACAATAGCTCAGCTCTTCAAAACACTGGAGCTATTTCTCCAACAATGACTCCTTCTAACCGCTTTAAAAATTCTAAATTTCGACTATTCTTCCACTGTAAAGATTTTCAGTCACGTTTACCAGAAAGGGTGCTGTATTCTAACGACTAATTCTTACGACTGTAATTTCAGGCATATGTTTTTTTTCCTAGTGGGCTGTGTGATTGGCGGTTAAGCCTTTTCAGACTCGGTATATTTTCACGAACTGAGAGCCATTTTTTGTGGCACCATCTAGGCGACTCTCGCTACCAATTTTGATGCTCAGATCACAATGAATCTAAGCTCTCTGTGGATGTTAAAGTATGCTTGAGATTAAATTTTGCCGAGAAAACCCAAGCCAAATGGGTACTCAAGGGATCTTTTACATGCCATATAATCATATGACATGCGTGCCCTCAATTTTACATTCCTGAAAATCTGACGACTCAGCCGGGGCTCGAGCCCTCAAACTTGGGCTTCTAAGGCGGGCGCGTAATACCTCTCGACCACTGATCCGCTTCAAGCATGTGTACCTGAGCCAGTTTGAATTCTCGAACACTGACCAAGGTCAAAGCAGGTCACGTCGTATTCAAGCTCGCAAACTAAAAAAAATACAACACAAAGGCTGTAACTTGTTTTACAGCAACCAGCTGCAATCAGAAGAATGTGCTGTGAATATGCTGAGAATGTGCTGTATTTTTACCGAAATATTCTACAGTATTTACAGTTTAACAAGTTAAATGTCATTCATCATATGTGTGTGCTGAAGATAATTTCGTTAATCTTTAGCAAAATGTTAAGTGTCACTTATATCCTGCATCAAGGATTATTTGTGTATTATTTATATTGTAACTAATAATAGACTCTGGCACTATTACGCTAACTTGATCCCTTTGTATTTGAAAATAATTTTTAGAGACAATCTACAATATATTTACTTAAAAACAATTTATTTTCAAATCGTATCACACATTTAATCCATCTGAATCCAACTCGTTACGTTAGTAATATGGACTTGGTTATGTTTCTGTATGTTGACTGTTATTCATCAAATATTAAATTGAGTTGAATTAACGTCGTACTAGGGCAGCACTAGGGCTATTGCCAACGGGCGTCATAATTTTGAACCACACATCCTATGTTGAAGATGTTCGTTTTTGTTAATCGTTATAAAACATGTTAGATGCGATTTATCCTGTGTTAAATATCATCTTAATCAATTTATGTTGTGACTGGTAATAAACGATGACACTAAAACGTTTAGTTTAGTTTGAATTATCGTCGCGCTAGAGCTACAAGAGGGCTATTGGAGACGGGCGTCGTATTTTAGAACCACAGTCAAGTGACGAGCCGACACCTGAGTAGACAGCCAACGCAACCGTTAAGGGCGACATCGCACGCAGCGTTAGGACTTTGAAGGATGTTTAACGTGCACTCCCTCCGCATGGGGTATTATTCGTCGGACATTTTGGCTGCACGGGCCTTTATAGGTCGGCAGTTATTTTGGCGATGCCCGGACCCGAACCTGGGACCTTCCGCATACTAGGCGAAGCCTAACCGACTGAGATCCCCAGCCCCACACTAAAACGCAAAATGGATTTCATTCGTTTTTAAAAATATATTTTTGAAATCAACAATACATTCTGTCAAAAGCACGATTTATTTCCGAATCCTATCCCGCATTTAAGTCATCTTAATCCGACACAAACTCCTCAATTAAAGTGCAGGTGGCTAGTCCCCAAGCGATAACCCTCCCTCTTCACAAGTTCTAAATTTAGCCCTCCACTAAACGACGACGTAGTATAGTGGATGTCTCTTAATAATACAACCCGCAATTATGAAATCTGTACAACACCGGAGTGTCAGGGTGTCTCATTAATAAACATGAGGACTTAAAACGAGGACGATAATTTCCAATCCTAAAATAGAACTTTCTAGTAGAAATAATAACAATACTAGTTAAAAGTTGCTAGAAAGAAAAGTGAAGAAGCAATCTTTGCGTGAGCTGAATCGCTGGGTGAATACTAATTGTGGTGGATATGAATTAAACGGGGCTATAAATAGCATCCCGGGTTAAACTAACTAAACGCATCATCCGCTAAATAGGGGTACTGCAAATGATATTTTAATCGAGAATCGATGGAAAGCCGATTGCGGCGATTTGCAGATTGCGGCTTGTTCTTTCAGAGAGGCAATTAACCCCCCCCCCCCCCCCCCGGTGGAATGGTATTTGCGGTAATGAATTTGAAAGTTCTTTTTTAAACAATGGAGGGTTCGGGATAAATAAAAAGATAGGGGGATAAATGACAATGTTTTGAACTTTTCCAATCATTTTTTGAGGATGTTTTTTACTTTGATTTGTGGAATCAAATGAAAATTTTAATCGTGTCGCTCATTGATTTTTTTAGTATTTAAAGTTAGATTCAGTGAATTTATGCATCTCAATTAACTTGTTCAGCCATTTTCTTTTTTATGGTTCGAAATGTGTTATCATATGAAAAACGTTTTTTATTATTTTAGATGTATATTTAAGGATCGTCCTAATGGCTAAATTAAAGTTTGGAGATTTCTTACATAATTATAATCAATCTAAGAACTTCAAAATGAGAGAATTTACACATTAATTGTACATAAAAACACCAGTTTTGCTGCCTAGGATTTCAGAACTAATTTTAGTTTTATATATTTGAGTCGCTGATTCAAAATATTAAATCAGATTTTCTCTAACAACTCTGCTGTTTGAGATACTACCCTTTTTTGTGTGTCACAGAAATGCTCCAAATCAAAATCTAAAATTTCAGTTTGAAACGGTTTTTTTTTTTAAATATAATATGTATTTCTTAAGCATGCTTTTATGCTAAACATGAATTAGGTTTGTGTTTTCTGCTAAAAAGTTGTTTTTAACCATTTACCTGCCTAAGTTAAAAAATTAATAAGAATATTTTTTTCCACATTTCTACACAAAAATATATAAATTTGAATATAAAAATTTTTTGCTTTTAACATGCACTCATTTTAATTTGAAAACTAATGTTTTAAAAGAAAATCACAAAACATATTTAGGTATTTGCTCAATATTTTAACATAGGTAAGACACATAGCGAAATAAACCTGTTTTAATGCAAAAAGATGTCGGTCATAAAGTTGTTTTATGCCATACTCAAGAAAAATGTATTTCCCTAAAGTGTGTAAGAATAAGGATTTCCCTAAGAAAACAGTTTCTTTACGCAGCACAATTCCTTCTAAACGCATTCGCCTATAAATATACTATTGATTGAATGATGATTGAATTGATGATTGAATGTCTGCAATTTTTAAACCAATTTAGAACCAGCCATTAATATTGCAAATATTTTCTTCAGTCATGCTCAATGTTTTAATTACTTCAAAACTGTGGCTTATTTCCTTAATACAGCAAAATTCCTTCAAAATGCATCCGTCTATAAATATACAGGGTATCCGTAAAAGAATGTCCGAGTTTTAATGGTATATTACAGGAGTTTATTTTATACTAAATATAACAAATCATACATGACATTGAAGGAAAACTAACCTAGTTTTTCCTATAAGTGCTCAATGTGTGCGCCTTTAGTGATACGGCACACAACCAAACGAAAATGCAATTCTTCCCATACTGTCTGAAGCAAGTTCGGAGTAATGGAAGCAACAGCCTGTGCAACTGTGAAAACGATGTAGCGGTACAAAAGCATGCGCTTATCTGAAACTGTTGGAGATATTCTTTATTCGTCACCTTCAACCACATTACAATTACACTTCAACCACAATACAATTTGAAACTCGGACATTCTTTTACGGACACCCTGTACTATTGACTGATTGTCTACAATTTTTAAACTAATTTATGCCGATCCATATCCCATTGTAAATCTTTTCTTCAGTCATGTTAAATGTTTTAATTGTTTCAAAACTGTAGCACATTCCCTTCACGCAGCAAAATTCCTTACAAACGCATCCGTCTATAAATGAACTATTGATGGAAAGTCTGAAATTTGTATACCAATTTGTAACCAGTCATTTCATTACAAAACTTTCCTTCATTCTGGCTGAATATTTTAATTGCTTTAAAAGATGTCTTAAGTACCTATCGTATCAAATACGTTATTTTAAACAATTTCAGCAACTTGACTAACTTAGTTAGGGTTCCGTTGAATTATAGTCACACTAGGGCTACATGATGACTATTTTGGAATCATTTTGTTTGAGCAACAAATAATATAGAAACGCTACGGCATATAAAATATTTTATACTTGGCTACTACATATATGTTCTACTATATGGAACAACCACAATGTGTGTATAAGATATCAAATCTCTCAAACTAATATAACAAAGTTTATTTTATACTAGAAAGTGTATTTTTATTTTTTTCACTTACGTTATTTTTGAAAAAACAATTATTTTGTAAATATGTTTTGAAATTATTTTCTGACATTCTTTTAGGCAACCCGGTGTGAAAAAAAAATGGCCAACGCTTAAAAAAAATCCTAGGAACTCTGAGTTGATGCTGCAGAATAACGCACACATTAAAAGTTATAAATATGTACACTCTTAAAACAAAAGAGTGAAATTCACTCCTATAGGAGAAGTGCATTTTCGGCACCGGAAAGGAGTGGAAATTAACTCAGACTGAGTTAAAACCGCTCGTTTTAAGAGTGTAGGACGCAGATTGTTTTCTTTTATTTCTTTTACCCACTCCGAAAAAGAGTGAAATTCACTCCTATAGGAGAAGTGCATTTTCGGCACGGAAAGGAGTGGAAATTAACTCAGACTGAGTTAAAACCGCTCGTTTTAAGAGTGTAGGACGCAGATTGTTTTCTTTTATTTCTTTTACCCACTCCGAAAAAGAGTGAAATTCACTCCTATAGGAGAAGTGCATTTTCGGCACGGAAAGGAGTGGAAATTAACTCAGACTGAGTTAAAACCGCTCGTTTGTTTTAAGAGTGTACATCATATCTTAATTTTCGCTTCCATTTAACCCGACGAGCCACACCAATGCATTGTTGGAACAGCTAGTATGGGTCCTTTAATTTGTCTGAATACTACGCAAAACAAGCTCTATAAACTCTAATTTGGGGCCCGGATGGCCGAGTGGTTTGGATCATTAAGCTAGCAGTCTGTGTGCTGTAACGGGTGCGGATTCGATTCCCGCCTTCGCCCTGGGTGTACTTCCTTTCTCTGTGACAGTAAAAATTCTTTCTGTGTCTGTCTTACTTGACGAAGGCTTATAAGCGGGTCTCTGATCAAGCACACAAGCCGGAATATATATGTACCCTACCCACCCCTACCCTACCCTAACTCTAATTTTTTCAGCTGAGAAACCACACAAAAACGTTGAAATAACATATTTTTTTGTTAACGGCTTATTCTTTGGATCGTTTTTCTAAAAGTGATCATTACTATTCAATCCCAAGCCTCTTAAAATCAAGATTTGAAGGCCAACTAATTGCACTGTTAAAAATGTGGCGCCTGGTTTAACTAAAAGTATGGTTCCTAGTAGCTGCAACTTCTGTGTGGTGAAATGTTTCAACATATTCGATATTTGGTTGAACTATTTTTCTGGTTTGGGAAACAAACACTTGAAAAACGATTAAACATAATACCGAAAATATGGTAAATCATTTCATCAAACAGCAGTTGAACCATTATTCTGGTTTTGGAAACCAGAACCTGAGAGCTGGTTCAACCGAATTCCTAGAATACGATGAAACATTTCACCACAAAGCCGTTGAACCATTTTTCAGGTTTTTGAAACAAAAACCTGTGAACTGGTTCAACTTAATACCGAAAATATGGTGAAACATTCCACTACACATCCATTGAACCATCATTCAGATTTTGTAAACTAAAACCTGAAAAATGGTTTCTGTTGCATCTACGCGGAACCCTACTTTTGGTGAAACATGCGCTAAATTTTTGACAGTGGGTTAACTGGGTTATTTTTATCCAACGGGGATACTTTATTGGCCTTTGCAGACTTAGCACATTCTCCAGAACTGAGAGCCATTTGTTTGTGGCACCGTCTAGGCGGCCCTCGCTACCTATTTTGACGCTCATATTACAATGAATCTGAGCACGCTGTGCGTGTCAAAGTATGCCGAGACATATTTTTGCCGTGTGAACCCAAGCCCAACGGGTACTCAAGGGATCGTTTACATGCCATATAACCATATGACATGCGTGCCCTCAATTTTCCGATCCTGAAAATCTGAGGACTCATCCGGGGCTTGAGCCCTCAAACTTGGGCTTATGAGGAGTACACGTAATACCTCTCAGCCACTGAGAAAATCTGACGGCTCACCCGGGGTGTTAACTAGGTTGTATTTTAAAAAAAATAAGCTGTTATTCTTTTCAATAACAGTTACAGATATATCAGGTGAATCTTATTTTGTCTCACCGCACTTTATCCCTACCGACCAACAGCAACCAAACAACTCAACTCGCCTGTTTATTTAGGCATTTCGTGGATAGAAAGACCGTCCCCGAGTCATGGAATTTTTAAAGGCAGTTTACTTAAGTGTATTTTTTCTTCGTCTGTCTGACCAGAGATCTGCCCTTTTTATTCCCCGGGAAAAAAACTTATTCTTCAAAAAAAAAAACATCAAAGAAAAAAACGGAAGATATAAAAGGAATGGAAAAAGAACGAAAGACAGAGTTCTTTTATAGAGATAATAGAAAAGACCGAAAGTTTTAAGATGTAGCCCCTCTGCGCGTTTGTTTACATTTATATCCAAGTGATTGGGGATAGGAGTGCTTTGTAGACTGCTGTTTTTCATTCAAAACAAAAATATTTTATTTGTCTACAAAACTCTTTTGTAATACAATAATATTTAAAAGAATACGAAATTCGATTTGAATGTTTCACTTAAAATAAAAATGCTTTTTTATTCTATTTGCGGGTGCTTGTTAGATGGTAATGTTTAAATAAAATATTTATAATGTATATAATGTCTCCTCTTTAAGTCTGCTACAAATATTTTTTTATATTGTTAGCCTTCTCTCTCAGATGTAATATATTTTGTTCTAAAAATAGTTGCCACTTGTATATATTATTAGAAGAAGAAACGGTACTTATATACAATCTTCAAACATTTTGTATCAATTCTAGTTTAGCATACATACAGCAAGTACTTTGGTTAAAAAAGTATGCGTTTAAAAAATTTATGAATACAATAAATGGAAATCCCTGCAAAAAAGTCTTCAATTTCAATTGTTAGCTTGATGTGCTTAAGATGTTTCTCATGTAGTACTCATCTCCCATATTTCTCTATGAACACTTACACCTGTGCAAATCCGAGAAACGGCAACCTGTATAAATTCCTATTATCCTAGAAATATACGCCTACGCTATTTTTATAGAAGACATATAATGCGTAGCACCGATGATGCTCTTTTTGTAAAAAGGATGTTTTCCAATTCCTGTTCTTTTTTTTATTATTTCTCTTCATCTGATCATTTGACTGACTAGATACATACTATTTTTATTCACCATTTACTCTGATCCTTTTCAACTGCAACAAATAAATAAAATTGTATTTTCGAGTAAAAAGTTATATGTGGACCAAATATTGTTTTGTCCAAATATAATGTATTACATAATTTTATATTATTTTGAATTTTCGTATTAAGATTTTTTTATGAATGCCATTTCCTTGAAAAAGAACTTAAGACTAATTGAGTATTTTTAAAAATACGTAGAAAAAACGTCGACAAACAAGCAGAGAAATTATCACGGAAAAAATTCGTTAAACATTGAAACGATAATGTATATGTTTGATTGCATAGAGCTAAACCGCAGACAATTTTGCGTTCAGTTTTATAACCCAATCGAATTTGAATTAACATCCGATTGGGCATCGAACTATTCAACCACCAACATATTTAACGTGCATCAGTTCCTTATATAACTATTTTATAGATATATTTTATTTATTAATCTTACATTCCCATTTGAAAATAATGTAGTTCCTTAATAGTCAATAGGCAAGGTAGACACAAATTCTCGAATTCTATTTCACCTGATGAACTGTCTGTTTTGCAGTCGCAAAGTGGTGCAATATTTTGAGGTCATGAAAATTCTTCATCCCATCTTCGTCGCCAGTAACACATACTCAAAAAGAAGGACGACAACTTTATTAGAACATCGTTTTATGAGTTCAGAATACGGAATGCATAAGAATAACAGGGAGAATTAAATGTATAAAGAGAACATGGAGTTAAGTTTAGTTGTCACAAAATTACTGGTGTTCAAGCTATTGTTCTTATTCTCTTTTTATTACTGACGTCGTTCGTGTAAGTGTTCAGATCATAACAATTTCTTACTAGCATAAGTGGACAGTCAAAAAGCATGTCTGACATACCGTAGTTTCTTACTAAAAAAACATATGACTGAAAAAATTTTATTCTTATTTTTACCATCTCTTCTTCCCCCCTCAAATAAGATTCCCAGGTTATCTTAAACAACAGCAGAGTATATCATCCCATCTCCACTCCCTACAGACCAGAAATTGTTCTTTACAGATAACTGTGTTGTTTTGAAACAACTGTAACTAACAATATTCCATCAAAGATAATTTTGGTGGACTTTATCCCTCTGAAGGATAAGCACATTGGCTGAAGTGCAAACTTGTTTTCACTGCATTAATATAAAATTAAAAAGTTGAACTGAAAACTTAAATTCTTTAAAACTATATTTTGGCAGCAGATGATTATGAATCATCTATCCATACGATCCATACTTCAAATTTTAAACTTTATAATTTTTTTTAATTGTGCTTGTTGCTGGAAAGCCTGGCAGACAGGTAATGGTTTATTAAATCTTTATCCCTCAGTGGGTTAGGTATATGATATTTTAAAAAATCACATTTTAATAGCTTATTAACAATAGATTTAAAAAGTCTGGTGGAGAAAAAGCAACTTCAAGTCTCCATTGTAATTCTTAGTTTTAACCTCATTTTATCACAACTCAACCCTTACCCAATGGCTTGAGGGGCCACACCGCGATTACCCAATGGCTTGAGGGGCCACACCGCGATTTTTTCTTTTTTTCGGGTTTCTTTCCTCTTCCGGTCATTCAATAAAACATACCAAGCGTAAAAATTACCCAACCTATAAGTTCTTCTTGTTCAAAATTTCAGTTTCCGCGTACATTATCAATATTAGGTTACGTTGCTTTGGGTTTCCGTCAGGTGTCGGTCTCACCACATGACATTAGTGAAAACTAATTATGAGTCTTTTGGAGACTTTTTCGCTTTAGATTTGATCTCTTTACTGTTTTTAGATCAGCAGAACCAGGCTAACGTTTGTCAAAATCTCAAAGCCGGTTCACCAATATAACATCATTCAGCTATAATTCATCAGACCTTGTGGTCTAGGTATTTTAGTACAATCTTGCAAAGCCAATCAACCACTTAACTAGGTTGGCCTGTGAGACTAGCCGTCTTAGGTTGAATGCCTCTGACGCATGCGAAAATGAATCCATCCCATATCTATTAAAACGAACGTAGGGCTAAAAAAAAGACGCCCTATAGTCTTTCCGTGACCTAGTGGTTGACACGTTTGTCTCGAGATTGAGACTTCTCCGGAGTGCTGAGAATTGAATCCCACTCACTTATAGTCGTCCCATTAAGGTAACAGGGAACAAAATGACAATTGAAAATATCTAATTTTCCTTTAAACTTCAGTTACTGAATCGTGCCTTTACAAAAATAACTTTTATGATGCACATTTGAATATGTGGGGCCGGAGTTTACAAATTTGGTAGTTAATTTCAATATAACTTTGTTGCCAGCTTTAAATGTCATTATTCCAAAACACCAATTTTCAGCCTTAAGGTACACTTTTCTATTTTCTATTTTACTAGAAGAGTTGAAGTTTTCTCTGATGTCGTATACATGTCTATTTAACACAGTGAACCAAAAATATTCCACAAAAATATTATGTGAGTAAAAATAAGACGATTTTTCTAATTTAAGAATTTCGCAAAATTTCTATGTAGGTTAATAACTTAAAATTATGAATGTTTTATCGTCAAACTTAGGTTCATTGCGTTGAGTGGACATTTTTTTATTTCTATAAAAAAATATTTTCAGATACACGCAATAGTTGTGCTGGAAAGTGTACCTAAAAGCTAAAAATCGGTGTTTCAAAATAATGACATAAAGAGCTGGAAACAAAGTTATATTGAAATTATCTGCCAAACTTGTAAACTCCAACCCCATATGCAGATGTGTATTATATAAAAATTTTCGTAAATATTCATTTTAGTGATTGAAAGTTAAAATGAAAATTTGATATTTTGAAGCGTCGTTATGTTCCCTGTCCCCTTAATTTCTTTTTACTGGAAAGGAGTAGGGTTTTTTTAATGACTGAAATGTGTCTGAATATTGCAGAAAGAGGATTACGAAATACTCGTAAACATTTTCCGGGGTTTTTTTCTCTTTCCGTTTAGGTCGGATACAACTTTGTCAAAAAATACTATGACGAGATGAGAAAAAGGCCGATCTTCTCCCGTGGGATCCTCTCGCAGCCAAGAACCCATAGTCCCCCCATAAATAGGTTACCACCGCTTTAAAAGTGCTATGAGGGACCATGGCAACGAACAATTGCTATGGAAACAAGTCCAATTTGACACCAGCGAGCATTTGCAACGCCACCCCCTTCCTATAATACTTTGACAGAATATTTAAACACAGGTTATTTGAAAGGACCCACAAGAAAGGTTGTCGCTTATATTTCTTTGATGAAGATAATCTTTTTCTGCTATATGAGGGCTAGCCACAGACCATGAAATACTGCTTAAAGTCCACTACAAACACCAATGCCAGACGTTACATTCAAACCCGAACTTTGCAGCAATGGATTCTTAAGCATATGCCTAAATATGTGTCTTAAAATTAAAGTATGCAAAAACTTGTTATAAAGATGGACTAAGGATTTCTAAATTTAAAACAGCAAATGTGACAAGAGATAAGTACCACCAAGTCACGTAAGTTTAGCGTAAAGATTTACAACACACCCAAAATAATTGGATTGGTTTACATTTTCACTTAACAAACTCTTTTGCGTTTAAATGTAATTCCATAATATTGATAATAGTTTTTTCCATAGAGCATACACAGAAATATTCTCTGACAATTAAGTAATTAATTATCTCACAGTTAATCAAATATGCTAATTGAAAGATGTTCAGTCTAACATTTTTGTTGAGAAAACTTAAATAATTTCACTTTGGTTGACCTCGAGTTTTGAAAATGCTACTGATATTAAAACTATGAGACATGGCATCACAAACAATAAGAATTGACCGGCCAAATGAATCGAGTAACCTAGTATTAGTTCAACTTTTATAGACTCTCTTAAAACTATTATTTTAAAAAACAGTGCTTTGTAAGTTAGTACCTTTCAGAAAAACTCAACACTATGATGGTCTTGGATTCAATGAGGTGTGGCATGCTTTTTGAACCGCACTGTATCTTGTGAATAGTAAATACAAAGCTATTGTTCTCTTACATAGTAAATAGAGTAGTATGTCTCTTTCCCTATACAATTGATGGTATACTATGTGTCTTTTTTACAATAGATAGCTAGCCTCATTTCCTACTGAGAATAGTGTTAGATTTGGTGGTACGGAGTCGTTGCAAATGGGTTAACATTAGTTGAAATTTGAGTTATCATGCTATTTGTGATATATAATATTGTGTATTATTTGATAAAAATACAAGCGTTATACTTTAGTGCCATTCATTAATTTACTCCTGCAATTCGTTTTTAAATAGAAAATAATTGAGATTAAATTAGTCTTACAGAACTATAAAGCAATCTATCTTTGAAAATACTTTAATCTTTTATGAGCTGACAAATAGCATATAGAGATTAAATTGCGTGCTTCAATGTGTTTAAATGTTAAATTTAAAAGGGTATTTAACCCTGAAAACTTATGTCGCTACAAATTCTAAAGAAATTAAACTGAATCAGGATTATCTAATAATTATTATAACAATTGTCTGTGTTAATATTTAGTTTCGTACTGTTTTAGCCACACCATGAATATGTTCGCATATTGTTGATTTAACTAATAACATATTATTGCAATTATCTCAATTTAATTAGATCGGTTCTATTCAAAGTAATATAAAGTTAGAGGTGAAAATAAATTCATTTAGTTTGGATGTTTTCGTATATACCAAAACATGTTGTTGTGTTTGATATTATTGTATAAACATGTTGTTGTATGTAGAAGGGGGTGCTTTTGGGTTAAGGGGTAGCGTGTGTGTTTATGTGCATATGATTCACAGTTTTATAAATTATTATATTAAAATTGTTTTATTAATGCATTTCCTTAATATTTTTTATTGCGACTCTTCTAATGAATGTTTAATGTTTTTATTGGAATATCCTTATTTTTTACTAATATCTTTACTAAATAACATTTTTAATAAAATAAATACACATTTTTTACTCGGAGGTAAGGCTTCACAAATAATAAAATTTCAGAAGTTTCAAAAAGATGGATTAAATTGAAAGTGTTCAATGCTTGATTCACTGAATTTCGAAAATCATTGGTACAAATGTCCTACACATACAAATTAATTTTTTTTCCTCTGCATTTTATAAGTTCAGATATTTTTTATATCATAATTTACCATAATTTAGTGTTTTGTAATAAAAAAATATTATTGTACATTTTGGATTACAAATTATATCTTATATAAATTGAAGATTTGATGCGGCACATTTTTTCCATATTAAAAAAAAGTTGTCTGTGCATAAAAGTTACTTGAAGTAAAAAAAAAAGTGTAAACTTTCATTTATATGAGCTAAACTGATAAAAAAAATAACTTAGTATTGAATCACTTTATTTGTTTTCGGTTACCTAGAGACAATAAATCCTAATCTATCGCTTTAGGGTAGGGAGTAGGGTAGGTACATATATATTCCGGCTTGTGTGCTTGATCAGAGACCCGCTTATAAGCCTTCGTCAAGAGACAGACACAGAAAGAATTTTTACTGTCACAGAGAAAGGAAGTACACCTAGGGAGAAGGCGGGAATCGAACCCGTACCCGTTACAGCGCGCAGACTGCTAGCGTAATGGTCTGCGATGCAAACCACTCGGCCAATCTATCGCTTTATTGTAACGATATTTCAATCAAGCAATCACGCTGTAGTCTATTTGTTCGTTTCCGCTTCACGTGAACTTGATATTCAATGCTTTTTATTGCAGCAATAAAAGCTTGACAGTAAACGGTACTACAACACTGGTTCGTCTTAATTACAACGGGGGCCTCGGACAGCAATAAAATCTTTAATATCCTTTTCACTGTGGGTGGGTGATTCCCATTACAGGTTTTTTTATAGATAGATTTTATCTCTTTTTCTCTGTAGTTTGGTTTGTAGGAAGACTATTTTAGGGTTTGGATTAGCAGATGTAAAACCTCCTGAGAGGTTATCAAGCCCAATTTTATAGTTGTAAAGTTTTAGTAGATTCTGTTGGTTCACTTGTGGGGGGTGGCAAAGGATTAGCCTGGTAAGGCACGCTATCGTAAGATATCCTATGTCCGACCGATAGGCTAATCTCTGATGGATATCAGATAGATATGGAAGGATTATTATGCGATATTGTTTTCTTAGGGCATGAAAAAAAATTCTTGCTTTTTATATTACTTAATTTTTGCTCGAAATAGTATTGAAGGAGGGTTACAGAGAAGTTAAACAATTAAAGAGCTTAGTGAAAGAACGTGCTAAGTGACAAAAAGGTGGAAACGAAGAAATGACCTTTAAAGTTTTTCGTTTGCACTCAGATACGTTACGAACGGCAGTTACAAAAAACAAAAAATGTACTTAACTTAAAGTTTTTGAAAGGGAGAATCTTGTACTATAAATGAGGAATACAATTATGAAACAAGAAAAACATTTAATATCATTAGTAGCATTCCTTACAAAACTCTTCAATTTGCAGTTGCAGTTGTAGAACGCCAAAATCAATACTTCTCCGAAAAACTAATACTTCTTATAAGTGTAGTAAATGTGCTTTAAAGTTAAAATTACTTGCAAAAAATATTTTTTAGTGTGATTAATTTGCTGATATATACAGAAAACAAACTGGCCTGAATATTGTTTTCTAATTCTAACTATTTCTCAAGGCTAATATTTTTTATAGATATTTAAAATTTGCTTTAAATTTCATATAATTCACTACCAAATATTTTTAGTGCATTGATTTCTCTGATATATACAAAACAAGTAAAACCTCTAGAATTAAAAAAAACTACTTCCAAAGGCTAATCTTTTAATAGAAGTACTCAAAATGTGCTTCGAAAAATTTATTTACTTATTTACACATAACTATTACGAATATTTAGCTACAAAAAATTACTTAAAAAAACCCTCTAATTTCTTAAGAAACATAAAAAATATACCTTCCGTTTCATACCATAATATAAATATTTTATTTTTGAACCACAAAAAATACATTTTTCGGCATTTCCCCAATCTATTTCGTCAACATCCGTCTCCCACAATAAATACATCCCACCAATTGATCTTTCTGCATCATGCCGTACCCGACCGCGGCACCTGCCGTCGCCTAGCAACCGGACTCGTCGGATAATTTACTCTCTCCCCCCTGCGAAAGATCTAAAAGGGCTTATGTGGGTTTAAAGGTCCCCCTAGAAGGTTCCTGCGCCAATCGAGAAGCTTAATGGCTTATCCCACTATATATCCAGTAGGTTTACCTGGTTGAATTAGAGCTACACAATGGCGTCTATTTGCGACTGGCCTCCTCATTTTGAACCATAACTGCTGATCTATAAACGATCTATATAAAAATGTCCGACTAATAGCACCCCGTATAGAGGTAGTGCACATTAAACATGCTTGTAAAGTCTCAACACCGCGTACGTTGTCGCTATATAAATTTGAGTTGGGTGCATATTCACTTTCGGCTCGTCACTTGTCTATGATTCTAAATTGCGACGCCGGTAGCCAAAAGCCCTCGTGTAGCTCTAGTGCGACATTGTTCAACTCAACTCATTTTAAATCATGGTCAAGTGACTAGGTCGACATGAGCATGTGCCTAATTAATCCTAATAACGGACGCTGCGTCAAAAAAATCAATCGAAAATACTACAAAGAGGGATGGTGCACAATGTTCAATCATTCAGGACGATGCAGCAAGGATTCCCCCATCGTGAAATCGAGCGTAGCACATAGCCCATGCTACTATCCGATAGATTTTTTCTCAATAATTCTCAAAAATGAGAACATTCATAACCTTAAACTTGAGAACAATGCATTCGGGGGTGTTGTAAACCAATGATGTTCTCAAAATAAAAACATAATTCTTAGATTTAAGAACACATTTTTAGCAATACTAGTTTTTGCCAAATAAAAGCGCTAAACTTAATCTTTTCTTTTTTAGCTTCCACACTACGTTTATAACGTAAAAAAAGTGGAAGGTATTATAATCGTTTAGTCCGTCTGTTCGTCCGTCCGTCACCCACTTTCATAGCCAAAACTACAATGCTACAGGCAAGTGCAATACGTCAAAAAATTCAGCGCATCAAAATTAGAATACATTGAAAATTTCAGAAAAAAAATCGAATTCGAAGTACTTTAATTATTTAAAAAACTGCAAAATTTAATGCTCATTTAAAAAGAATAAGAAGTCATTTTTATTAGAATTTAATCACCATTGCCATTCGCAACAATCACTCGAGAAACTTTAATTCTTTCAAACAATAAATTAAAAGAAATGTATTTTTGCGACATCAATCCGTTTGAAATGACTTCAAATATATTTTACTAAGAGATTCTTTGTTTGTATGTTGATGTAAAATGTTTCGGTTCTATTCAAAATAGAGGAATATTACATATTTATTCTTTAAAATATAAATTAATTTTTGTAAACGATAATAATTATTGAATAATTATTGAAGAAATAATTATTGCATTTTCGAAATAAAATAAATGAAACTAGCCCAATTTAGAGTGTAAATGTTTGTAATAGAATTAATATTGTGTTTGGCGACTTTTTTCCTTCAACACAAATGTTGTGTGGAAGCGGGTTGAGTGACAGATTCTGCTACAAACCTACTTGTTTATAATACAGCAATATTCTTACTTGTTTTCTACAGGAAATATTTTTAGTTGCAGCAATTAACTTTGTACATAGTCTACGGGAACGATTAAATAAGGTAGTTCTCATCCGGAAATACGTTTCAGCCAGGAACTCGTTTCAGATGTTTATGTTATTAAGCAGAATAAAGCGACCATTCGTGAGGCCGGGATAGCCTGGTCAGTAAAGTCTTTGACTGACCGCCCTAAGGTTGCGAGTTCGAGTCCCGCTGCCTTACGAGGACCCCCGTGTACGCTAATGGTGACTGGTGCACGTTAACTCCATCGTGGTCACAAAGTCCTCCAAGTTCCAATACCAAATCAATACCTCTGGGGTGACAAGCCAATTCTGGGGATCCTCTAGTTGACCTCTGTCTCTAAAAAGTAGATGTATTCACTTATGTGTGTGTTGTGCTTGCCTTACTTGACGAAGGTTTATAGGCGGGTCTCTGACCAAGCACACAAACCTGAATATATATGCCTACAAACCAACCAACCATTCGTCAAATGTTTATCTACTAACCTTACATCACTCAGCTTACTAAGTAGGCCTTGTGATATAGGTGGTAAAGACCAACCAGTTCCTAGCACGGCAAACCCGACACAATCTCATTGTAGAATCGACATTTAAGTAATTACAGGAAAACCGGGCCGAATGAACCGGAAAATCTTTCTCTCGTTAACGTTCGGAATAACTGAGATAAGAGTTCTCCGATTAGGCGGGTTTCTGTATTATTCTGCACGGCCGTGAAATCTATGGCCGTTTACTGTGTATCTTTAATAAGTACGTTTCAGGTCAAGAGTGGCAACATAAATGTTGCATGAATGAAATAAATAATCGAGTCTTGATTGGTAAATCAATGCAACGTGGGAACAGAGCATCAATGGGAGCGCTGATCTAAGGAAGTATGGTGTATCTACAATGGGGGGGGGCGGCGGGTAGCCTAGTGGGTTTGATCGCAGCTCATTACACTAACAGAGTGCGCACTGTACCAGGTGCGGGCTCGATTCCTGCCCTCGCTCTGGATGTACTTTCTCTCTCTGCGTCAGAAAAAATTCTGTCTGTGTCTCTCTCTTACTTTACGAAGGTTTATGAGCGGTTCTCTGATTAAGCACACAAACCCGAAAATGCGTGTACCAACCTACCTACCAATCTTCAATGGACGTATTTCAGGTCTTGAGTGGCAACAGAAATGATGAATGAAAATAAATTCTTTCTGATGTATCGAATGGTGAATCAATGTAACGTGGGAACAGAGCACCAATCGGAGAGCCGGTTGAAGAAACCACAGGAATGAATTTTGGAATTAACTAAGTCACCTGAAACAAGCCGATTGGGGTTATAACTTACGACAGTAGCTGCGTTTATACATCCGGAAACTTACCCAGATCGTTTTCACCAAGCAGTAGGGATAACCGCGATACTTAGGGAATACCAGACAACCTAAGAAAAAGCGTTCACACACGTGTTTGATGTTTACCCGAGTGTTCAGCAGTGCAGTTTACAATATAACGGAATTTAAAATGACTATTTCAAAACATTTCTGTCTTTTTAATTATTATCATGGTTTTTCAACTGGGCTAATTGTTATAACCTTAAGTAGGTTTCTAGAGCAGTAACATGAAAAAAGAGCTTCAATGAAATTCTATTACAATTGAAGTTTTCTGAAATCATTGTATTCAAGTTTATAATTTTATTTAACAACTCAGTAGCATGTTCCATTCATACACAATTTTTTTTTAAATTAATTAAAACTGAGAAACAAAAAAATAACTAATTAGAAACTAATAATAAAGAAATACTTTATGTATTTAGAACATCGATACTACAGCAATCGTGCTCCCATCTAATATATAGAATATATATACTATCTTATTTTTATGACATTTTGATCAACAAACAGTACAGCAATTAATGACTCAAATATTAAAGAAAAGTAGCTGAAAACTTAAAAAAACATTAAAAGATATTTTGTTTCTTAACTTTTTCAATTGAAATATTCTCTAAGTTTTCTACACGCAACACAAGTTCCCTACAACAAAAATACTAATGGCGGCCATTGGTTTTCGCTACGGATCACTGAACATACCCGGGGTTGAGTTCGGTTACCTCTGTACCCGCGTGCGATGAAACCCACCAATCACCCAGCATTATTGCCTATTCCAGGTTGTTTGGGGATTTTTCGCCGTCTTTCCTGGGTAAAACCCACCAATTATGACAGGTATAAACGCTGCCAGTTTGGTTTAGAGAGGTTTTAGAATGAGCGGATGTTTTTATAATTAGCAGTATTGGGAATTGCTGATAGACTCGTTCTACATGCAACGGTTTTTGGTAATGTTAGCCATAATGAAAACCGTACTTAAGCTTTTACTATACTGTCTGAAAAACCCTTAACTTTTCCTCCTTTTTTCGCAAATAACTTCTAATTTAATAGGAATTTCATTGTTTGGCGAATTTTCGGCGATTTTTAAGTGACCATGCCTGCTCATGTTTATTGGTCAGAAACGAAAATGGGGTCAATTCACGAAAATGTTATAAAACAAAATTTCCAGCACAATTTCCGTTTATTGAAGGAAGAATTTTTTAGAGTGTTTTCAAATAGAGGACGAGTGGTGTTTAAAAACAAAAGCCTTGTATTTATGGATTGTTTTGTTTAGGTATTCTGTATATAAGTATTCTATTGGCCTGTATATAAGTATTCTATTGGTCTGTATATAAGTATTCTATTGGTCTGTATATAAGTATTCTATTGGTCTGTATATAAGTATTCTATTGGTCTGTATATAAGTATTCTATTGGTCTGTATATAAGTATTCTATTGGTCTGTATATAAGTATTCTGTTTGACAGTAACAATGTCCATTCCATTCTGTAAGACCCGCAGCTTCGTCTGCAAGCAGTTGCGCTACTGCCCCGCATACAAACAACCTGCGTAGTGAAACACGTTTTACAGATCGCCTTATCACGGCGAAAGATGTCAGCTTTGCGAACGGAGAATAAATCACCAAGGCCTGGTTTATTTGAGAGCTCTAAGATTTGTGTTTTGTTGCACGAGAAATAATTGGACCGAGGCTTACTCACAAGGACGATTACAAATGTCTAAAATGCATGCAAAGCCTTCAATTCGTCTTTTTTGCAGTCAAAAAGAGTTGTTTTAGTAATTTGCATTGCTATGTTTCTTAGATGCATTATATAATGGCGTCCTTATACAAGTAAAATACTAAAAAAATTAATCTAAAACAAAATATTTTTTCAATTCGTAACAAAATAAAATTTCAAATTAATAATCCTACCTAAAGTTAATATTTTAAGAAACCAGTATGAGAAAGATTATTTTTAACCATAAAAGCGTAAAAAATTAGTTTTAAAATTAGTTATTACAGAAGATAACTAAAATAGTTTTTTAACAAAATCATATTGAATTTTAAAACGCCGAAATTTACTTTCAATTGCTGTTTCCCCAATGCATAACACCATTGCCAGACACAATACTAAAATATGTAAATTAGCTTTACAGTTTATAAAGGAATATTGCCAGAAATGCCAAGCATTTTCAATTTCATGGTTCAATTCATACCACTTCTAATGAATATTTAAATAAATGAATTCTTGAACGCTCTATAATTAGACCCAGATGGAGAAATACTCATCTAGAAAAGGAAGGGACAAAGGGTTATAAATAGAAACTAATTTAAAGAGGTGTTAGGTTGATTATGAACATATCGTGTGTTGTCATGATCAATTTTCGGTAGGTATCAAAGGTATAGGTTGCTGTATTAGCATATAAAGCTTTAACAGTAAACTAGGAATTAGGGAATGATTACAACATTATTATATTTAAAATTAAGTAATTATTTTGCACAGAAATGATGCACATTATTCAATTGAAGAGCTTAGTGGAAGAACGTGCTAAGTGGCAAAAAAGTGAAAACGAGAAAATGAGGTTTAAAGTTTTTCGTTTGGAGTTAGATACGTTAGAAACGTACTTACAATGGGTAAAAAATAGACTGAACTTAAAGTTTATGAAAAGGGGTAATCTTGTTGTCTTTAAAGGAGGGAATAACATGTTCATTGACAAAAGAAAATTTATGTCACTTAGTACATTCTTTACTAAACTCTTCAATTTGCAGTTGCAGTTATAGAACGCAAAAAACAACTACTCCCGAAAACTAATACTTTCTTATACATGTAGTAATGTGCTTTAAATTAAAATTACTTAGCTAAAAAATATTTTTAGTGGATTAATTTCTCTGATATATAATATAAAAATATCATATACAATATAAATATACAATACAATATACAATATAAAAATATCAATATATATTTTTTTTTAATTTCACTTAGCACATTCTTCCACTAAGCTCTTCAATTTCTAAAAAAGTACGTTTGTGGAATTGAAGTTCCTTTTATTTAAAAAACAAAATAGAAGGAAACCGTTTTATTTTGACCTTTTTTTAAAACAATTAAAGGGATATCAAACTATAAAACTATATACGGTAATGAAACTTAATGTTTATAAAATCAGAATAAGTCTCTTTAATTATATAGCAAACAATTAAAACTAAAAAATGAAAAAAATGTATTGAATGTATCTTAATCTAGACATTTTTATAAAACTTTCTAAAATTTCAATTTCGCAAAACATCTTCATATTAGTAAAAATAACTCTTATACAAATGTTCTTAGAAAATGGAAACAACTGGCGGGAAATAAAACTAATGTTAAGTGCGTTAGCACAATATTTTAAATATTTGAATGTCAGCATACAATTTGCCAGCTTAAAACCGTTTAATTTGAAATAAATATCCTAAATTTTTTAATTTGTAATTAATAAAAAAAGTTACTATGCAATAATATAAATTTAAAATTAAATATATATATATATATGTATCTCAAGTGCACCATTATTCAAAAAAAAAAAACATCTAACCTGAAAATTAACAAATAAAAATAGGCAATTATGAACTATAAATGAAAAAAAAATCTGGAAAGACTTTTTGAAATAATTAAAATAACGCATATGTGTTTTACGGCCACTTGAGAAAATAAGTAAAGTTTAAATTCATTTAATTTTTAAATAAATTTTGGAGCAGTATAAACATTAATGTTAATTTGTCTGGTTTACGTCTCAAATAATTATTCGGTCCATTATTCTTGGTTTATACATAAATCATATGCACCAAGCCCATAGGACTTAATAATGTTTAGATTCATTTTAAACCCATTAATCATCAACGTTTTAATTAATCGTGGAGCATTTTCATTTGTATAAATGAATACAGAAAAGGAGCCAGGCTTACACAATATCAGAAACGAGTTTGTAATGGAGGCATTCTTCCAACTATTCAGGGACTGAAACTCAAATGATAAATGATTAAGAGAAAGGACAAAGACCTCAGAGAGATAAAATGAAAGTAACACCTTTCTGAGCACTAAGAGTGTCATTCTCTTTCAGCTAGAACTAACATACAACTGTACTCTACATAGAATTAACATTTACCAACTGTGGCTTAAAATTCGGTAATTGGTAAAAGTCTGGTCTGACGATTACTGGGGTTTTGATAAAAGCTTTCATCTAAACAAAGAAAATAACGTTTGACAAATTAAATACAAACAAATTGGAGTTGGAATGTATTAATTATTTAAAGGATAAATGAAGGCTTTATTATTTCAAGGATATAAGCGAGTAATCGATTTGATTAGAAGTTTGTATACTGATGGTTTTCTTAAGCCTAACATGTCGGCCACATAAGTAATACTGTAACTATTCCGCATACTGAAATTTCAATTTATATCTGTCCAAGTAAAAAACATGTAGAGATACATATTTAAAAATTGAAAGATAATATTTAAATAATTGAAAGATAATATTTAAATAATTGAAAGATTATATTTAAATAATTGAAAGATAATATTTAAATAATTGAAATATAATATTTAAATAATTGAAAGATAATATTTAAATAATTGAAAAGTAATATTTAAATAATTGAAAGGTAATATTTAAATAATTGAAAGATAATATTTAAATAATAAATTTAAAGATATATTTTAAAGATTAAACTACATATTCTATTGAATATATGTACATTTATTAATTTGTAACTACTTTTATGGGCGTTTCACGTCGTGTGTGGCAACAGTTCCTGCGGAATCGTTTTCATTTTGGCCTCCTGGGATTACATTTGTTTTGAACAATACAAAATCGTAATAACTTACTGAAACGAATATTGTGTACAAACTTTTCTTAACGTTAATCACGATAAATTGCTGTCAAAAAATTTCGCATAACACTAATCTAAACCGTTTTCTAAAGTTTTTCACTAACATTGGTAATGATTTGCATACTTTAAATTTAATCGAATTAAAACTGATGAAGTCTAATAAATAGCAGGAATAAAAATTTGCATGTAAACTACTCTAAAATAGAAAACAGCCAACGAAAAAAATACGCTTATTTTGAAAGTGAAATCAAAACAGTAAATGAAATGACAGAAACCTCTTTGGAGACTCTGGCAACAATCTTCCATGGGATATCCAAGGGAACGACAACAACAAATGGCAGGAAGGGCCAAAAATGAAAACAGAGTTACAATACTTGAAACAACCTCATTGTGAAGTGCCCGGATGGCCGAGTGGTTTGGACCATTACGCTAGCAGTCTGCGTGATGTAACGGGTGCGGGTTCGATTCCCGCCTTCGCCCTGGATGGAATTTATTTTCTCTGTGACAGTAAAAAAATTATTTCTGTGTCTGTCTTACTTGACGAAGGCTTATATAAGCGGGTCTCTGATCAAGCACACAAGTCGGAATATATATGTACCTACCCCTACCTCGTTATTTTCAATACCACCATAATAAATTATTCGATAAATTACAGTTAAAACGCTTTCAAGCCAGAGAAATGATGTCTTGTGCGGAACATTAGCGTGTCAATAAATCTTGTATTCGAAGTCTTCATGTTCATGTCTGCAACGTGCAAAACTTTATTCAAGATGTCAGATGCCTCATTCTCAAAAGATGCCTCTGAATTTTCAAAGAATTTCTAATTATCTTACTTCAGACTATTTCCGTCCGAATTCATTTCCCTTTGTAGTTAGCCCGATATTTGTCTTCTAATTTTAGACGGAAGACATATTCGAGAAATTTCCTGGTTCAATTATTGACGGAATTCCAATTATAATTCTATGGCGTCCGTCAAAACCCTCATTGTTTCGTGGCAATAGAACAATAGAAGTTCTTGGAGTTTTGAGGGTTTTCAAAGAAAATTGAACGATTATGATTGTTTGTTTTTGTAAAAATAAATGTATAAAGTAAGTAAAGTTGCTATGATCAATTGTTATTGATAAGTTTTAATTAAATGTTTTTTTAATTAAGTTTAAGTGCAAATGTAGTTAAGCAGATATAATGGATTATAATTCACTTAAACAAGTTTATACAAATAAGGCCTAGCTCTAAAAACTATTGCACATAAATTTTACTGATGCTAATCGATTATTACAACTTTTTCTAGTTCAGTAGTTATGCTTCTTAATTTTTTACATATGCTTTTAGAAATCTAACAAAAGCTGTTAAAATATATGCCGATGTTATAATATATGCTAAACTATTATTTAATGATTAGATTATTTTGATTAAGTTAATATTTTTAAAGAAAATTCTTTTCATAACATTTTAAACTAAAAGATTTGTTGTTAAGCATTTAAAAATTGATGATATACCTATAAAAATATCATCATACTTTAAAATACACAAATTGTAGGGGTTTTATCCGTTCTTTTAACTAATATAACCTATTGACATGTAAATGAATTAATACCTATATTATATAAACTTGACAACTACACCCCCTTAATTAACTTACTTACTTACCTAACTGAACTAACGTAACTAAAGATAACAAACCCTTAAGAACTCCGTTGGACTAATTATCAGTAATCAACACGATTTCAACGCATTACGATAGCTGCTTTAACACGTTTTTCCAATTACAAGTTCAAATAAATTAAAAAAAATTATCACATTGTATATATAGTTCACTCCGATCAAAAATAACAATTATATTTATTTAAGGAAGGATAACAGTCCTGTAAGTTATCTACATTTATTATTTAAAAGAAAAACCCGTTTGTAAAAATATTCACTACAGCCGGAGAAATGTGGCAGACAAAATAGTTTTTTCCCATTGGATTAACACTGAGGCACTTGAGTTTGGAGACCCGCGGTCCAGCGCGCCCATTCCCCCTTAAATAATTAAATACAAACACGGGCCTTTTTATTTTCTGCAACGAAGGAGGAGGGAGCCAGAGTCACAAAATCACTCTTTATACAGTTATAAACATATCTTATGTAACATTTTACCGTTTAAACAAAATCCGTTATAAGTTTCAATACAAAAAAGGTTACTAATGCAATTACTTACAGGAAAAACATAAATGCCTGATAATTAATACAATTTAATATCAAAAATTTTAAAACAAATGTCTTAACGTATTTTATCCCCAACCAAACTTTTTTTTTTCAGTTCAGTAATTAAACAAAACTCATATCGTCATTTTATAAAGAAACAGTATTTGTTTAATGTCACAGTATTTTATTCTAGTATTTTAATTAATAAAGTGTACAATGTACATTCTTAAAATAACTTGAATGGAAAACTTAAATTTGGAATTGAATGTTAATTAATTTTTAAAAATAAGTGCGCCCACTCATATTTTATAATATTTATTAAAAGAACTATTTTTGATATTTATATTAAAATTATTGCTATTAAATGCTTGCTTTGGAAGAAGAAAGACCAATGTCTAGTGTAATAATTTAGTACAATATTCTTTTTGCAGTGATAGAAATGAAAAAGTTCTAAGAAAGATTTTGATCAAAAGTTCCTTACTTAATTTAATTCAACTAATTTAAAATAGTTTTTATCAATAATAATTTTGAAGAAATTAAATGGCAAAGCATTTTGGTTATCCTTTCAAATCAACTGTTTACGCGTTCTAAGCTAAATTTATTCTAAAACTGCAAATCAAACATAAGTTGAGAGTCGTTACCAAGTTAAGTGGGGCGATACATGTGAAAAATTGATTTTTTTTCTTTTATCAATAGTTAAAATAACATCTCAAAAATATACCTTTGACGCGTGGATCTCAGGAGATAAGTTACTACGGCAGCTATTTTGAAAAATTAAAACACAAAATCTAATTCTTGTAATTATAGATATAGATAAGTTGCTATGGCAGCTATTTTGAAAAATTAAAGCAAAAAATCTAATTCTTGTAATTAAATGAATAAACATAGTTAATTTCAAAAAGATTCATTTATTCCTTCCTTTTTAAATAAGGCTATGAAAAACAGTCAAAATTTAGGATATTATATGTATCGCCCCCCTTAAACGTATAAAAACACTAATTGAAGTTCACTAATTGACACAGCAACAGTAAGTCGATTTCCAAGAATCAATGTTTTCATTCAGTGTATTTCAACATTTTTCTAGGAAATCACTAAATTCATCTAAACCTTAGCCATCTAAGCCAAGCTATTCATTTCTAAGAAATGGGATATTTCAGTCTTATATCCTTACAAAATTAAGGTCTTTCGTAAGAAAAGAGAAAAAAACATAAATAACACGAGCTGCAAAAGATACAACCTTTTTGGATATTACAGAAAATATTACCAGTTGTTTCACCAGTTCTTCTGATTAAAGATTAGATTTCTTTAGTTATTTGTTATTTCATTTTTACTTCTAATTACCAAATATGAAATATAAGGTAATGAAATATTGCAATAGAGTCTAAAATCTGAAATGGAGAACTTTCTTAATTGTATTTTACCAAATACCACAGATTGAGCACAGCAATTAAAATTTAAATGAGTCAGTCAGATAGCTCAGGTGTTGACTCCTTCACCTGACAGTGGTTATAAGTTACGAGGTAATTTGGCTGTGTCAAAGCTCCTCAGGAGGGCAGAAATAGACACCCAGAAACGTTCAAAAGAAACAAAACCATTAGAGGCTTCGTAGCTCTGTCGTTAAAACATCGGTCTCTCATATAGAGGGTCCCGCGTCATAAACCGACCACATCCAATACACGGATATTTGTTGTCAAACAAATAAAATAGACTTAATAACGGGGTTTCCCAAGTTTACTGGGACACAAATGCTTGTTAAATCTGTGGAGTACAAAGACCCGACGGCCGTGCCACGGAGTTCTCGTACAATGTCGCTCGAAGTTCCATTGGGTGTCCCCCTCAGGTGCCGACCTCGTCACTTGACCAGTGTTATAAATTACGAGGCCTGTATTATCTGTGTAGAGTCAAAATAAGTTATATGCTAACTCAAATATACTTCGGATGATGTCTGGTACAAGCGCACCTAGAGAAAAGCAATAAGCCAGCTATACACAACCAACCAGCGTTGGCTGTGTTACAGCTCCTAAAGGAGGCAAGAAATAGACAACCGGAAACGATTAAATTATCAAATTAACAACCAGTTGGTCTTTCCGTGGCCCTGTCATTAAGGCGTCAGCCTTGAGATTGAACCTTCTCATGAGTGCCGAGGTTCGAATATCAGCTACTACCAGTCATCCCATAAATCGGATATATACTGGAAATTAGTAAAGTAGCAGAAAAATCCCTTAAAAATTACTTTGGTGCTCGAGTGCACTGCGCTATACGTGCTCGTTAAATGTGTGGAGTCTAAATTCCCGACGACGTTAGCGTACGATGTCGGTCGAAGTTGCGTTAGGTTCCCCTTCTGGTGTCGACCTCTTCACTTGACCAGGGTTCTAAATTACCAGATGATATTGGTTGTCTTAAAGCTCCATGTAGGCTAGAAATAGGCAGATGGAAAACGTACAACCTAACCTTCAGGTGGAAAAAAACAGGAACGACAGACCATTACGCTAACAGTATGTGCACTGCACCCGATTTCCGCCTTCGCCCGGGTGTACTTTCTCTCTCTGTGCCAGTAAAAATTCTGTCTGTGTCTGTCTTACTTGACGAATGTTTATAAGCGGGTCTCTGATCAAGCACACAGGCCAAAAATAGATGTACCAACCAACCAACAGAAACCGACAAAAAACATTCTCGAAAAAATAACTAAAACCTCTCTTCCTAATCGCTGCCCCCTTTGTTTACACACTCTTTTTCCGGACAAACAATTTCCATCCAATCCGTACTGATGCTCCAGGTGAAGCAGGAAGAGCGTGATCATCTCTCCTGGAAAATATCTGTCGTCACGCCATCCATCATCAGATCCGGGACGTCAGATGGGGATACAATTTTTGCTCTTGCCCATCTTCCCCTCATCCCGAAATTGGGATGGATGGGTTCTAGAAATAGAACCCTTTCCCGTCATTTCTGTGAAAGAGCATAGGGGTTTGGTGTCAGGGGGAGGGGGGACTGCTTTTATCCGGGTTTAAATAAGAAATGACCTGTTTCAATTGTGTTGGACTGAGCTAGTGATAGTCAACAACATAAATGTAGTACACATATTAGCATTTTCCTGGTTTTTATTGAGCTAAGCATTTAAAGTATGCAATTTACAACTATTTTAAGTTTTATAGTTTTATTGGCGCACTGTTTCAATTATGTTGGACTGGTCCAGTGATAGTCAACTGACCACAAAATTTTTTAAGTTGTGAAAGTTTAAATATTACCATTTTCCTGGATTTAAAAAAGAAATGTCCCAAATTTTTTGACTGATCCTTTAAACTCTGCATTATACAAACATTTACCGTTTTATTAGCATAAATATTGTGTTTTGTTTTAGTTTTAATCAAATTTTAGATACTTTTATTGTGTTAGACTGTGTCTGTATATGTGTTTATTCTGATATTTCATTATTCAATACGCTGAATATTTAGTTTAAATGATGATATGGTTATTTTAAGTTTGAATAGCATAAAAATCCCCAACTGAAATTGAAAATATTATCGCTAAATTTTTAAAATTTCTTTCAATCGTTTCTTAATTTGTTAATGTAAAATTATCTGGAGTATCTTTTTCTCCTTTTATTCTTGGGATGCAGGAATCATTATGTAAACGTTGAACTCTTCAAAATCAATAGAACTACTAAAGTTTCAAAGGAATTCGAAAGTGTTAGCCAATTAAACAATTAAACACATTTTTTAATTAAACATACATTCATGAGCCAACTAATTCAAAGTTAGGAAGTTGAATTAACTATGAGTAAAACTCATCCCGTCAACCCCGACGATTCTATTATGTTTTTAAAAGCTCAACATTTCATATAAAATTCATATCTTAAACAAGTTAACCAACCTTTAGTGGAATATTTATACTGCCAATCCTTTCCGAGTAGATCGACATTTAATCTAATATTTAAATCTCTTATAATACTTTAAAAATAGGTAACCTTCAATATAAACCCACTCATATTTTACAATTCATTATTTTACATAGCATTAAGCCTCCCATTCTAACTCGGGTTACATTTAATCATGTGAAAAAGTAACTACTTCTTCAGAGAAGAATGTCTATATCAAAACGAAGGAAACCTAGTCCAGACTGAAACCTAAGAATCTAAAACCTAATCTATGTAAGTCAACGTTCAATATAAAATATAAACCTGCCAATCTTTTAGAAGTAGGTAAACATTTTACTAACATATGAAACTCTCGCTCTTGTACAAGTGGGTCAACTTTTAATATAACATTAAAACCTATCTACCTTTTACAAATTAGTCAACTTTTGACAACATTTAAACCTCTTAATCCTCTACCAGAAAAGTCTACATTTAATATAACAATTGAATCACTAAATGTAAAAGGCTCCAGCCAATTGGAGAATTTCCCAACAGTGATCGATCATTTGGTATTCTATTGAAAAAAGAAGTGGGTACGGAATTTCCTCTGTGAGATTGGTCCTTTTTTTTCATGTTACTGTTCAATTGAACATGTTAATATTTTACAAGTGTAACACTTTCCAATGAAATTTAATTTGAAGTAATATTCAGAACTCACAAATTGTAACTCGGGTTACACTTAAAACTAAACTCCTCGGCGCAACAGCCCATTACTGGGCCAAGGCCTGCCGTGCCCAATTCAGCTTTCGTGACCAAGGGCTCTGGGGTGCTAGGCATATGTCCAAGTTAGGTGGTCAGCCTCACGTGGGACCCCCAGTGTTTAGTTCCCAAGCATGCTTGGTCCCCATTTTATCGACCCACTTAAGGGATGAAAGGATGGGTCAACCTCGCCCAATCCGGGATTCGATCCCCGGACCTGTGGCTCGGGTTACACTTAATCATATAAAAAAATTAACTACTTCTTCAGCGAAGAATGTCTATATCAAAACGAAGGAAACCTAGTCCAGACTGAAACCTAAGAATCCGAAACCTAATCTATGTCTCGATTTCTATTTCACTTCCTTAATCTCATTAGGTCAGATTAAATCGCAAATGAGATATCGGAGTCCATATTATGAAATAAAGTGCACTCGAAAGACGTGAAAGAACGTGGCTCTTTGGTTTCAAATAACTGAAATTTAGAAAAATTATAAAAATGGATTTTGTTTAGTAAAATTATCGAACTATTAAAACCATTCTTTTATAAATTAAATTGCCAAATAGACGTCCAAATATACGTCAAGACAACAAATATTTTTAAAATCCATTTTTACTAAATATAAACAAATGATCTAAAAAGTCTTTCAAACGAATGCAAGAATTGATTCTGCAAAACTGAAATGTATCAATATAATTTGATTTCTCGATGATAAAAGATAATATGGAAATATTTTCAAAAAAAGTTATTTTAGACTTTGCAAATCAATGTGAATGAAAAGATACAGATTAAATTTATCCCAATATATAAATATCTAAAACAAAACTTTTGTGGAACCTTAAAACTTTTGTGGAATATTTCACATATAAATGATATGAGTTTAAGAAAATTTATTTTATGACTTCGTTTTAAATATATAAATTGTCTTCAAAACGAGACATTACATTTTTATTTGATCTGCGCATGTAAATATTAAATCGTATAGAATATAATGTTATCATTTTAGTCTACAAGACCAAATATTGTTGTGCATTTTTTTGGATGACTGCAAAGTAAATGTTTTTTAAGTTGATTTATAAAAACGTCTCAGAGTCTTAAAAAATATCACGCATTCAGTTTTCCTTTTATTCAAACTGATACTTAGTGTCAATTTATTATATTTTTCAACATAATATGGTATATTTTTATCTTTTTATTTTTAGTGTTTGTGACTTTTGATTTAATTGCATGTGACACAAGTTTATTTTGTTTCGGACCCGCAACCTTGGGATCATGATATGGGCATACTAGTTCTGCTTCACTGAGGCGGTGGAAGTAAAAATAGTACTCTAACGTCTTTATGTACTTCATTTTTAAATAATAAAAGCACAAATATCATCTGCTTTAGGTAAAGGGTTAGTTTGAAAAATCGTAGCACTACAGCCTCTACATGAAGGCTATTGGCAACAGGCGTCGAAATTTAGAACCATAGTCAAGTTGCAGGCCGACACCTGGGTAGGCACCTAACGTAACTTTTTTAAGGAAGACATCGTACGCAGCATTGACTGCAGTATTCACAAGTTCGAGTCAAGTAGCGAGATATCCCCAGAACATGAATCCTGCGAGGAAGGGACAACTTGAGGGTTATTTCAAATTCGTATTCACAACCGCGAGATTTATCTGGGTTTCACCTTTCGGGTTTCTTCCTCAGGTTTCAATCATATTTTGTAACAGGACATATCATTGGTCAAGCGGAATCACGTGACGTTGTTTACTGATAGAGATATTTCTCACTTGTTCAATTTGCATCGTGAGACAGATCGCAATCGCCTCTGGGGAGTCGGATGGTTCTATCTCGCCCATGTTAATTTTACTGACTTTAGGAACATTTTTCTCAGGAACATTAATTGTTTTTATAGTTTGTTCCTTACATAGAGCTCTTTAATTTAAACTGAAGATATTTCACAGTATAAAAAAATACTTTCACAGTGAGCTTTTTAAAAATATGTATTTAAAAAAACCCAAAAAATCCAATTTAAAGTTATTTAACTTTTTTTGTAGCAGAGATATTTAAAATTGAGCAGAGATATTTTAAAATTCCTCAGTTTAAATCAAATAGCTATTAATAGGGAAGAAATAATAAAACAAAACACGCTGATATATTTTATAGTTCCTGAGAAAATTTTTCCTAAGTGTTGAAAAATCTTATATTTCAGGAAACGCAAAAGAAAATTAAGGTATTGGTAAGAACTGATGTACATAGTTTCTGAAAAATGCTTATAAAAATAAAACTACTAAACAGAAATAGATAATCTTGGTCTTAAATTAAAGCTATACATATGCAGATTAAAAGTAAAAGAAACACAGAAAATCGACATTTTTGACCCAAACACCCATCCGACTCCCCTTTAAAAAAATGGCTGAAGCGAAGAAAATAAACTTTATGCCAGATGACTCTGAAGTTTTAATAACTTTAATTTAAAAATATAAAGGGATATTGGAAAATAAGAAAACTAATGCCTTTATCATTGTGTATATGTATAAATCTTTAACCAAGAATATTAACCTGCTAATTATATTCTACAGTGGCAAATAGTAGTATGGTTATAATATTCCTATGTTATTTGTATTTTATTATTAAGTTTGTAACATTTTTGTGCATAACTACCGCAGCACACAACTTTTAAAACAGTTTTAGTCAATTTAAAGATACGTTTTTAAATGGATTGTACAATAAAAATTATCATCGCATATCTCACGTAAGTCTCTACGTAGAAATTTAGTATCAATCTAAATCATGTTGAAAATATATTTATCTTTCTAATATGCTGTACTTCTACAATGAACAATCTTATAAAGATCAATTAAAATGAATTAGAACTAAATAATTATAATCACTAGTTTGAAAGAAGAACCTGATAAGCTATGTTTGTTTTGATTTTGAACATTTCTCAGACATATCCCTCTGAAAACCCACCGATATTGTTGGGATAACCCGTAGAGCAGATTCGGCTCCTTATCTCCTCCCTTTTGGCATAACTCGCACTTGTGAATAAGGAATTTTACGAAACCTACCGATCTATCACCCAGACGGGGGAAACCTGCGGGTGACCCGAACTTGTGAATACGGCCGTGAGACTTTGGAGGATATTTAACCCTCTGTGGGATAAGAAATTGTATGAAGTGCAAAAGTCTTTTAAAAGATCGAAATATAATTTTATAACTAAATTTGTTCTTACATAAAATTTTATAAAACATAATTTCTATAGCAGAAGATATTAAATGACTCCTTCATACTTGAAATTTTAAAATTTAGTTAAATTAAACAATTTACAAATTTATAAAAATCATGCGTGTTGCTGGAAAACCTAACACGGGTTTATACAATTGTATCCCTCAGAGGGTTAACGTGCACTAACGTAAACGGGGTATTAATCGTCGGGAACGTTTGGGCTGCACGGGCCGTTCGACAGTTATTTTGGCGATGCCAGACCAGAACCTGGGACCTCCCGCATGCAAGACCGAACGCCTTAATCGACTGAACTCCCCAGCCCTCTGCTTTAAGTAAAGACTGCAATACATTCTTTTATATAATTCCCTCATTTTATTTTCATAACTAACTCTGAAACCTCTATAAAGACTAAATGAATAAGAAAAATATAAATAAGAATATTATAACCTAAATAATATTCAAAACATAATCAAAAATGAGCATTCCGAATTAATAATACCCAAATGCATTCTGCATGAAAAGCTAATCGAAAGAAAATATTTTATTAATTAATTAAAGATTAATTAGGCCCAAAATAGTTTTTTCCGCTTAATTTGCATTTTCCGTGAAATACATTGAAAGGTTAAGAAGGTAAATTTTACCTGAGCCTCTTGAATTCTAGATATTTAATCTTACGGATGTATTTTCGTTTTAATCCTTTGAAATAATTGAGTTATGACTTAAAGGGTAATATTGAATTAATTAAGTTAAAACAAAGGATTTATTTGAATAATTGGGATTATAACTTAATTTATTAAAAAAAAAATCTTATAATCTTTTTGTTCTTAGAAAGAGAATTACCAAACATAATCACATTTAATTATTCTTAGGCTAGTTTATTTTGGTATGCTAATTGTTAAGCTTCAATTAAATAGTATTTGGAATTAAACTATAAATTTCTAAATTCAATTATTTACGTTACATAAACAATTGTTGATCTTAAATAACATTCAGACATCCTTTTTGCGTTAAGGATAGATTAGCTTGATTGGTGTTTTATTAGTCTTGATTATTTTTTTTTTGTAAAATATAGGCTAATTTTAAATAGTGTGTTTCGTGGATTAAATAACTGTATTGTACACACAGTACATTTCTATGGAATAAACGACAAAACATTCCATATCAAATGAGAAACTGTCCATTAAAAAACTAGAGGTATACAAAATTTACTGACTAACCTTTGTACTATAATTATAAAATTTTACTACTCTCTGTATTATAAGGCGATATTAGTTTTAGTTACATTCGGATTAATTCCATTTTTTTCCAATTCCTCAGTTTATATTAAAAAATCTATTTTTATGACTTTAATTTAACAAAAAGGTACACCAGTGTTTTCATCATAAAATTATCTGATACTTACGATAGGGGGTAGGGCACATATATATTCCGTCTTGCGTGCTTGATCATAGACCCAATTATAAGCCTTCGTCAAGTAAGACAGACACAGAAAGAATTTTTACTGTCACAGAGAAAGGAAATACACCCAGGTCTAAGGCGGGAATCGAACCCGCACCCGTTACAGCGCGCAGACTGCTAGCTTAATATTCCAAACCACTCGGCCATCCGGGCCCCTCTGATACTTTACTAGCTTAATTTAGCCATGCCAATGGTTGGTTGCTTGGTAGATATATATTCAGGTTTGTGTGCTTGGTCAGAGACCAGCTTATAAACCTTCGTCAAGTAAGACAGACACAAAACACACAAATAGCAGCAGACTCGCTCTCAATAGAGGGCAGCACTGCCGCTCGTAAGTGGATCCATCTAACTTTTACAGACAGATGCCAACTACAGGATCCCAAGAATTGACTTGTCACTCCCAGAGGTATTGATTTGGTATGGGAACTTGGAGGACTTTGTGACCACGACAGAATTTAACGTGCACCAGTCACCATTAGCGTACACGGGGGTCTTCGGCGGCCATTGCTCGAACTCGCAACCTTGGGAATACCAGTCCAAGACCTTACCAACCAGGCTGTCCCAGTCCCCCATGCCAACGATTTTTTTAAATTCTAAATACAGTTCACACTTGCTACTTCGAAGTATATGCTGCCAAAAAACCGTCGGATTGTCAAAATATGGCTTGTTGGCTTTTAAACACGTCTAGAGGTATGCATACTACATACCTATTGCATTACAGTTGTTCAACTGTGAGCGTTTCCTCGTAATTAGCCTTGAACCATAAATCCACTTAAATGGGGCGTTCTAGTCTTTATGAAATACCACAGTGTATACAGAAATTATACTTCGGATTGACACAGTACAAGTAGTGATGTCCAGTGAGTACTTTATTTGTCTTTCGAAAAAAAATGTTTTAAGGTTTGCTTATTTAGAATTAAAAACTTAAACTTAAATAAATCGATAGTTCTTTTTAAACTACATATCTCATACCAGTGTAATTTATTTAGTTTTATAACACTGGAATCGTAAAAATACTATTATAATAGGAACCATTTAAAATGTATAAAAATACTTTAATTGAAAATTAATCTCATTTACAAAATGAGTTCACTTAATATAATTGGTATCACTCCGTTAAAAAAACTTAAGCTCAAAAAAAGTCTTAGATTAGATCGATTTTAATTAAAATGCTTAAGTTTAGGGTTTTTTTGACATTGAAAAAAATCAAAATTTCTTCGTAAATAAAAATTTTCTTTTCACACAATATATAATATAGTGTTGTTATAATAAAAAATATCAAAATAATTTTATCATAATTTTTTTGTAAGAGCTTTAAAAAAAGAAGTACTTAGTCTCTTTAATCTTTAGTAGTCTCTTAAGAATACTTTGTAACACTTTGTATACTGCTTTGTAATTTATTAAATCTTTGCGGTTTATCTTTAGAAAATATATTTGTTTTCAATATAAATTATCATGTTTTTTGACATCGCTATTGAATTTTTTTAACTATAAACGACTAAACGACTAACACTTAAATTTAGTAAATAACAGTTGTTTAATAAATTCCAGGAGTGTGCCATATAGCTCACTTATTGTACCTATCGCAACTCATTTTACTATCTACTTTAAGAGGTATTTTTAGTCGTTCATCAGTTCCAAAGAGCTAATTCATTAGTTTTAAAATCGCAACCCTCGCGCAAGATCTGTATTGCTTTGCCATGTAAGCATTTTTAGCCGGGTAATTAAAATCGTCACAAAAGAACAATAATTTAAATTTCAAAAGAAAATAAATCATCCGGTAATTTATTAATAAATTGATAAATTATAAACAAATAGGTTTGTAACAGAATCTGTCACTTAACCCGCTTCCACACAACAGTTGTGTGTAACAGGTAAAAAGGCGCCAAACACAGCATTAATTCTATATTAAACATTTACATGCTAAATTTGGCTAGTTTCATTTATTTGATTTCTGAAATTCAATAATTATTACTTATCGTTTGCAAAAATTAATTTATATTTCAAAGAATAAATATGTAATATTCCTCGCTTTTAAATAGAATGAAAATATTTCATATCAACATACAAAGAATCTCGTAGTGAAATATATTTGACGTCATTTCAAACTGATCGATGTCGCAAAAATAAATTTATTTTAATTTATTGTCCAAAAGAATTAAAGTTTCTCGAGCGATTGTTGCGAATGGCAATGGTGATTTAATTCTAATAAAAATGGCTTCCTATGCTTCTTAAATGAGCATTAAATGTTGAAGTTTTTTAAACAATTGAAGTACTTTGAATTCGAATTATTTTCTGAAATTTTCAATGTCTTCTAATTTCGAGATGCGCTGAATTTTTTGACGCATTACACTTGTCTGTAGCATTTGTAGTTCGGGCTATGAAAGTGGGTGATGGACAGACAGACGGACGGACGGACTGAACGATTCTAATACCTTCCACTTTTTACGTTATAAACGTAGTGTGGAATTAGCTAAAATAGCGTGGTCTCTTTTAGCATATTTCGGAGCAATTAAAACTGAAATATTAATAATTAACTAACCAGATGACATTTTCCTTTCAAATTCGTTTCATTAGGCTGTTATGACGATTCTCATACATGTTGAAAAATGTATTGTAAGGGAAAGCAATGCTTTCACAGAGGTTGTGATTTCAAAACTAATGCACTAGTTCTATGGTACTGGACATCCCTTTTAAAAGTTCATAAAATATATCTTGCTACAATTCAAGTATATTTTATATTCCATTTTAGTCAGAAATATACACAATCATGACACTTTTTAACATTTCTTGAATTTAATCTTATCCCAAAATCATCTACTGACATTCCTTAATAAACCCTTCCTCCCAAAAAGCACCATCAAAAAAGAAAACTATAACTCTCAGCCACAATCCTTTAACACCACTATATTTTTTATCACTTCTGTTGCTTCAAAATAGATCCAACAAAAAAACTCAATTTCTATAGTCCTCCTGAAAACCAAAAAACATCGTAAAAAAATAAAACACATAAAAACATTGAAAAGATATAGAAATTGTATCGAAAAACAGGTATAACATATACATAGATATATATATGGGATATAGGATCAAGCTATCTTTATTGCCTTTTTCTTCAAAAGGACTCATATATCAGAGAGCCGCGAAAAATCCACCTGTCGACGGCTAAGATGCTTTTCGCTCGTAGTTTTAGAAAAAAGAATATAAGGCAACAGAGATTTTCCACAAATCCAATATTAGAGATTTGTGTGAAAGATATTTTGATCTTAGCTTTTCACACTGTATAAAATGTTCACGTAAAAATATGTTTCTATACGATGTGAGTAAAATTTCGTTTTGAGTTTAAAATAAGAACTATGCGAAAGATGCACTTGATTAACTATTTTTAGCCTACTTTTCTTTTTTTAATTCGAAAGAATTTAAAAAATGAAAAAGTAGGTATTGACATGCGGTCGATGTCCGTCTGTCTGTCTGTCTGTCCGTACCCCCCTTCCAAAATCGGTTCTATCCATCGGATCTTAAAAATTCTTTTTTTGTTAGAAAGCTATGACCTCAGATACCCAACTTTCATACTTTTTGTCCGTCTGTCTGTACGTCCGGACGGACATAAATCTACTATCTGTCGGCGAATTTCCCATTGAATTAGCATTGAAATTCAATTTTGAGTCATTTAAATCACTGTAGGTATTGAAATGCGGTTGATGTCCATCTGTCTGTCTGTTCGTATGTCTGTCTTTCCGTCTGTCTGTCTGTCTGTCTTTCTGTCTGTCTGTCCGTACGTCCCTTCCAAAATCAGTTCTATCCATCGGATCTTAAAAATTCTTTTTTTGTTAGAAAGCTATGACCTCAGATACCCAACTTTCATACTTTTTGTCCGTCTATCTGTACGTCCGGACGGACATAAATATACTATCTGTCGGCGAATTTCCCATTGAATTAGCATTGAAATTCAATTTTGAGTCATTTAAATCACTGTAGGTATTGAAATGCGGTTGATGTCCATCTGTCTGTCTGTTCGTATGTCTGTCTTTCCGTCTGTCTGTCTTTCTGTCTGTCCGTCTGTCTGTCCGTACACCCCTTCCAAAATCGGTTCTATCCATCGGATCTTAAAAATTCTTTTTTTGTTAGAAAGCTATGACCTCAGATACCCAACTTTCATACTTTTTGTCCGTCTGTCTGTACGTCCGGACGGACATAAATCTACTATCTGTCGGCGAATTTCCCATTGAATTAGCATGAAATTCAATTTTGAGTCATTTAAATCACTGTAGGTATTGAAATGTGGTTGATGTCCATCTATCTGTCTGTCCTTCGGTCTGTCTGTCTGTCCGTCCGTCTGTCCGTATCCCTCTTCCAAAATCGGTTCTATCCCTCGGATCTTAAAAATTCTTTTTTTGCTTGAAAGCTATGACCTCAGATACCCAACTTTCATACTTTTTGTCCGTCTGTCTGTACGTCCGGACGGACATAAATCTACTATCTGTCGGCGAATTTCCCATTGAATTAGCATTGAAATTCAATTTTGAGTCATTTAAATCACTGTTGCCAAATCAACAATGGCATGAGAAACTTTATTATTTTAACATATTTGAAGCAAAATAATATTTTCATGAATCAGTTTGGAATGACGTCATAAAATGTAGCACAATTTGATTCTTTGATTATTCATTAATTATCTACCAAGAAAGCGGCAAGGCATACTTTTGCATGCAATTATGCTTAGTTTTAATTTACATTTCTTATTTTTTAATGCAGTTCGGAGTAGTTTCATTACTTTTGTTATTAATAAATATTTAATTATTCTTCGAACTACAAATAAATCACGAGCAGATGATAAATAATATTTAATTAATTTACGAAAGAATATTAAGGAAAATAGTTGATTTTGGCTTTTAGAAGTTTAAATTATAGCTGGGTGCTGTGTTTCGATTTTTTTTCTAATGTGTATAAATCTAGTGTAGAAACGGCTGTTGATGATATTTACTTTAGGAACCTAGTTTTTTTTCCCGATTAGAACTTCAGTAAGTGTTTAAGTAACAGGAAAGTAGGCTATTTTAGTTCTTTATGAACTTCTTGTTTATTATTTAATGCAATATTTAAAATTTAGTATAGTAGAAAATGTGCTGCAAACAATGAATATATCTTTAAAGGTTTTTATACATTAAGAAGTTTATATAAAATGGATTTATTTACAGTAAAAAATAGCTGAATTATATATTACAAATAAAGAAAAATATAAGTAAAAAATAATTCGGTCATACAAGGGAATTCAAAATATTTTGAAAATATTCGAGTATATATGAATTGGAGAGCTTAGTGGAAGACCGTGCTAAGTGACAAAAAGGGGAAAACGGGAAAATGAGTTTTAAGTTTTACATTTGCACAATCAGTCAAAAATGGCACTTGGAAATGATAAAATTATACTTAACTTTTAGTTAATGAAAAAGGGGAAGTGGTTATCTTTAAAGGATGAAATGATATGTTCATTAACACATAAATCTAATTTTTACAAAAATGTCACTTACCAGGTTCTTCCACTAAACTCTTCAATTACCATAATGTTTTACAAGCAATTTTTCTATATAAGATTGCTCCAGAACAACTCAATGAAGAGTGTATGACATACACCAATAAAAAAATTTCTTTGGTTTTCCATTGAACTTACGCTTCAATTCAATATAATTTTAACTTTAAATTGAGTAAACATTCGCTTTACACACTCATCAGAGAGTATTTAAAAGAATTGTATGATAATAATTTTTAGTTACTTGTTCATTGAAATGTTTTTAATGAACGTAAATTTAATGTGCTTACAAAACAGTTATGATTTATTTGTGCTTGAATAATGTGAATGCATGTTGTTTGTTGATTTGTTTGTAAACACGCTCATAGTTATAGTTAAACTCATAGTTTCCTTGCACAGAATCCACGACCATGGGCGGAGCTATAAAACGCGCGGAGCAATCTGATGAAGAGGAAATTTCAGCCGTTTTATTTTGTCTTCATCTGATTGCTCCGCGCATTTTATAGCTGCGCCCATGGTCGTGGCTTCTGTGCAAGGAAACTGTGAGTTTAATTATACAAATTCATATTCTTTTTTTGTTTACCTATTTATAGCAAGATTACTGGTAATCACGTATACGTGTTTCTGAAAAAATATTATGATAGATTTATGATTGACTACTGCCTGCGTTTCGATGACTGATAAATTGTTGTAAACAAACAATGAGGAATTTTGATAATAGTTTTATAACATAAGATATCCATGGTCTTTCTTGCATAAGATATCCATGTCGGTATGTAAATAGTATTATAGCGTACACTCTCAAAAAGCCTTCCTTCAATAACGGAAATTTTGGTGGAGGTTGTACTGCCTGAATATTTCAGTGAATTGACACCATTTTCGTTTCTGACGAATGTACGCATTCACTTAAAAACCACGAACGAAACGCCAAGAAGACGAAATTTGATCAAAACGGAAATTATTTGTGAAAATGGGTGAAAATTCTAGCTGAAAATGACAGTGTAGTGATTTTTTTTATTTTAGCGCGTATCCGTGCACTGCTTAAATCTGCTTCGTGCGTCTAAGTGCAAACAAACAGTATAGTCAATCTCTAAATTTTTTTCAACTGGAAAACGGGGATCTAGAAAGATCAACTTTAAAATCTATTATAGTATTCAGTGAAACTAAAAATTGTTATAGTAACTCTAACCTAAAACATGTTTTTGTTTTCCTTTATTCACTATATCAGTCTTAATTCAGACATCAGTCCTTACTGCAAGAAATTGACATAAACCTTCTACTTCCATTTGACTAGAGACTTGGCTAGAACTAATGCTTACTAATACGTGTATCGAGCAATGCCGACCGTAGTCTTGCCCACTTTTTACATTAGAGAGCTGAGATGTTAGTTTTACGTCATATTGGTGATTTCATGGCGTAAAGAGGTACTTAAACATCTTACTCAGATAATGTTTAAGAGGGAATGGGCGCGCTGTACCGGGAGTCTCCAAAGCAAAGTGCATCAGTGTTAATCCTATGGAGAAAAAATATTTTCTCCGCCGCATTTCTCCGGCTGTATTGAATATTTTTACAAGCGGATTATTTATGTGATAAAAGTAGGTGACTTACAGGTCTGGATCTTCCCACTTTTTGAAATTGGTTCGAATATTTTTTTTAATTTTCAATAAATAATATTACACAAAATATTCGAAGCAATTTCAAAAAAAGTGGGAAGATAGAGACCTGTAAGATATCTACATTTATTATTTAAAAGAAATCGTTTGTAAAAATATTCAATACAGCCGGAGAAATGTGGCAGAGAAAATAGTTTTTTCGCCATTGGATTAACACTGAGGCACTTGAGTTTGGAGACCCGCGGTCCAGCGCACCCATTCCCCCTGGCGCGGGGGTCCTTTCCATTCCCCCTGCCTCAAAAGTCAGTAACATTGACGTAGAGTACCTAAATTTAACGACTCTTAACAATTATCTACCTATTCAAATTGACCAGTAGCGTTACAAAACACTGGATATCCTATCTTAATTCAGAAGTTGGCTCGTGTTTTATCTTTGGGGCTGACCACCTGAAAAACCTCTAGGCATCCACACTCGTATTTTGATAATGTCTGTAATCACAACCTGTGAATGTTGTAATGTCAAGTTCTGCTGTTAGAACAAATCTTTTATTCTAAACGTGTTTCTGACTCGTTTTGTATGCGTGTGTTGCAGAGTGCGCCCCTTCTGAAGATGGATTGGAGAGGTTCGCGTGCCCGACCCCCGACCGCATGGGCCGCTACCGGTGCATCGACGACCACATGCTATGCGACGGATTCATCGACTGCGCGGCCGCCGAGGACGAGGACAGGATGTCATGCATGTTCTACAAGACGGTGAGTGCCCAGTCCCCAACCATCGATATTTTCCAATCATGTTGATTTTCATATTTGATCATACTTTTGAACGATTATTTCCAAGCTCGAAATTTTAATCTCCGAAACAATTCTGGTTGAGCTACATACCGTCGGTCCAATGCAAAACCACAAATGTTCAAATTCTAGGGATTGACGGTTTTGGAAAAAAGGTAGGCCCAACAGTTTTTAATTGTCCATCCATGTGTGCCACGAATGTGTAAAACGCAGAGATGGACAACCTGAACTGTTAGGCTTACTTGTTTTTTTTTTAATCAAAAACAGACAATCCCTAACATTTGACCACTCGTGGTTTTGTCTTTGGACTGACGATATGTCGTTTGACCAGTTTTGTGTTAGTGATTAAATTTTTTCCATGAAATCATCGTTTAATTTTCATACATTGCATTTGAATGACGTTGTTTTCGTTAGGAAAATTTATAACAAATAAAATGAATATCTATTTGAGCAATCTTTATAGATACATCTGTTGAGCATATGGATATCTATTGAACAATCTTTTTAGATATACTGTTAAAATTTTAAAATTTTCACGTTTGTGTTCACCACAATAAAGGTTTCTAATAGATTCAACGCCTCCGTGAGGAACTACACCTCACTACACTAACTCACTGAGTATTAACTCACTGAGAAAAATTACACATGTATACATGAAAATGGTAACACAATCCAAAAGTAACCACTGTAATAATTTGTTAAAGAAAGAAATTCTGAAACTCAATTCACACTCAATTTTGAAACAGAGACGTACTCCAAAATAAGCACATAATGTCAATTTCAACTCATTTTGAACATGCTCGAAAATAAAGATCATTTTTTTTATTCTTGAGTACATTCATGGTTTCCTTCAACTCATTTTGAACATGCTCGAAAATAAAAATCATTTTTTTTTATTGTTGAGTACATTCATGGTTTCCGAAATGATTATATGCAAGTTTCAAACTTGAGCAATATTTACTCGGAACCATTTTGACTATGCAACCAGCCTCAGATTGATTTATTTTTTACTCCATTTTAAAAATTGCGTTCTTAAATTGCTTTAACATTAGTATTCAACTAATTTTTGAAACCTACAAAGATAATAAAACGGAATATCATACAATTTACTAATATAGTGTTTTAGCCCATGACTTTATGTGTAACTTTATCAAAAACAATAATAAAAATAGGTTTATTAACACACTTAAAATGAAATTATATGTAAACTTAATTTCATTCATAAAAAATATTAAAAAAATCTTATTTACTTTCAATGCAAATATTTATATAATCAATTATTCTTAAAATCTATTTATAGTTTCAGTAGTGTTAATAATATTGGGATCAAAACAGTTCAAAATTTATTACATTTACAAAATAAATAAAATAAACTAATGAGAAATATGTATGCTGTTTTATTGAAGATTTATAAACACGTGTCTTACTATTTATTTTGTTTAACTCAAGTTTAATTAGAATTTATAATTTTTTAAACTCCAGAATAATTTAATCACTTTTCTTTTCATGTATTTCAATTTAACAACCTAATCTAAGTTTTAGTTCTAGGGCTTAATAAATTGCATACAAAAAAAATTTATTGAAGTTTTTTTTTACATTTCATATCTTTTAAAAATATTAGCTTTTTTATTTCTATTTTCAAATTTAAAGTGTAATTAGTAAGAACGAATCTATCAACTTTTTATCAAAAGTAATTATATTTTCGATTTTTTTTAATTGAACTTGTGAAAATAATATTCGAAATAGCTTTTAATATGTTTATACAGTTCATCTTTATAATAAGATCCAGATTTAAAATTAGTTAATTTCAATATTCTTTATAACGAAAAAAAATGTAAGATGAAATAGTATTTATTTCATTAAACAAATATAATATGTTAAGCTAAAAATAAGTAGCATCAAGGACTCTGTATGTTATTTTTTGAATTTGCATCTAACAAACATTAAAATCGTTTGAAATATATTATTTTATTTCTTTTTAGTATAGTATATCTAATATATCTAATGTATGTAGTATGTCGTACTATTTTTCTTTGTTCGTTATGTTTGAAACAAAATTTCGAACAAAAATATTCTACAAACACTACAATAATAATTATTATTATATTTTTATATTTTAAAAGAAATAATAAGAAGATATTTTTAAAGAAATATAACGAAGATATTTTAAAGAAATATAACGAAGATATTTTTAAAGAAATATAACGAAAATATTTTTTTAATAGTTAACGTAGTTATGTTCATTTTAAGCGAAATAAGTAGCTTGTTTTATGAACTTAAATATTTTAATAATTTAGTTAGATGTTGCACATATGTGTATAAATTTTAAAAACAAACGTATTTTGCAAAACAAAAAGTGGGTCATTCAGGCATACCTTAACGTCTCGGAATACTTTAACATCCAGAGAATGCTCAGATTCATTGTATTTTGAGCGTCAGAATTGGTAGCGAGAGTCGCCTAGAGGGTGCCACAAAAATTGGCTCTTAGTTCTGGGGAATATGCCGAGTCGGCAAATGGCTTAACCTCCAATAAATCAACCCCGTTGGGAAAAATAAATATTTATAAAGTATAGAAATCCTGCTCAGATTTAAAAGGAATTTAAAGTTTACATTTTTTAAATCATTAAGAATGCATTATGACGCCTTATTCATCAAAAAGGTATTCTTACGCCTAACAACCAAATGAAGTCATTTTTCAATCCGAATTAAAAGTTTATGAAAAATTAGTTTATCTTTAAATCAAGTTTTATTCATATCATTGGGGGAGGGGGTTATAATGAGGAACAATCACATTGCCCCTATTAATGCAGGTTAGGGAGAAAAAACTATATTTCCAAAGGTTTTATTTGTCCCAGGGGACGTGTAAATAGTTCTTAAAAATAACTACGGTCACCGTTTTTAATAATACACACAAGCAGGATAAGAACTTATCATTTGGTCAAACTTATATGTGCATAACAAAAATTTCTGTAAAATAGCATAACTGAGTTGTCTATTTGCAAAACCCACATTCTCCAAAGTATAACTTAGATATAGGGTCCGACCCGTTAATTGGCGACTTTTGACGATTGTTAGTTCAATTAAACGAAGTTTCCAATGAATGGACCAGACCTTATATTAGAGTTTTACTTTGGATAATGTGAGTTTTGTAACTACATCCTTCAACTGTTCTTTCTCAAGGGCTTTCTTTTGTAATCATTCGAAATCTTCTCTATTTTCACTTTTCAAAAATTAGATTTCCATTTCAAGTAGTTTTTTATCCGGATAAAACATATAAAATAAAATAACAGAACAAATTTTAAGCAATCATTTTTATATCGAAAAGTAATTGCATTTTCCGATAAGAATTCTGTAACTAGTAATTTAATAAAATGTAATAGAAATGAGAATAAATAGTTATGCCAATTTTCTTTTTTTAACAAAAGTCTTTCGGAAAAGTGACATCCTAAAAGAAAATTGAATTGTAAAAAAAAAGTAATGCAATTCTTATTCTTTTGTTAAACAATTCTTATACATATAACAAAATTAGAAAAACTACAGTAATAGAAGTAACGTACCGTGAAATTAATACTTAATAAAAAATATTTTCTTTAAAGCTTCAAAATTTTCAATCAATGTAACATGTATTTTTTTTCTTCAATAAATTTATGTAATGAATTCACGATAATAGTAACTACGGCTTACATACACACTTTCAAAATTCTAGCTATTTAATAAATTAACTACATATCAAATTGATTTTCGTGCAGTTATTTTATACATTGAATAAAACATTAAATCTAAACAAAAAATTGACTTATGTCCGATTTTACAATAAAACTATAATTTAAATAACCATTGATAAAATAAATATATTGTTTTTATAACAGTTTAGTCTTCTAGAATTGGTTGATTTATTTAAAAAAAATAACTTTATTGTGATGAGTTTTTATTTCACCAATTCAGCTGGGGAGCAAAATTCTAATTTTAGAGACTCTACAAAACTAATTCCTTTAATTCTAAAAACCTTAAGGGCGCAATTGACTTTATTCAGATGACGAAATTCTTTCCAGCTTTCATTCGTGCATTTCCTTCAACCTTTGTTCAGATTGGTGGTCTGTTCCCACAAAACATTGATTAACCAATCGAGGCTCAAGAAAGAATTTATATATTTCGATTCAACATTTCGGTTATCACTCAATACCTGAAACAAGTCCACACATGCCAATGAGTAAAAATATAGTTAGTCACTACCAAAATAACCTAATCAAATAATAGTCGAACTTAAAATAATGATAAAACTAAACCAAAATGACGAACGAACTTCCTAGCTCCAAACTAAACTAGTATTCTAATTCTTCTACGCCGTGATGTTAGTCCTAAATGAATTTTCAATTAGCTTACGTGTACAAGTTATTTGCTTAAACGCGACTAGTTAATGAATTTTGAGATGCTGGTAATACGTTTAAAAGGAGAAAAACGCTTCGAACTGGCTTTTATCCAATTAAGGTATACACTTTGCTGGGTCTTTTACATAGAGTTAAGAAGATGGAGATGCTTGGCGCGAAACAAAATGAAGCCGGCAGAAAGTCGCCAAGCAACCCTAATAAGCTCAAACAATCAGCTCACTCAATGCTAATTTATGCTGAAACGCATCATTTTGTTCCTTAAAAAGCTTTAATTAAAAATTTAAAAAATGTCTGTTTGCGCGATTGGCTATAGAACGAGATCTGAATTTACACAAGATAGTAGTAATTCCCGTTACTGGTAAGAAAAAAGGATTGTAATTGTACCTTTAATTAGAAGGTCAGAAATTAAGTCGATGTCGTAAGCCTATACAAACTCCACTGCAGAATCGGGCCAAATAGTTCGCCGAGAGCGTTTATTTTGGCTTACTGCAGGACGATCGATGACTTCACTTGGCAAACCGGTTTTTGTATTGGTTTTTGCCCGACAGCATCTCCATCTTTTTCTTACCTCTATGGTCTTTTAACTGATGCAGAGACAGCAAATTCAGTTTAAATTGATGTCAAGAATAACAATCTTCGAGCTTAAACATCAGGAAATAAAAAAATTACGATTCTTCTTTTTTAAAATGGCGGCACGTGGAGTCGAAGTAAAGGGGAAATAAGTGTTATTGTTGGGTGTTTTAATATTCTTTGTATAAATGCTACATAGTAATGGTTAATGGAAGGAATAAATATTTCGTGTTTTGTTTTAAAGGTTTCAATAAAAAGAATAATGGGATTGATTTTCTGCATCATTAAAAATTTATTCTAAACAAGAGATAATGCATCATGGATCAGCTCAAACATGGTTTTGTATATTATTACAAATTGTTTATTTTTATTATTGAGATGCAACACACTAAGGTTTGTTTTTAAATAAAGTGCATAATCATTTTCAAAGCTTAACGTTAGTTTTAATAAGATACTCGTCTTTTTTTGTCAAACATTATATACATGTTTTTAAACAGTCCAAAAAAATTAGAATACCAAAAATTATTTATTGTTTAATTGAAATTTTTGTGGGGATTTTTGCTATTTTTATTACTATAATACCTTTCAGTTTGTATTCCAAACCTAAAAATAGATTCCATTTTCATTCCAAAAGTTAAAATTTTCGTTTATCATATTTCTTTATTAACCACATTTAATCAAATGATTGATTCGCAAGAACTTTCTTTGATAAAAATAATCAAAACCCAGTTTTATTTTCAAATATGAAGACTCAAAATAAATTTGGTAAAAATTGAATGCGCTTGTTGCATAGTACTACAATTTCTAACGTATGAAAATCTTTTCTCGGAACTCGTAAGACATTCAAAAGCCATTTATTTCAAAACCACCCACATCAGAATAGATGCGAACTTAAATCCATCTCAAAAACAACTCTTCTTCCAATAACAGACATATTCCGAATTTAAATAAATGCTGAAGAGTAAAAAAGCACAGACGCTTAAACGCCAACACCACAGCGGGAAGACTTGAATCAAAACAACGACTTCCAATACTTTATTAAACCCCCGATTGTTAGACATGGCTTTATTCTTATTTTGTGCATCAGTCTTTTTACAATAACCTTAAATTTTAAGGGGATAGGGCACCCAAAACATTATTTCTAGAAATAACAACATAAACTTGTAAATTATGGTGTTTTTATATAATGTTCACTCTAAATAAACATTTTCTAGCAATAAAAACAAATATTTACAAGTAGTTTTTCATTTTTTTTAAAGTCAAAATTTTGAACTTTTTTAAAACGCTACTCCTCTTTCAATTTTGCTAACTCCACCAAACTTTTATAGTTTGTTTTTAGAACTATTTGTTCAAGAACTGTGCATGGATTTTAAAATGTGAGCTACAGTTAAAAAAGTAACATGCATTTATACTGAAATTCACAAAAAAATTACAAATTTTGAATTCAACATTGTTTTAAAAAACAAGTATACATAGTAGACCTTATTCCATGCACAATTTTGTGCACCATTTCTATAAGAACACAGGTTAAAAATTTCAAAATTCTAACTTAATTAGCAAAAAATACTTAGTGATTTATTAAACACAAGAATTGAAAAACGCAAAATAGAGAAAACAGGTTGGAAGCAGACGAAATACGTATTCAAACTTATAGGAATGACTTCAGAAAATATTTAATAACTTTTTTTCTACAATAGATATCATTATGAAACTTTCAGTAAATGTTCAGAAAGATAATTGTGAATAAGTACACCACAAAATGCCTATCACTTTTATAGAAATTTACCATGGTTTGAAGATTTAAAACTGCTTCACTTATACATTATAGTCTTTAACCGTTTTTCTAAACTTGTTCACACTTTAAAACCGTTTTATCCAAAACAGATTGAAATACCAGCACCAAAAATAACAATTTTTAACAGATGCACTTAAAAAACACCAAATTTAGCAAATTTTGTTTTTTTCTAGCTTTTCACTACTTGTTTATGATCTTTAAGTCTACTCAAACCTTTTCCAAGTATATTTCATATTTTTATAACCTGAAAAATAATTGAGAGAATGCTGATGCTTAATTGATAGTTTTTTAAGTGATAGATTAATATGACTATTTTCATTTTGTAATTAATTTACATGTATAGAGAACCTGGATGTGATAAAGAAAAACAATTTACATGTTCGAAAGCACCGTCCAAAAATACTTAAGAAAAATCTATTGCACTTCTAGTCACAGACAAAAAAAAATACAAACTCACACGTTTATGTAATCTTAAAAATGAATTATAATTTATTAGTTTAGATTAAATGTAATTTAACTGTCGAAATTAGCAACGAGAAGCGCCTATAAATGCCGCAAAATATGGTCCTCAGTTTCGGCGAATTCGCTTTTTGGAAGTCTAATTCGCAAAATTGTTTACTTAAAAGTATTGAGTAATAAAAATCACAGTCAATTTTTTATTAGAATTTTATATTTAGAAGGAAATCCTAAAAATTTCAACATCCCAATAAATTTGTTCCACATAACATCATCTTATGCATAATTTCAAACGCCAAATTTGCAATTCTATTTGATTTTCCAATTTTATTTCAACCCAGACTTTTTCATTTTCTTTACTTAATAATTTTTTATTTAAATCTGGGGGAGAAAATCTTATTTTGCTTTCATTGTAAATAATTGGAATTTCAAGTTTCTTATTTTTAAATTTTAACATACTTTTATATGGTGTTGGATCGCTATATTCGTCATTAATTATAACTTAAAATTAAAATTTGTCTAATAAAATGAAAATGAATAATTTGTCTAATAATTAAACTGAAAATGTGTCTAATAAAATGAAAATGAATAATTTGTCTAATAATTAAACTGAAAATGTGTCTAATAAATAAAACTCTATCTCTCTATCTCTATCTCTCTCTCTCAAAGCGGTTATGTTATAATACATACTAATAGCACATACGGTTAAAATTTGTTCAACAAATGTCCTTTTATAACTTTGATTAATAATATGAGTGCATAATATGTATTTTACATGATTTAATATACTTAATAATCAACCTTGTTTATAACGTTACTCGTTAAACCCTTTCACTCCCAATGATTCCATTTGTAATCATCAGCTTACGATTTTTTTTTTTCTCACTAAGTTAAACTCTCACTTATTTCAAGTAACTTTTATTAAATTATCCATACATTTTTCAATAAAGTTATATTTTCTTTTTGTATCATTAGATGGAAGAATCATGTCTTTTGAAGAATTATATAATGTTTGTTTAAGAATAAAAATATAAAAAACATCATTCTGAAACAATTTTATTAAATAAATGGGCTTTAAATACTTCATACTTGCATTTTTAAATGCTTAAAAATTGAATTTTAACTACATTCAACAAGTAAAGTTTCGAAAATACTATTGTTGCAATTTATTCAAAACTTGTGATTCCAAAAAATATTTCCTAAAATTTTAAATAAAATATTTTTTTAAATTCTCCTGCTTATTACCATTTCATTCTGAAGGCATAATGAGTCTATTCCACCAATTTTAGGTTTCTAGAATAAAAAATAAAAAGTTGGGACTAAAATGGTTAAAACGTCAGTAACATCACTGTCCCTTGAATGACGCTAAAACCGGGTTTCACTGTACTTTCAATTTTTTGCATTCTGAACGTTAATTAATCAAGCAAAACGATCAACAATTTCAAACTATAAGAAGGGAATAAATATTCAAACTTTTTTATAACGTTACTCTGTTTAAAACGTCTTTAAAATCGCGGTCCCTTGAATGACACTAAAACCGGGTTATAATGTAATGTACACTCAATTTTTTGCATTCTAAACGTTAATTAATCAAGTAAAATGATCAACAGTTTCAAACTATAAGAAGGGAAATAAATATTCATCCTTTTTATAACGTTACTCGTTTAAAACGTCTTTAAAATCGCGGTCCCTTGAATGACGCTAAAACCGGGTTATACTGTAGTGTACACTCAAATTTTTGCATTCTAAACGAGTAAACGAGTTTCTAATCAAGTAAAACGATTAACAGTTTCAAACTATAAAAAAATGTGAATGAATATTCAACCTTGTTTATAACGTTACCCGTTTAAAACGTCGCAGTCCCTTGAATGACGTTAAAACCGAGCTGCACTGTACTTTAAATTTTTTTGCATTCTAAACGTTAGTTAATCAAGTAAAATTATCTACAATTTCAAACTATAAAAAAAGTTAATGAATAATAAACCTTGTTTATAGCGTTACTCGTTTAAAACGTCATTATCATCGCGGTTCCTTAAATGACACTAAAAGCGGATTTTACTATACCTTCAATTTTTTGCATTCCAAACGTTAATTAATCAAGTAAAACGAGCAATTAATATGAGTGCATGATAGATATGTTTTTTACATGATTTGCTATACTTAATATTCAACCCTGTTTCTAACATTACTCGTTTGAAACGTCGTAAACATGGCGGTCCCTTGAATGACGCTATAACCAGATTGTAGTGTACTTTCAATTTTTTTTCATTCTAAACATTAATTAATCAAGTAAAACTATCAACAATTTCAAACTATAAAAATGGGAATGCCATGATTACAATGAAGGTAATAATGGGATTGGCTTTTAACCTCTTCTGGATTCGGACCAGTCACTTTCCCGCCTTTTTTCTGCAGCAAATCCCTACATTCCCGAATTCTCTCGCAGTTCATGCATATCAATGAAGTTCGGTCCCCCGCTAAAACTCCCTAAAGTTGTTCGATCATCCTTTTTTTCTCTTCTCAGTAAATAAAAGAAGATATCGGGGGCTATTTTCGGAACCACAATTTGCGTTTAGTAACCACAGGAACATTTTGTCGGTTGTTCCAAGCGGTTTTTGTTTTGGAGACTTCTAGAACTTTCGTGGGATTCGTCGTTTAGAATTCTAAATTGAGAATTTTAAGACTATAAGGGAAAAAGATAGCATGTTAGAACTTTAGGAGATTTTTTTGTTCTTTAATCTTTACAATAATGTGTTCGTGAAAATATCATTTGCTTTGTGGGTGGTAGGAATCTAGTATATAAATAACCGATAAAAAATTGTGTGTGGGATTTATGACAATTTGAAAATGTCTTACGATTCTAAGCTGTTTGAAGTGGTATTTCAGCCCCCTCAAGTACAGTTGGTTTTGATAAAAACCTGTTATTTTTAACTCAAGCATCAAGCAAACAATCTTAAAGAAATATTTTGTTACATCATTTTCAAGCTCTCTTCAAAATATTTATTTTTATAAACATAGTTTATTTTATATGCAGGTGCTACTGTGCACAAACACTTATCTGCCCAAGAAATAATTGGAATACCTTCTTTAAAGATAAAATGTGAAATCTTTCTTGGGTAAATATATACCTATGCGTAGAGTGTAAAAAAAGATTAGAAACGTTTAGGAATATATGGAGCAGTTATACAAATTCACGTAATTTTCAGAAACGTTTACGAGTATTTCGGAAACCTTTTCTGTAATATTCAGGAACATATTCTGTACATTTTCCAGTGCATATCCGATTTATATAGAAAGTAGTTGGGATTTGAACCTCCGCACTCTTAAAAAGGTTTAATCAGACACCTTAACCACTTGGCCAAGAAAGGGCCATAATTGCGTTTTCTTTACCGCTTCCTGGTGGTCTTGTTGACAGAGATAGGATGGAATCATTTTCGCATGTATCGAAAGCTTTATGGCATCCACCTTATAAATTAGAAAATAAGGAAACGCATATACCAACTGATCGGAAACATAGAATTGATCAGAGGTCTCTCATATTTTCGGAAACATTTCAATTAATCATCTCTTGCAATTAGAAGACAGTATCATTTGTTGTTTTTTCTTTAATTTATGTAATAATAAGATTGATTGCCCTTACTTATTGGAACAGTTTAATTTATTGGTTCTTCCTTTTTCACTGCGTAATCGACGTTTATTTTTAACAAGTTTGGATTCTACCGCTTATGCTTTTTATTCTCCTTTTAATTGTTTTTATCGTTTGTATAATTATTTTATTAATGATCTAGATATTTTTTATATGTCACCAACTGTTTTTAAATCAACCGTTTTGTCTCTGTTTTAACCAAATGTTTTTAAATCTACTGTTTTGTGTCTGTTTTTACCCAAATGTTTTTAATTCTATTGTTTTGTGTCTGTTTTGACTAATTTTTGTATGTGTCTCCTATAATTGGGAGTTTTATCCTGTAGTTGCGCACAATAAATAAATAAAAATAAATTAAATTAAAGTGAAAAAGGTTTTTGAAATTATTTTCAGTGTACGTCATTAATAAAAACAGCTATTGTTCAACTGCAATCCAAGAAAATGTTTTAATATACCCTCTTTTCGGCAAAGAATAGAATAATGGAAAATTAGAATTGAGACATTAACCCAAAACTTATGTAAAAAGTGATTACTTAAAAAGAAAAATCTAACACAAAGGGCATGTTTTACGCTATGAGTGGCAACAGTTCAGTAATATTTTCATTTTTATACCGTTTAAAGTTGTGTGTATTTGTTTCGTTAAAAATTCAATCTAATTATTTCAATTTAATGTGAAAAATAATAATGTATGCTGAATAATTTTTGACAGTGTATGTTTTCATAGCAATTTCTTACGATTTTATTTTCTCATATTGTTGGTTTCATCGTCTTTGTTCTCTTATTGTACTTTTTACGTATTGAAATGTATTGTACTGTAATTTGTAGAAAAAATTTATTTGAGTACAATAAAATACTAAATTAAAATATATCCTAAATACTAAATATCCATCGATTTTACCGTGCATTGAGACTGAAACCGAAACAACTAATGAAATCACAAACGTAGAATGAAAACTAAAAGCTGACGTCTTATGAAACAACCTCATTTGACAACTTTAAAAAAAACTTTCAACTTAGAATCTTACGGCATTGCATTCCATAGCCCTTTCAATGAACCCTAATTTAAGCCCGATTTCCATAAGCGGCCGTTTGTCATTGTCGCCAACGCTCGCCACCAAGAACTATTTTCAATCACCAGTATACGTCATAAATAAAGACAGTTATTGACTGCTATCCAAAACGTTGTTTTGATATAGCTTTTTTTCAATAAAGAATACCATACTAAAAAATATATAGAATTGAACAATAACCCAAAACTTTTATTAAAAATAATTACTAAAATAAGAAAACGAAATTCGAAAACTTTTTATAAAAAAACACCTCAACTCAGAAGCTTACTGCATTCCGTTGCCCTTTCAATGAACCCTAATTTAAGTCCAATTTCCATAAGCGGCCGTTTGTCGCCAACGCTCGCCACCCTAGGATTACCGTGAACTATTTCCAATCATCCTAAAGACACACACCACAGCAACGGCCAAGTCGTTGAAATGCAAACAACCCAAGTGAGACAAAATGGCCTCCAAAATGGCGGCTCCACACAACTATGGTTATTATGCGTCCATTAGAACTAATGACATCTGGGCCACCCGGGTTTCATTACTTAATCAGTGTTTCATTATAAGGAGTGGGGGCAACGCCAAAGACGGTGGTTCTGTTCGGACGGCCAAGAAGTGTCTACTCGTTGTGTTTCACCTGTTATTATATGGGAATGTTTCAGATGATGTAAGGCTCTTTTTTTTTCATTTTTATCCGTACTGGATTTCATTGGTTGCTTCAGTTTCGCGTTCTGCGATTTCATTGGTTCCTTCGGCCAGGCCTCTCGGACATTCGGCGGTCGGGCCTTGACTGCCTGAATCAAAAGGTCTGCTTACTTAGGTGAATGGGCTCATGAGTCATGACCATGAATGATGATGAATTTCGACATGATTCATTCATCCAGAATCCTTCACGTCACTATTTCATGTTAAATACATCCACAAAACATTGTTTAGTGGACATTTGCTAGTCATTTGCTAGTGGGATTTTTAACTTAATCATTTTGGTTACGACTTTTTAATGTTATATTTTTCATTTACACGTTTTACATCCATTTTTAGCTGGATTTTCTTTCCTATGTGGAATCAGTCTTCCTGTTGGTGGGAGGACTTATACATTATAGAATTGGCCTTCAGAAAATAGATCTGAGAGGTATTGAAATTCAGAATTGATCACGAATCTAAATTATGAAGTACAACGTTGGTGTTTGAAAGCTTTTGTATGAAAGCAAGAATCGGCAGCCAAAAGAAATTCCCGGTTGGTTGGTTGGTACATGTATTTTTCCAGCTTGTGTGCTTGATCGGAGACCTGCTTATAAATCTTCGTCAAACAAGATAGACACAGACATTTATATTGAAACAGAGAGAGAAAGCACACCCAGGGGGAAGGCAGGAATCGAACCCGCACCCAGTATATTGCGCAGACTGTTGGCGTAATGGGCTACGATCTAAACCACTAGGCCATCCAGGCCCCTAATTCCCGGTACTTTTCCATTTCGCTGGCGCAAGCGACAATCTCGCCAAAAATGTACAACCATGGCCAAACGGAATATTTCTAATACTAGATCTGGTATTCTGTGGCCAGAAAGTTCCGTTAGTCGCCACATATTTCGTTTGGCGAGATTAGCACGAGAAGAAATTTAAAAGTAATTTCTCAATCTCTTGAAAGAATGTGTGGAATCTGGGGCAACCGTTCTCGGCAAAGAGTACAAAAGCTATGCTATTCAAAACTCGCCAAGTGGCTTTATGCATCAAATTGGAGAGGGGGACAGTAATTGGATCGAGATTGCTATCTTGGCTGCTTATGGGGGAGATATCCGGCCATTTTCTCCGCCTCTTCTTTTTAATTTAGGTGTTGGCACTTTTTGATGAATTGCTCTCCTTTGGTATATCGATCGGGACTACGTGTTGCTTTTGACACGTGTTGATTCAATAGGGCTTGTGTCCACTCCGGTCGGACAAAGAAGTAGTAATGGAGGGTTTTGAGTTGGCGATGTAAATGGAATAGTGTTTGCTGATGCATTTAACGAGTGTTGGTGCACAAGTGACGCAAACTTCACCTATAACTACACTCTTAGAATTTTTTTGTCGTGTCTATGACATAGCCGAATCAAATGCATCCATGAGTCCTAGTTACTGCTTCTGCAATTTCCTTGATATTATGGTCATACAGGTATCAATGACTAAAAGACTTCCATTTCTCTCCAATTAACACTCATTGCTGGACACTAAAAGATAAGAAAATAGACAAATACTCTTTGAAATACTTGCTTCAATTCACGGAAATTTTACAGGTAATTTCCAAGAAGGAATATTTCCGTTATTTAGCGAATCGTTTGCGCTTTTGAAAGGACCGGACCGCTCATGCTCATGTTTATTAAACTGAAACGAAATGATGTCTATTCACGGAAAATTTTCAGTAGCAAATTTGCCAGTAAAATTTTCATTCATTGAAACAAGGATTTTTGAGGTGTGCTCAATCGGAGGACGAGTAGTGTTTGAAAACAAAAACTTTGTATTTATGGATTGTTTTGTATAAGTATTCATTGAGACTGTGTATAAATATTCGGTAAGTTTGTAACAATGTTTAGTTAAATCTGTAAGTTTGTAACAATGGTTAGTTGAATCTGTAAGTTTGTAACACTGTTTAGTTAAATCTGTAAGTTTGAAACAATGTTTAGTTAATTCTGTAAGTTTGTAACAACGTTTAGTTAAATCTGTAAGTTTGTACCAATGTTTAGTTAAATCTGTAAGAATACAAAGTTTCGCCAAGGGGATCCCAACAATCGCACTTTCGCCTGCAAGCTGTTGCTCTACTTCTCCGCATACAAAGAACTCGGGTAGTGAAGCATGTTTTACAGATAGCCTTATCACTAGACATTGTTCTTATATTTGACTTGATTCACTTTTGGTAAAAAGCGTAGTTTAAAGATTAGTACACAAATTACCCTCTCTAAACGCTTTTATTTCAAAAAAATATTGTGGAGAGAAGAGAATTGCTGCATGCAAAACAAAATATGTCAACGACAAAATGATTCATTACTTTACTCCTATAAATCAAAAGTAATATTTTTTGCCTTTCAAAGAAATTTCTTTTTTGTTTCAATATTACGTCTGTAAAATCCTCTGTCATCTCTTAGTACCATAAAAATGTATTAAAATTTGTAAAGGGTAGCTTCTATATGCCAGATAGAATTTAAATGAAATAGCACGAATCAAAATATCTGCTGAAAAACATGATTAGACAAAATGTTTATTCGGTATTTCTCTAATTTTGAAAGTAAACTTAGTTACATGATTGTTAGTGTTTTCATAAATGTTTTTTTTTCTTACGTTTTCCGTTTTAAATTATAACAAACTTGAATAATATAGAGCTTTAAAAGTTATTTAAATCATTCGCTAGATATTTCTAAATACTTTATTAGAAGTATTAATAATACAATAACAAAAAGTCAGATTTAAAATAATCCTACTATGCTTTTATAGCATCAACAATAGTTTAAAATTTGTACATTATTTTCGAAGTAATAACTGTGACAAACAATAGCAAATGTAATGTTATAAAATTTTGCAACATTTATGAAGTATTCACAAATAAATAAAAAAAATTGAAATTGACAATAAACTTCGGTAAATAACATAATTTTGTTTCCAAAATCATGTTACACTGTAAAAAATTTCTTTAAAATTACAGCACGTAAAAATTCATTTACTTTATAAAAAGAATAACAATAATTAAATTTTTAGTGAAAATTTAATTTAGAAACATTGTAAAGGCAATAAAATTATTCAAATACAAACATTCCCTGGGAAATATTTGAAAGTTTTATTTTATAAAGTTAGTTAACTATTAATCGGGTAAACATTGCTTATTAAATTCTGCATTTTTATTGAAATTTGATTATTTAAATTCATTTATATAAAACAAGAATTATTTGTTAAAAACAAGCGAAGAGGTGAAACATTTAATTTTTATACTGCTGCTATTTTGATAGGAAATATTCGAAATAGTTGGAGTTCAAATGAAAAAATGCTCGATGTATTATTTGATTTTATAAGCTTTTTTATTTTAATATTAATATTTTGAATGTATTTATTAAAGTTTTAATTTTTTATTATTATTGGCTTGAAAAGTATACATTCATTTAAAGAAACTTTTTTTGTTCGATGTACATAAAGATATGCCAGCTCCAATAATTCGTAGCAATAAGTTATAGTAATAAAATCATAGTTAGTTAAAACTAGCACATTTTTAATGATGCAAAAACCAAAGAAGACTTCCTTGCAGGAATTTGGAGAAGAACAGCACGCATAGGATTTAAAATTACAGCAACCTTAATTTATAAACAACAGTAGATGTACAGTGTGCAGGTTAATAGAAGTACACAGTTTACTTTTACTGGGTTTTTGTGTTCAACATTTTTGTACCAGCTCATTCGGCTTACATTATACAACAAAACCTCTACAGTGATCTTAATGTAAGTGAGATCTTAATGTAATCATTTGCATAAGATATTAAGGAAATGTCGCCAGTAGGAGCCAACACCCACGATTGTCATACGAAGCCTTTTCAAACATGAAAAATAGAAGACATTTAAGAGTCTTGAAGCAGTACAACACACAATGAGAACTGCATCGCTTTGTTTCAATTAAATCTTATGTAAAATTAAAAATAAAAATTAGCTGATAATAAGTAGAGTTATTTAGTAATTTATGTTAATTTCTACCTTTAAACATCTACATTTATGATGCCATATTAACTGCTAGATGCCGCAATAAAATCATCTTTGGTAATGAAATTTGGTTGGTTGGTACATATATATTCCGGTTTGTGTGCTAGATCAGATACCCGCTTATAAACCTTCATCCAGTTATACAGACACAGAATGAATGAAAGAACTTTTACTGACACATAGAGAGAAATTACACCCAGGGAAAAAGCGGGAATCGAACCCGCACGTGGTACAGTGCGCAGACTGTTAGCGTAGGTAGCTATCTTAACCCCTAGGCCACCCGGGCCCCCTTTGGTAATGAAGAAATCATTAACTTAAACAAATTATACGGAGGTTTTGCGGCAATATGAATTCCCACGTTAATATCATTCGAATTGTTTAGCAGCCATATGTATTTTTAGCCTTGATAGCTTCATTGTTTGGTCATTATGTTGTGTCAGGCGAATGCTCTAATTAGATACTAGGCAAAGAACAATTACGACAGAGGCAAACGCACTTAGGATAACGCATATTTTGTAACAAGGTACTGCTAAAGCAATCATGTCCACTTTGTAGACAACCATGTGAAACAACCACATAGAGGAGTTTGATTCTATACGACTTCTATACTTCTTGAACATTTTTTAATGCTTCGAGTCATCAAACTATAGCAGTGTTTCTCAACTTTTGACAGCTGACGTTTTCCTTATCGGAATAAAGAGCCGTCTCTCTCATTGTCTATCCGTGCATTCGTATTTTTAATTGATATTTTCGAAGACATTAGTTTTACCCCCTAAAAAACTAATTAAACATGCATCATGCATAGACTAGCAATGAACGTACTCTGATTGTATTCTTTATAGTTATTTGACTTCTTAGTTTTCGCGTAGTCGTGTCTTCTGATTCTACAGTCCGATACGGATCTCCTTTTACCCCTATATAGTTCCGAATTTCAAGACGTTTTTCGTAGAATGCGCTTTGGCCACTTCTACAAATCTGGTGAGTGATACCTGTAACAATTACGCCGACCCACCAGTTGAGAAACACTGAACTATAGAACTGTAAAAGGAGCTGTATGGGGCGATCTTTGATAGTGCTATTTATTAATCTCTTGTGTATTTTTTCAGACAAAGGCCCATCTGGACGTACTCGCCGATGCCCTGCTACGGTGGGCGAGAGGACGCTACTGAAAAACCCGCAGCCAAACACCCCTTTGGATCTGAATCAATGAACCTACCCGACAGAAAAGCATATACCAATCAAAGAGGACACACCACCTTTTCAACAATCCTCCGATCCTCCAACAACAACAACACCCCCTCTACTAAACAACTTCTGACGTTCTCTTCTTAAAAGGACCTTCTTCACTTCAGTTGAATTGTCTTTTTATAATAATCATTCCATTTACGATGTTTGATTTGTTTGGTGATATTTAATCTAAAGAGGTGTGCTAACAGTTCTGGTTTTGTTTCTTCGTTTTGATGAGTTTTGGTGAACTTTGATGTGTGTGTGTGTAAGAGAGTTTGTGGCCATGGTCTGTTTATGGACTTTGGGTTTTGTCTCAGCGTTGCCAAGAGAGGCGACTAAATACTGTTATATAAAATAAAGTACATATTTTTGCATTCGAATTATCAGCCAAGCCTGCAGGTAAATATCTACAGCAGGAAGAGGAAATGCAATAAGATAATCATTAGCTTATATAATGCAATAAAAGAATTAGTATCAAAAGATTAAAAAACATTCTTTTATGCGTTAAGATAATTAATAGTTCATGTTTTATGGAAGAGAGAAAAAAATATCGTATATTCAAATTGAAAACCATTTATAGTATTGGTTTAACTTTGATCTATTTACGTTACTCTTGTTTTGTTTAACAATGATGTGTTATTGTAAATTACATAACGCTTTCATAATGATTATGGATTATACATTAAAGTTTTTTTTAAATAAAATTGCAAGTTTTTAAAAGGACGAAGTTTTAAAAATGACTAAATTGCAATAATAAAATTTACATATTTTTGCAATTACTAAAGTCCAAGCCAAACTGTTATAATTATATATATTTTTACAATAATTGACATCAATTGAATATTGACTAATCATATCACTAAAACTTAGCAAAATAAACATGCATGTTTCGTGCAAGAACAATTTGAAATTTCAAAAAAAAGACTTAAATGTGAAGAAGAAATTTTCAAAACTTTTAAATATTTTTAAATAAATGTTCTAAAAAAAATATTTTTTCAGCAAATCATTGTTTTTGTAAAAAATTAAATAAGAAGTTAATATTACAAATACTTTAAGAAGTTATTATTCTTTTACTTTTTTAAAAATATAATTTTAAATATGCATTCTTGCACTTTACCACGTAGTACGTTTATCAGGTTATTTAATGCTTTCAAACAGACTTTTTTTCTTATATTATTTTCAAATACTTATGCTTTCATTCCATTTAACAATTATTTAGATTCAAATCGTGCAAATGTCAATAATCATGTAATTTAATCAAGCATTTGATGTGTATTTCTGTTAAATTCAACATTAATATTTATGAATATTTTCAGTTTAGTGTATTATTTTTAAAACACTAAATTTGAGTGTAACTAGTTTTTGTAGTTTTCCAAAAACAAGAGAGAAAACGTCGTTTAATGGTGCTTTCCCTCGCTTCATACGCCAAAAGAACTGTTTGCACACCTTCTTTGCTATTACAATGCTTGTTTATGCATGTTCATTTGTTTATCAGTATAAGTGTACTTATATATTTAGTAAATGTTTAAGATCCCTAAGCTAAGGGTAGCTAATCTATCTAACCAAAAATAGAAAATAACAATTTTAAAATGTTTAATCATAGGAAAATTTATATAAATATGCATAGCTATTATCTTGAAAATACTTTGCAGGAAAGTACGAAAATTCCTAAATCCGACCTACGAAACCCCTTTGCAATCACTAAATTTTCTTAGTATTATGACATAAAATTGTTGTTCTGTATTCATAATTTAAGAAAAAATATAAGAAAAAAACGCTGTGCTATTGTATTATGTTTTGTGTATTCTTATTGTAGATCACAATGGTGCTAAATTTGTTTCTTCCCGCTAGAAAATTTATATCGTTTGCTGGAATTCCTGTTGCCATTTTTTTAAAGTTTAATTCCCCTAATCTGTGATATTGAAATGAGCTCCCGTTGCTCATTTAAAAATATTTCCTAGCCTGTAATTCCCTTCTCTGAACCTTTAATTTAGTAGTGAGTAATGATCTCGATTCGGCCTCAAATGGCCTCAATAAAAATGTTCAAAGATTTAAAATAATGTTCAATTGTTCTATATTAATGTCAGTAAAAATTATGCGTGAGTAAAATGTTGTATCGACGTACCTTATGTCCATTGATATATTCGATTTTATTAAACTAAAATAGTTTTAGCTTGTTGAAAACATATTAATTTATTATTATGTATTTATTCTGTTACTTTTACACCTCAATTCTCAATTTTACTAGATAAATTTATTTTAAATAATTTTAATAGTTTGTTGAAAAATTTTGTTTTAAATAAGCAATCATAATCTTAAATAATTATTAATGTATTTAATGAAAAATAACGTTACAAATATTCATATATGTGTATGATGTGTACTAGTGTAAAATACTTTTTTTACAAATATCGGGTTTTTACGTTAACAATTTACATTTATTAACTAAGACTAACATTTATTAACAAAACATTAACATTTATTAACAAAACATTAACATTTATTAACAAAACATAACATTTATTACTTACATTTATTAACAAAACTAAGCTTCAAAAAGCTTAGTTTTAAAAAAATTGAAATTCAACGCACACATTTACAAATCGTTCAAAGATTTACCAAAGTTGAAAAGTTTTAGGTAAAAAAAATTTAATAAATTTTAAAGATGTAATTTAAAAATTAAATATGCTTCTTTCTTTATAAAAACTAATTAAATATAATTAAAGTTTAATATTATTTTGCAAGTTTAATATTATTTTGCAATTTTAACATTCCAAATACAGTAAATTAATGCATGTAATAAAATAATATTAACAATATTTTATAGTATGTAACAAAGAGATTTGGTTTTCGCTATTGGTGTTTTTGAATGCTAACTCCAATAAATTCCAATTTTTAAAAAAAAATCATCACCCACCCCTCTAAAAAAACTATAAAAAAATCAGCAAACTTTCAATCTTTAATAGTTAATACCTAATGTAATTGTTTTGTTTAAGTTTACAAATTATACTACCCGTAAATTTTCAATAAGTACGTCCATTTAAACATGTATTTATTTATTATATAAAAAAATATTAACATATTTGTCCAGTAAACTTATACGATAACAATATGTTTCACCTTATTAATTTTTAAACGCTTGCCTTTTATTGTTTAATTAATAATGATAATATAATAAAATTATAATTCCAAAATTTTATTGTTTTTTAAATGCAAGATTTTTTTTATTAAAAAAAATGCTTTGAATTAAATAATGTTTACAAATTAATCTTTTATTTTTGTAAAAATTTATTGTTGTTTAAATGCAAGATTTCCTTTATTAAAAAATTGTTATGAATTAAATAACTTTAACAAATGCATCAATCTACTAACTGTTTTGATTCGTTGTTTTTAAGTTACTATAGCAATTAGTATCACATAAAATACATCTATATATAAGTAATATTGATTGTTTTAATGATACAAGTTTTTATTTTAAATACATATTTTTATAAATACACGTGAACCTTTTGAAGTAAACCTTAACAGTAAAATTGATTTGAACTTGTTCTCGAATATAAAACGTTCTGTGCTTGGTTATTTTACAAAAAATAAAACATTTTCCTAAAATAAAATTTAAAAAAGTGAAATCTTAAGCACATTTGTGTGAGAAAATCAAAACAAAAATGAAAAACATTCTATGAAACATCTTATATTTGCTTAATATATAGTTGTTAAAATATTTTGAAAGCATCTCTTACTATTAAAAAATATTTCATGATGGAAATATTATTTATTGTATGTGCGTTGTTTTATTTAAATTTTTAGGTTAAATAGTTTATTTGTATATCTTATGTTTACTTCGTTTACTGAAATACAGGTAAACGCTTATAATAAATGTAAAAAAAATGAAATAATACAGTTTTGTAAATATTCTTTTTTTGAAATGTTTTGAGTTTGCAAATGGAATATTTCCAAAAAATTAAATAAATTTAATTAGTACATTAATATTTCAAATATTTGACATATTAACAATAAAAGAAATACATTTTAATGATAAACAACATTTAAAGAACAAATTATCTATGACATTTCAACTTCTGATGGCTAAAATATAAACATTCTTAGAGAGCCAAGTCTCAAAAACGCATAAAAAAGGCTTTCAAAGACTAAGTTTAAATAACTTTAAAGCAATGGAAAATAGTTGATGTGGGAAAGTGTTCAACTGTTCTTTCTCAATTCAATTACACAGATTTAGAAAAATAAATTGTATGCTATTTTAAAATGAGTTACAGAGAACAAAATTCCGTTGTTGTGTTCAATTTTATATAAATATTTTCTACAACATTTACTTTCCGTTGTTTTGAAAGGCCAGTCGTAAAGCTTGACAATTTATTCAAGAAATAAATTTACATGTTGAATGCTGCTTACAAATTTATTTGTCAAATAAAATTGTGTCGATAATTTATTTTTAAAAGCCTATTTTTTATTTTCTGTTTAGTTGCAATGCCAATTTCAAACATTAAAAATTAAAGGTTTTTTTTTTTAATTCTAAATTCTAGGTTAAATTTTTTATGTTTGATTTTGAAAATAGCAAAAACTAATCTAAGGTTTACAAATTTTATTCAATATATATGGCCCTAAAATTGATTTTTTAAAAAATAAATTGAATATTAAATACAGTATTAGAGAACACGACTCATATCTGTAATTTACTTTACTTGTATATAGTTTTGATTTTCTAAAAACTGTAAACTGCATGGGTAGTATACAAAGTAATATAAACCTCACCTCACAATTTGCAACACAAATTCCGTCAGTTTGATGCATGGCAAATGGTTAGTGAGAGTATGAACTGAACCTACTTATCGGATACTGCTTAAAACGTTTGAGAAAACGGTAATTTTTCACACGAAAAGATATAAAATTTAGGAAAAAGTGAAAAAAGTATGTTTTTATAATACAACAAACTTGTACTTTTCGAAACTTTAAAATGATATTTACTTGAAACTATATACACTGAATCATGTCTTTTGAAGAATTAAATAATGTTTGTTTTAATTAAATGAAAATATGAAAAACATGGTAAAATAAAATTACCTCTCAAAAAATTTTAAGAAATAAATTGACCCTAAATTGTTCACGTTTCCATTCTTAAATGTTTAAAAATTGATTTTAACTCTTTTTTTAACAAATGAAGTTTTGAAAAATTATTGTTATAATTTATTCAAAAGTTATGATTCCAATTTTCCCCCCTTAAATTTAAGTTTAAAAAATTAAGATTTTTCACCCTTTTTTTACCCATTTAATTATGGATCCATAATGAATCTATTTCACAAATTTTAGATGTTTAGAATAAAAAATAAAAAGTTGGAACTGAAAGGGTTAACAAAATATGCAAAGTGCTCCCCTAAATGTTTTGGGCAGTTTATAATCCTATGCTGTGGTATCTAGTGGTATTCAATTTAAATTGCTACTTCAAAACCTGATAATTTCAGCCTATATTTAAAAAATAACATAGAAACAAAAACATTTATTATGCTACTAACGAAAAGAATATCTACAAAAAAATGCTATTATTTCATTACTTGTTGCATGTGTCTGGGTAGAAAAGGACTATGTCCAATAATGGCTGTAGGAGAATCTTTCTATACACTTCTACTAACATTAAAATACTTATATTTTACACTATTACACTCCATTCAGTGACTCACTGATATGAACGTATGATTAGCAGGGAAATTACGATTTTCTTTATTTTTTTAATATCAATATTTTATGGGTTCTTTTTTTCCTTTCGGTCTATAGTTAAATACAAACACTGTCTTTCTATTAATTTTCCTTACGTAGAATTGAAAGGACGAAATTTCGAGTCTCTGAACCAGTTATTGGGGTAACGCGTTACTTGTATAACAGTTACTTTTTTTAAGTACCTCCGAGTAAAGCCGTTCGATTTTTCAGAAAGTAACTGTATGTGTAGTTTTCAGTTAGCTTAGTTGCTTTTAGCGTTAACGAAGTAACGACACATTTCGTTTCTTTTAAGTTTCTTCTCACGCTGCTCTTCGAGGAAATTTTTGGCATTTCGGCGTAAGTTAATTATTTAAAAATTTAACTTTTAATAACGTTTTTAATTTCGTTCTTAACTTTTTCCGGTGGTAACTATTTCTTCAACCTTGGTTCTCTTTAAAAAAACGGAAATATTGTTAAATTTATAATTTTCTTATAACTTGAAATTTCTAAAAGTAACTGTAAATAGTTACTTTTTGTATTTAGACTTTTATATTAAGTAACTGTAACTGCAACAGAGTTACTTTTTAGGTGGCAGAGTTACTAACGTTTTTAATTTCGTTCTTAACTTTTTCCGGTGGTAACTATTTCTTTTATCTTGGTTCTCTTCAAAAAACGAAAAAATAGTTAAATTTAAAATTTTCTTATAACTTGAAATTTCTAAAAATAACTGTAATTAGTTACTTTTTGTATTTAGACTTTTATATTAAGTAACTGTAACAGAGTTACTTTTTAAAAGTAACTTTTCAATCCCTGCTCTGAACGCTTTCAATAAATAATTTTACACAACATATTCGAAGCAATTTCGAAAAGTGGGATCATAGAGACCTGTAAGTTATCTACATTTATCATTAAAAAAACCGTTTGTAAAAATATTCAATACAGCCGGAGAATTGCGGCTTAGAAAATAATTTTTGCCCATTAAATTAACACAGAGGCACTTTGGTTTGGTTACCCGCGGTCCACCCCGCCCATTCCCCCTTAACGGATAGATTTCTTCTTTTGAAAATTTCTAAGAGTTTGTAGAAAAGTGTGTGGAAATTCTCTCCCATCGGCTTCTTTAAATTGGCTCTTTTCTACACTTGGTTCTGAATTGTTAACGGACATATTTATAATATTTCCTTTAATTACTTTTGGTATTTGCAATTGCCTATTGTATTTCCATCGTACAAGAAAGCAACTAATGGGCAATTATGTAGTTGAAGTATGGGGCAATTTGTAATGTTTGGTATCAAGTTTCTGTTATAAAAAGGTGGATTCTGAAAACTTATCGCTGCAATAAATCGATATAATAAAAAATTTATGATTGTTGTAGTCATTCCAAACAAATGTTCTTAGATAACGAACGCGACGCCATTTTAGTCTTCGTGTAAACAATATCTATTTGTTTTTCGTAAGCATCAGTTATACACTGAGACGGCTACAAGCTTCATGGCATTGTTTATTAAAGTTGCTTTACAACCACAACTTTAGCTCATACTGGAATCACTAATGACAATGGACGATTCGAACAGGGTTCAGCATAGTTTGTTTGTGGGTATAAGATAATTTTTGACGTACCTGTGACGTCACCTTAGACGCGGCCGTTCAAATTTGGACAGTTGATTTGGTTTGCAGAGTGGTTCGTTTGTGGGGTATAAGACAACGTTTGATGTAGCTTGACGTCACCGTAGGCGTGGTCGTTCCAGTCATCCACTCTATTTTTTTTTATGAACAAAACTTTTTTTATAATAGAAACTTGATATCAAGCACTACATCATCCGAGAACCGCCCCAATATTACAAAAGAAATGCCTGTTAATTTCCCTATGTGTTTCCCAATAAATGATGACTATACAAGTGCCCTGGTCGCGACATGAAAATAAGTGTGTTTTCCGTAGTAAAATCCTCCAATTACAGCCTTCACGAGGAGCAGCTGACGTCATCATTCTATGTGTTGTGTGCATCATTACGTAATCAATTGTAAGTGTTTACGTTATTTATGAATAATTAGATTACGGGTTGAATCTACCAGTTCGATCCTGTGTTCAGTGATTCGTTACAAACTACTATGATATTATATATAATTCCCCCAAAATGTGTAATGGCTAAACTTGCATGATCCTATTTAGATATAACAATGTGCATGGGAGAGGGAACTGATTTCGAAATGAATGAAATATGCATATTTATTTTAAATATTTTTGTGAAAATATTATGTCTTGATATATATTATTGGATGTATTTAAAGTATTTTTTCGTTTAAAAATTGTGTTGATGCTCATATAAAATGTATTTTTGCTGAATGCGTGGGATGTACGAGTTATTAATTTGCTATTTCATTAATTATTGTAGTTACATAAATACATGTTTTAGTCATGCAATTTTTGGAAAGGGTTACCTGAATTCAACAAAAATTATGCTTTCTAGTCGCGATTTTTAAATCAATCCAACTCGAATAAAATAAATGATTAATATAATTAAATTTAAAATATATTTTTTTTAATGACATTATGTTTCGTACACAAACCCTTGATTTATTTTTCGTCCAATTTTTTGCATTGTAAAACAAGAAAAAATCAGTTTCGCTTTTCATGCACCTTGAGAGATAAGTGTATTTTGAGCCAATTTTGAAAAAATATGCGTACAATCAGAAGAAATGTATTATTAGAAAGAAATGTTGACAAAAGGTGCTATGTGATTTGTTACACCCGTTTGAAGAAATTTAAAAGTATATGAAACAAGCATTGAATCAGTTACGGAATCTAAGTCAATCCTAAGAATATTAACAAAAATAAAACTTATGTCTATAAATTAAAACAAATTATAAAAAGAAATATAGTATTTTTAAGTAATAACACATTATATAAAAAAAACTTAATCTGGAGAATGCTTTCAATGATATCACTTATACTTATCTTATGTGATCACAGTTAAATTGTTTATGTTCATTAAATAATAATTTCATCTGTAATAAAAAAAACTCGAGTTATATTTTTTTTACAACACAATAGTATCTAAAGGAACCTAAATGAGATTTTTAAAAAATAAGCAGTTTTTAAAGTTCAAATTATGTATCATTAGTTATGGCGTACAAAATCAAATTAAATTTCAAAAATGACTAAATATCTTGGATCAATGCCATCGACTTGTTTCTTATTTTAAAAATAAAATGAACGCCATGCATAGACGCAGCATGTAAATAACAATCAAACGCTTTTTGCTTTTGAAATATATTTTCTATATAATATTTTTCTAAACTTAAAACTATTTTCTGGCTGTAAATGTTTCTTGCCCTCTACAATGTATTAGTTATGGGTGTATCGGCACAACAAGCACAACATCAATGTACAATGAACACCTCACCGTTAGACGTTGGCTCGAATCTAAAAACAATAAAATCGAACTCTGTGTGTGCTGATTCAAATTTCCTTCCATGTGTATGAGAATATGAACGAATGAGTATTTCAAATTTGTAGTACACGGATGTGTACCTGTACCTGAGTAATATGTGTACGTAAGAAAGGACTTTTTTTCATCAATTTTTTTTAGAATGAAAATAAAAAAAATAGCATTGCGCTTATTAACCATTTTAATGAAGACAGTCTAAGGCATCATACAAAACAAATGGCATTGCTGCATTTTGTGAACATTTCTTTGTTCTCGAATCTGATTTCATGCAAATATATTTACATGAATAGCCCTCTCCCTTTGCCCTTGAATCGCCCTTGCGATGAATGTTCCTTGGCTGGCTGTTGGCAAAGCGACCCTCAGGCCTGCGAAGACGTTTTTCGAAATCATGTTCTTTGCAATATTCCACTTTTTTTTTTAAATATAGTAGAACTTCGATTATCCGTCCCTCTTTTATCCGGAACTCTCTCTTAACCGATCATCCCCTAGCCCTTATCCAACATAAAAAAAATTCTAAAATGAGGTCATTCTCCGTTCAGATATTTTAGAAAAAATTAAGATTAAAAATTCCAAATAATGTTTTAGATCTTTCTTTTTGCCAGAAAGTCTCAATTTTAGAGATAACCATACACAAAAATTCAGTGTTTAGAACTGCAAAACCAGGGAGGATTTGGGACGTGTTGGCGAATTTGAGCTCCGCGGAATTTCGTTGGTCTTCTATACTATCTATATTTTACGATTTTTTGAAAATTCTCCATTATCCGGAATTTTTTATTATCCGACCTACCTCCGGTCCCAATTAAATCGGATAATCGAGGTTCTACTGTACATAAATTCGTCGTTATATATTGAATGATATTCCCTGATATCAAATAGTATCGAATTAGATCCTTCCGAAATCGTTCTGATATTGCGAGATATATTTAAGCGAAATCTGGAGGTGATCGTATACTGTTAAAAAATTGTGGTATTAGATTGCATCGAAATCCGGGAACTTTCTAGCTGCCTCCTCTATTTGGAGCGTGAATTTTCCAATTTTGTGGTAAAACCATAACTTTGAAACACCTCGAAATCAGCACTCCATAGTGTTGGCTCTAGAAAGTTCCGGTATTCCGATGCTGTCTTGAGCAAAATTTTTTAGCTGTGAATAATATAGTGTGCTATTTGTCAGAGTTGAAAGGAAACGGTTTAATCTTCAATAAATTGTGTACATTTATTTGCGCTTCTGTACGTTAGTAAATCTCGCCAATTTTTACAGAAATCTATAGGACGATGTTCTTTGCCATATAACATAGCGATATCGGATATTAACAAGTTTTGGTTGTACGAAGTCGTTTGCTACAAGAGTTATAAAAAAGTTGGAACTATTTTAATCGAATTATTATGGCAAAAAAAAAGAGTAAAAACCTGCAAAAACCAATTACAAACATTAGAAAATAGAAAAATAAGTATAGAATAATTTTATTGGATTAATTTAAAATAAATATGATAAAGTAAAACAATTTTTTTAATATATTCCATGCATGTTTAAATGAATAATTCAGCTGCAAAAAAAGTGAATTGCCAACATATATAAAAATTATCTTTAAAACTTACTTTCTATTTAACCAAATCTTACATTTGGCATACTTACGATTTCAATTACACAGTTCAATCGATTATCTTTCCTTGTCTAATTGAAGCATTTCTATCGTAATGGTTGCATTTTCCAAGACTCGGTACATTCTGAGCTCAAGTTTCAATTAACAGCTACTTTTAATCCAATCAACAACTGTCTTCGAGCATGTTGCGTCAGCGGCCAGCCAATCAGAGGTTGAGTTTCTCTCAGGTTCCGGTCCTCTCTTCCCCAAACGTATATATTTTTACTGTAAATACTATTTCCAAATGGTTACGATGTTTTTGAACCCATAAAATAATGTGTTAATGTAAAGTGTATGATATATATTTCGAAAGTTTATGATTGTTATGTTAAGAGAAATTAAATCTGCAACTGGTTGTGTACATTTTTGAAGCCTAATTTTATTTATATTGTATAAATAACAATATTAACTTATTGAGATTGCATTATTTAAGTCTACAATTTTTGTTAATAAACAAGTGTGCATATCTGTTAATACTGCTGTAAAATAAACTCCAATTCTTATATCACTATGAAAAACGTTTGTTTTTATTTCTAGCACCACACAGTATTTTAATAAGTGCATTAAATCATCAAATTAATGCAAATATTAATGATATATTTAAAGTTTAAATAAGAAATTAAATGGAACAGAAAAGACTTTCCTTTTCCTCTCTCTCTTTAAATAATAATTTTTACAGAGGTATCCCCAACAATTTTATCAAGAATTTTTAGTTTTCACCCAAGACGTCAGAAATATTTATTGTTAAATAAATCAAATGGTAGTTATATAATTTTTAAAAACATTTATCAAACAACTATTAGCTATTTGGTCCTTACTACTTTTTTATTTAACGAATAATTTATTTAGATAAAATGATATTCGAATCTATGCACGGCCTACTCAACTACTAAGGCCGAAGAAGCTTTCCCAAACAAACTCGGGGACGGAAATTTTGACGTCATAGTTCCGAGTGACGTTGTTCCGAAGATGAAGACAACCTGTCTCGAAACCTGTTCGGAACCACTCGTTCACGGCTGACCACATTTTTTGGGTTCCGAATGCGTCCGAACTAGTTTCTCGATCTTCGGCACTGGGAACAGTGACGTCAAAATTTCCGTCTACACTCTACGATCATATTTGGGAGAGCTTCTCTGGCCTTGTTATTGAAGTTGGCCGTGATCTATGATGCCTCAAAAAATTAGAAACAGCGGTGGAGACACTCTAAAAAGGACATCTATTATTCCTGTCGTCGACTTTTTCTCAACTGACTCCTGGACGTGATCTGACTTCGTAGATTTTGACGAAATTTGTGTAAGATGCAGTATTTATTCGCCTTAAAAAAACTCAGTCTAAAAATTTCAATGGTAGCCTAAAGTGACAAGCCTTACTATCTAAATTACGTAGGGTGACACGGGGTAATTATTGGACAAAAAATCAAACCTTTACCATAGCTGTCACATTTATGTAATTTTCTGACGAGTAATTTTTTTCGTAATGACTATGTATCTGTCGGGAACCATTGTTGAAATTTATTATTTCCTCGATAGAAGTTTTTTAAAAAAAAGTAAACATGTGTCCAAAAAATACCCCGCCCTTTGGGGTAATTATTGGACAGTAGTTATCAATCTGTTTTGCACAGTATTTAGACTAGCAGTAAGGGGAAAATTGTGTGATATGGTGTGTACTATATTACTGTGTATTTGATAATTATTTAACACCCCCACATATGGCTACTGTAAAAAATGTATATCAGTGAAATCTAGTAAAAATTACCAAACATTTAAATTTCTTCTTTTTCCAAGTTCAAATATTGTGTAGATGGTGTTTCTTAATCACCAAGTAATATACCAAGTAAATTTAACCATATTGCGATGCTATCTGTCTTACCCTATAGCATGTCCAACAATTTTCCCAGTTGTCCAATAATTACCCGTGACAACATATTATAATGTTACTATCATCTTACAATATTGTTTTCAGCACAAACCTGTTCATAAACATATCTGAGACTGACATTACAAATTCAGATTATGTAAAAAAAACAAAATTATACACATTTTAGCATCGATTGACAAGTTTAAACCATTTTTTTAAATGTGCTTTGATTTTTATAATTTTTTAAGAAAAAGTGCTATGTATTCCAATAATTAATCAGAGCATTATGGATATGAAAATTAACAAAGTGTGTTGTTAGACGCATAATTATGATGCATTATGGTTTGGCCATGTCAATAATTACCCGATTTTCCCTGTCAATATTACCGGCACCCTACACTTTCAAATTTTAGTTATACAATTAAAAGAGTTTAGCGAACTCAATAGCACTTTCCTGTGACAATACTCACTGAAATTCTTATCAAAAATATAATTGTAAGTGTCAACTAGAACCGCTTTCACATCGTATTCATACTGGCATTACACTTTCGGAGAAAATCGTCGAACACAGCATTTAGCTGTAATTTAAACTGTTAATAGCCATTGCTTCAATTCTTTGTAATTAATGATCTTATGTTGGTATGCATCGTTACCATTACGACATTCAGTGCATAGAAACTATAATAAAGAGATCTGTGGTCTGTTGGATCGTAAACTACTTATATGCTCAGAAATCATTTTAGAAGATTCCTTAATACCAAGTGTCCTGAGTAGAGTAATTTGTTCTTTAGAGAAACGAATTTAAAAAATCTCGCAAATGAATTTTTTATGCCGCTGAAAATTAATTTTACGAACATTAAAATCGTATTACTGCATTTCGAACTTATATTTGAATAAACATTTTAGGTGACTATTGCGCTATTCTAGTAGTTATTGAATTATCCCATGTGATTTAAGCAATATTAATTGTTCAAATGTGTTAAACACACACTAACTTAGTGTGTTTATTTCGCAAACGTGCAAGTCGCAATATTCTTCCCAATAGCAATTTTTTATAAAATTATACGCGCAAGCATGTGTTCTTATTTATTTATTTCTGCAAATATCAAAACGCGAAATATTTTTATTTATTAATTGTATGCATTAGATGATGGTATTTTTTGGAATTTAGTGACGGTTTCTTACGACCATTTAACTTAAATAATTACATATGATTAAAATCGGGGTATATTTCTAGCAAATATTGTTTGAAGGAAATTATTTTGTCATATAAATATTAGAATGATTAGAAATGAAACATGTGTTCTTAATTTCATTACTTGAAGACGCAAATTTTCCATATTTGGCTACAAGCTTTATTTTCAAAAAATATTATATGCATTGGTTATCGCATACTAATAATTTAAATGTTTTGCAAATTTAGCTAAAAAGATAAATTTCATAAGAATGGCGATTTATCAATGGTCTACGTTGCCGAAATGGATATATTATTTGACCCAAGCAATTTTATAGAAATATTCTGCGAACTGTACAGAAATTTATCAAACGATAAAGAATATTAATTTAATGAGCGAAAGAAAATTGATGAGTTGAATTATCGTCGTACTAGAGCTACACGGAGTTAGCGACGGTCGTCATATTTCTGAACTACAGTCAATTGACATGCCTACACCTGCCAAAAAAAAATGAAAAGAGCTAATTTTGGCTTTTTAAGTTTAAACTACTACGAAATACTGTGTTTGGCGTTTGATTTATTTCCTGTGTAAAAAAATTTTATGGAAGCGGTTCTAGGTGACAGTTACTGTTACAAATTCCAGTTACAAATTCCGTTATTCCAGTTCGTTTAGAACTAATTAAAATTAAAGGAAAGTAGGGAAAAACCTTATGCCTCAGCTATTGTGCTGCCATCTATTTGAAGACAAGGAAAATGCTTATTTAACAATACTTTAATAAAATCTTCCATGCATGCTCCAACTTTTTTTTTTTTTTTTTTTTGTAATTGGTTAGGATTTGAATAACGTCGCGCCAGAGCTCTCTCTTCTTCTGGTAATCTTTGCCAATAAAAAATTCTGCATCAGCAATTTAAAAACAAGATCAATTTCTTAACAAGTAAATAAAACAAACATTTTGTTCGACACTAAAAATGCAGTTTTTATTTACAATATGAATGTATAGGATATTAGCATTGATATATGAAACAATCAACTTCAAATATATCACATTCAGATTTTAAAATATATAATATACACAATTTTGAGTTATTACAAATACAATATTTAGATAAAAATTACTACATCACATCAGAAATAAAAGGAAGTCTTGGATAAGGATTTGCTCAAAATATAAATTTGATTAAATATTTACACATAGCATACATGATTATGAGCTCATACTATATACAGCTATGAGCTGAGACAATTTCTAAGATTTTATTATAACACAAGATCGTCAAACAGTTTACTTTAAATACAAATTTGTGTTGCCCTAAATTTTTTCAATGCCATAAGTACTAAGAAAGATATTGGACTTTTTAAATTTCAATTAATTTGGCACAAAGTATACTGATTTACATTATTTAATAACAATAGCATATCTTAAATTTTAAATGCTTTAAAAGTTTTATTTAACAAAAATTTTTTTAAATAAATGCAGTTTTTTTTTTTTAACTAATTTACTATGACTCATAGCATTGAACATAGATTGTACACATATTCATTTGTTCAATGCAAATAGTTTGAAATGTCAGTCAAACATTTTCTTATTCATTCACAATATTGCTTGTAGGGAAAAAAAGGCCTTGCAAACTCTAATATGTATTTGAATGAAATCTAAGAAGGTTCACAATACCATTAGACTAACACAAATATAAATGATAAAATAATGTGAAGACTAATTTATTTAGTTTTACAACTTTCATTTGAATGTATATTTCTTTATACCATAGCCGGTATGGGGGCAAAAATTCTAATTACTTCTTCATAAAATATATTCACCAGTAACATGTACTAACACCTATACAGAACTTTTAAGGTTTCACTGACTGACTTTTTATAAAATATGCTTTGAAATCTTGTCTGCTCTTAACAGTAATTCCAATTAGGTTGAAAAGTTAGGATGAAAACATACATACCTAACTTTAAGGGTTAAAATTTTAGTATTCATTGTCACAAGTACAAATACATAATTTTTGAATCGGTATACATTAAATCTCTAATGCATAAAAATGTTACAAATAGTTAGAGGACAAGTAATAAATTAAAATTATTAAGATTAACAATTTTAAAAATGTAGCATCTATTAATATAATCCTAATCGAATACAGTTTAAGTAACAAATTCAATAAAAACAATGTCAGAACTTCTGAATGTGTTTTGCAAACTTAATATAAAAAAAACTTATCAAATCAATGGAAATTCTGCTGATAGTTAATATGTTTTCTAAACTAATATACATTTCAACACAATGAAATTTTAATTCAAAGCCTTTATCTATATTTATTAACTGGATAGAAAAGCAAAAAATTTAATACCTATATTGCTGAAATTACTTTTCGCTTTCTTTATCTTAGATCATTATGAATTTTGTATATGTAATTTAAGTAAAACTAGGGCTACATATAAAAATACTTGTAGCAGTTCCTAAATTGAGAGAAAGGCTTGAAAAACAAAAAACAATCCTAAGTCAGATAGGATAAATATATCTAAACCAGACCGAGACCTTTAACTAGTTTGGCAGCCTTTATGCAAATTTACACGTTTACAACCTATTAACAACAATTGGCAAGAAATTTTGCAATGCAAAAATGAGGTTACTGCTTAAGTTTACCAAAATAAACAAAATATAATACAAATGAAGACCATAGTCTTGAACAATTTATGTAGGGCAAATTAAGTTATACAAAAAACGAATTAAAAAAAACTTGAATTTAAACTTTTAATTCGGAAATGAAGGTGTTAATGGTATTCAGAAAGGTGTTAATAGGTGAAATAGAATACTTTTAGTTACACTAAAATATAATTAAAAAACTATAAAGAAATAGTAATCTTACAATGCAACTTGAAAATTAAAGAATACCAATTTAATTGGTTTTTATTTTAAGGGAAATTTAATTATAATAAATTACTAAATTAGGATAACTTTAGATGAAAAACCATTATTTATAAAATGTAGCATAAACTTTTTAAAAAACAGTGCAAAATTATCAATAATGCATAATTTTTGTCAAAATAATTTTCAAAAGTTATAACTAAAAAAATAATATTTTTAATCTGTGCCACAACAAAAAATGTAACCATTTTCAGTTTTACATACATAAATTTTAATTTAAGGCACTAAATTACATTAATTATTGCCAAAGTAAATATTTTATACTTAAGATTTGAATTCTTAATTTAAAAACATAAAACTTAAAAATTTTCATAATTCACAATTTAGCACAAAAATATAGCATTTCCAATGAATATTACTAATCTACAATACTGCCTTAATTGTTTTTATGCCAAACAACACATGTGAAAGCATACTGAAACATTTATACATTTATGAACACAGGACTTTAACATTCATTAAACATGTTTAAAAGAGATCAGAAAAGAGACCACTTCAAGGTTTAATAAGTTAGATTAAAAGATTAAGTAATTCGAAGATGTGTGATATGGTTTAACTTCAAAACATATGGATATAAAGGTGCACAATATACTTTTTTCAATCCCATTCAAAAATTCACAGTAAAAACAAAGATTTTTAAGCTAAAAAAAAGAGGATTGATCATAAGTAAAGGGATTTGAAACGCCAAAAGACTTGTTTATATATTAATAACTAGACAAATATATTAGGCAAGTATATTAAGAATAATTTTGTTGCTGTTTTAGATTGTTTCAAAAGCTAGAAATAATAAAATGCATTATCAGGGTTCATAGTCACTCTATTTTTAAGAGTGAAATTTAGGAGTACAGTACCACAAATTCAGGAGTTAAACACAAATGTAGTAATTGTATACCCTCAGAATAACTATTTATGCTAAAATGAAAACCTTTTTTAACATCGAGATCATTAACCAGCAATTAAATGAACCTTGTGGACCAATTAGAATAAAAACTAGCGAAATTGCGACAAACCGTAATATCAAATAATTTACCAACAGCAACAGTTCTAAAAAATCATAAAACTTCCAGACAGGCAAAATCTCAAGTTTTTTTATTTGAATTCAAGAAATCTGTAGAAAACTCTTTACTTTTATAATTAGATAATTTTTTATGAGATAAGACTTTTAATTTAGGATTTCTAATGCAAATTTCAGGAGTTTTTTCAGATTTTCAGGAGGAGTATGAAGCCTGATTAATATTTTATATCAACAAAAATTAAAACAAATAAAAATCACATTTCAAAAGTCCATTACATCCACTCAAAAAAATCGTAAAAAAAGATATAACACAAAAAATGGCACACTCAAACATTTTAGGTAACCAATCTTTTCAAACAAGTAGGGAAAAAAGCAAGCAATTGTCATGCAAGATCAAACTATAAAAATCACTTTCGATTGCATTAGTTTTCGATATTAAAACATAAATTACTAAAATAGAAAATCACTTTTATAAATAAGATAAAGTTGTCAAGTTGCTTCAAAATGCAGAACCAGTACATTTTCAACGAAATATACAACAAAAAACTAAAAGACTTCAACTTTAAAAGTCAATATCGTAAGCACCCACGAGTACAGCAGGTGTTGTCATTGAAATAGGTAAGAACTAAGGAACCAAATTGGAACCAAATTAAAAACTAAGTTGAGGCACCCATAAACTTGCTTTGAACAACGCGTCGAATTCAGTCTGTTGAGGATTTAGGTCGACTCCTTTGGCGTCGGCGAGCAAGCTTTGAGGCCTCAACAGGCTGCAGAGTTGGGGAGTTTGGAATAGTGTTGATGGCACGGAATGTAGCTGCCACAGCACCCTACCAAAAGAAGAAAATTATAATTATTATATAGATCATAGCTCTCTACACAGTAATACATTCCGAATTTGAAAAATAACATTGATTTACAGGCCGTCAAAAAAAGTAGTTTGCCTGTTAATGTCATCTTTGGATGGTCAAGGGGGGGGGGGGGGGGATAAGACCTCTTTTCAACCATTTTAATTGAGCAAAAAAATTATCTATTAAAATAAATGAAAAATTCTTAAATATCCATAATAATTAAAAATCTTTTAATTATCTATTGATAAAAAAATCCATACTGTAGCAGGACCCTAAATCGAAAACAAAACAAACAAAGCATGTGCTGCGTTACTTTATAAGCATACCACGAACCACTTGTCATCACAAGTTTGCAAGGCTGTGCCATCTACTGTCTGTTGACTTCGTACTTTTGCTCTAACTCGGGAGGCATTATGTAGGAGGCTATGCCTAGATTTATTAAAACAAAAGTAGTTTGGGTTTCGGTTGAGTTACTTAGCACTAGGACTACATGAGGGCTAATTGCAAAATGCCTCAGTAGTTTGGATCACGATCAAGTGACAAGGCCTACTCCTGAGTTGATTCAACAAGTAACATTAATGACTGAAGACTTTAGACTTAAGAATAATGACTGTGACTTTGTACCCAGCGTCAGGGCTTTAGATCACAAACATAGATATCATAGTTAAAGTATTAGATTGGCTGATCACGTGACCTCCAATGCTAACGACGGGACGCGCATTTAGGCCTTTTAAGAGGGCAAAATGGCCAGTGTTGCTGCCACTTTAAGGAGAAAAATACTACGAAAAAATACCATTTAATTCTAAAATTACAAAAAAAAAATCGTAAAAATACTAGCTGCATTTTGGAATCTTTTTAGTGACTTGAAATGTTTTTCTAGTATATTTTTTGGTAATTTTAGAATTAAATGGTATTTTTCCGATGATGCCGTAGCATTTTTCTCCTGAAAGTGGTGACAACACTAGCCATTTCGCCCTCTTACTTTAACTATGATATCTATGATCACAACAGATGTTATAAGCACCAGTCCCGAACATCATCAGCCAGACTAGAAGGAATAAAGCCTTACGTTGTTTCAACTTATGAGGTTGAATACAACATTGGCGCCTTACTGTGTTGCTGCCACTTTAAGGAGAAAAATACTACAAAAAAATACCATTTAATTCTAAAATTACTAGAAGACTAGAAGGAATAAAGCCTTACGTTGTTTCAACTTATGAGGTTGAATACAACATTGGCGCCTTACTGTGTTTGCTTCAACTTATGAGGTTAGAGACACTGTAAGGCAACTGTTGCACTTATTACAACAAAACATTCTGGTCAGTTGATGACTGACACTACACTCAATGTTTAGTTCTAAAAGAAATTAGCTCTATCCTGTTTTAATGACAACAGGCAGGGATGAACGAACAAGTGATCCTTGCACAATCCAGGGTTTTGAAACACACAAAAAGCTCAACTCAGTCACTAGACAGCAGATTCTTAGGCATAGGTTGTAAAAATATTTTACTTATAGTATGTTATGTACAACATTTTTAATTTGAGCAAGCATTCAAGCAAGAAAATCACAGAACAAATTTTTTTTAATTTTGAGAAGAATCTGACAACTATACCTTGACAATAGACGGTTCCTCATGCAGCACCAATTGACAGTTGGGAAGTTGCTCCTTGCTTTGTATCCAGGCGTGATTCAAAACATCGGAAGCTCGATACCTCTGCTTTGGGTCGACATGGAGCATCTTCTGGACCAAATGCTAAGTCAAAAACATTCATGTTTACAAAACCAGCTTGAAATATTTGGGAGTATTTTTTATTATAATTCTATATTTTTTAAAGCTGTTAGTGAAGCATGGAAATGTCCTAACATTTTTTTTTTAACTTTTTATTGTAAGGTAATGTTAAATATAAAAATTTTGACTTTTTATTTAAAATAAAAAATGCATTTTTTTGATTTTTTTTATTTTAAATTTGTTGATACTATTAATTATGGAATCAAAAATTCATATCTTAAGCAAAGTTTCAAAAATAAAAGTGTCTTGTAACACTGGCGTAGGCAAAAAAAAATTCAAAAACTGTGTTAAACAAGCAACTCTTTACACTATATCACTACTTAATGAATAGGAAAAATCTCATTGTGTAATTTAATATTTAATTAAGATGTTTACAACACCGCTAAAGTGTTAAACGGTAAGTAATAGTTAATAAAAATAGCTTTATTAATAACTACTACCAAAGCTAAGAGTTCACAGATACAGAAGGAAAAAAAAGAATTAAAGTTTCTAATTTGACTTAATTAAATGAAAAACAATTATTCTCATAAGAATGCATTTAAACTTGTTTGATATACATTAGGGAAATATGCAATTTTTCTGTATTACATGAATTTATTTTATGTAAACTATTAACATGTCAACATGGGATATTTTACCAATGTAATATCAAAAATTTTAACACTACTCTTTTTTTTTATTACTGAGGATAGTACTATGGATATACATAAAACTCTTAGAAGTAAATCAAATCTTTACCTTTGCAGCTGTTGTGATATTAACCCAATTTCCAGAGGATAAATCAAAACGAGCCTCTCCTATCCTTGCCAATATTTCACTAGTCTTATCAGTAGGGCCATGTGCAAATGGAGTATGCCTGTAAAAATAAGGAAATGGCACTCGAGTTCAAATATAGAAGCCTACAATATTCAAAGAAGTTTCGCCATGTCTAAATATGCAGCGTTTCAAAATATAATTCAGTTTTTGTTGAAGTAGTAATAAGTTCAGATGACAGATATAACCAAGAAACTAATGCGTTGCAACACTACACGACTTTCAATTAGGTCTCAACAAACTAATACATTTAAAGAGCGCCAGAGTTTTCCGATTTCGGAACTTCTGTAGATTCATCAAGGCCACAGATTTTCTATTTCAGAATCACTGCCGATTCCCCGAATCCAAAATGAGCATATTTTTTTGTCGAATCCAAAATAGGCAACAAACAAAATTACTGATTATAAAATCTGCACAATTGAGATTTTCGGTAAAAGGATGAAAGCATTGCATGCACACATGGCGAGTAGCTCCATTTACCGAAGAAAATGGATTCGGCGTAATCATAATAGATTTTTCTGGAAAAATAATTTTTAGCAGATTTATATCTATCTAAAATAAAATGCGTAAAATGGGGAGCTAACCATTAAATTGTGAACTATTGAGAACTTGTTTCAAAATTGCAGACTTTTGGAGGATAGTGGACCTATTTGGGAGCTGCCTGATATTTTGATAACCTAACCATTTAAAAGGCATAAAATAGTTTTGTTATACCTAAATTCTGAATTACGCCAATGGTATGCTCTTTCCAAATAGTACTAACTCAATCTTAAGTAAGAGTTAAAGCGTAAAGAAAAAAATTTAAAACGAGAGGAATTATACTTATTTGAAGACCAAGTCAAACAATTTCTTGAAGTTTTAAAAAGTTTAATTACGGCTGATATTAAAAGCACTACATTTTATAATCCTGTTAATAAATGATTATAAAAAATTTAATTTTACTTTACTGCTCAATGTAGTATTTATTATAAAAACATCCCAGAATGTAATATAGAGCTATGAAAAAAGCTTTTTTTCATGTTTAAAAAAAAGTTCATAACACACAGTTATCGATTAGAACAAATAGGATTTATTTTTCACCGGAAACTATAAAAATACTTTAGTTTAACACTAAGTCAAAAGCAAAAAATAAACACTCACCCAGCAAGCATAGTGTACAGCAAAACACCCATACTCCATATGTCACATGCTTCATCGTACCCCTGCTTTTTCAACACCTCAGGGGCTACGAAATTGGCAGTATAGCAGGGCGTCATCAGCAGACCGTTTTCGGCTCGAATCTGCTTGGCAAACCCTAGGTCACAGATGCGTAGGGAGTCAGGGCCTCCTGACTGATCTGCATACATGATGTTGGAGGGCTTTAGGTCTCTGTGGACAACCTAGGCAGAAAGAAAGTTATTGGTACTCAAAGATCTTTAATAAAGGGGAAAAAATTTGCCTAAGATCTTAGATCTGATGCAGAGTATGTAGCCAGGGTTCCTTACAAAAATTAAGCACCTTTAAGCACTCTTTTCCCCCCAAAAAAAACTTATATTGCAATGTAACAAATCTGCAATTGCACTTTTATACATCACAAAATAATGTACACTAAAGTATATATTTAATTGATGAACTGTTTTGCTAATTCTAAGTTTCAAGGGTCAGTGTAAGGGGTTTCAAGGGTCAGTGACCCTTCAGTTTTAAGGGTCAAGTGTAAACCGATGGCAAGATTTGGCTAATACCAATGCTCCAGCTTTCTGATGTTCAAAAACTAAATTGGCCAATGAGCCAATTACTTTTTCTCTTCATGGGCCAATTGCCGATGCAAAAAATCAGATACAAAAGTAGAAATTTTTGGCTTGCAAGCGCTCTTGTACCATTTTATCTTAAAAAGCAAACTGAATCATTAGCCCACACTTACATGGCATAATTTGCAGAACGAAAAATCGTTCTGCCAATTATGCCATGGTTTGGCAATTAACTAAGGTTAAATGCCAAACTTTTTACTTTTAATTACTATTGTAGGGATTTGTGAATACATAAAAATATCTAGAGACAGTAAAAAAGTGTAAAATAAACTATCAGAAGAATATTTACCCCATTATCATGCAGATATTTAACAGTTCTAGCTATAACTTCTAAGACAGAGCTGGCTTCCTTTTCATTGAAATATTTTTTACTAAGTATCTTGTCTAACAGCTCCCCTCCTTGTAACAACTCCATCACAAGATAAACAGAATTAGCATCCTCATAAACCTAAAAATAAGAATAATCTTACTAAAAACATAACAGGATTTCCCATGAAGGGGACTTTTTATTTTTATTTTTTATTACGCCCATCTAAACTCTCGAGCATACGACGCCTTGCAATCCAATACAGATGAGAAATAGCCCCAGAAGGTGGGAGAGTCACAAAAGTATCCGAAGAAACAACATCCTGCAAGGCAGGACAGGAGAGGATGTTCACCAAGCATAGGAGCGGAAGCGCAAAATACACAATCCGAGGAGTCCGCAAGGCCAACCCTGCACAGATGGTCCTGAAGATAACCATGTCCAGTCTCAAGTCGAAAAAGAGCTACACCTATAGCTCTGGGCAAGGAGGTACATATTCCCCTATCCAGGAAGGAAGACCATTTCCTCCCAGAGAGGCAATATCCCTGTAGTTGCAAAGTCTAGATTTATGAAAGTGTTCTTGAATGGTAAACTTAATGTTTCGTAGAGGGGCACGTGTTATGGGTTGGTCAAGAGAACAGCCTCCTTTAGCAAGTTTGTCTGCATGCTCATTGCCAGGCACATCTTGCTCATTTCCAGGCACATGTTGAAGGGGACTAAGATACCCCAAAACAATTTAAATTAGAAATCATTTTTAAATTGAAGGACCTTACAGAATCAATCATGTTATAAAAGATTTTACACTATAAATAAGTTAAGTAGATAAATTAAAAAAACTTAATATTGCTATAGGATTTTCAAACTTTTAAACAAATACGCACAGGATATAGATTGCTGAATCTTAAATTTGTACAGGATTCCTTAAGCAAACTACAATTTTGTAAGACGGCTCATTAAAAGAGGGTCTAACTGCAAAACTCATATTTTTCAAAATATAAATGAGCCAGCATTTCATTGGCATTTCATCTAATTAAATTTACGAACATAAAAAGTCACCAAATATGAGTTTTGCGAATAGACCCTTCAGTCTTTGGGTTTGGTAAGATATAAATTACAAACCTCTACTTTTTATTAAATTACATTGTGTTTATGAAAATTACATCCAAACTCTACGTTTGAAATATTTATAAAAATTATTTTTTTTTAAATATAAAAAGTCTATTCTGGGTTAGCAGTCAATTTGATTTTCCTCCGAGTTAAAATTACACTGAAATGTTGTAAATTACTAAAAAATGCTTACATCGTACAGGGTGACAATATTTGAGTGTTGCCCGTATCGAAGTAGAATTTCTATTTCTTCATCACAATCTCTCTTAGCTTTGTCAATAATCTAAAACAAAATCAATTATGAAATGAATTTCACATTTTCTTTTTCGTTAAGGGTCTGGCCAGAAATGCAAAAAAAAAAGCAAAGCTTACTTTTACTGCATATTCTTTTCCATTTTCTTTATATATACATCTTTTACATGAGGAATAGGCACCTTTACCTAAGTCTTCTTTGAACTCATATTCATTTGTTATAAATTTCTTTACATTAAAGCTACGTTCAGCTTTCTAGAAAAAAAATAGGGCAAAATTGCATTGAAACCAGTACTATTTAATTGAAATATACATTTTAAAATCATATTATGTACATTCAATTTGGGTTCATTAAAACTAAGGATCTTTAAATAGTGAATTTCCAAACATAAAGAACTCATTTACTTAAATTTACATTAATTTAAGAATTGTGTTAGCAATTGTGTTTTTAGTTTTTAATTGTGTTGCAAAAAAAAATTAGTAATTGTGTTTAATAACACTAGTACTACTTATAAATCTAAATATAATTAATTAACTATCAGTTAACTATTAATTAACTATTTCCAAACATAAAGAACTAATTTACTTAAATTTACTTTAATTTAAGAATTGTGTTAGCAATTGTGTTTTTAGTTTTTAATTGTGTTGCAAAAAAAATTAGTAATTGTGTTTAATAACACTAGTACTACTTATAAATCTAAATATAATTAATTAACTATCAGTTAACTATTAATTAACTATTTCCAAACATAAAGAACTCATTTACTTAAATAAAACTCTTTGATCTTAAAGGCTAACACCCTAACAGCTGAGCTCTCCAAATTTCAATTGATATGTGATAAAAGAATTTCCCTTTACAAATCTTAACACAATCCACTTAAAAAGTGGCACAAGAAGTGATTCGAGAAATCTTCCTGGTGACATCTTTGGACATAGAACCTTCATTTAAAAAAAGTTCATATCAATACAGGAAATCAATCGTAATAGTCATAGTCACCTGACTCTTTTGATTGTTTTCACAGTTCTTGGCACTGTTTTCGTCTAGACTAGGTGCGATGAAACTGAAACCCCGGAACAATTCATGTGCTTGTGCACTGGCCGGACAACCAGGAGAATCTAATGGGGAAAATGTATACTTAACATCTATTTTAGTATTAGATGCCTTTTTTAAAAAAGCTATTTTGTTAATTTTTATGTAAGCTATAAGTACACTTTAAGCGAAAAACAATTCCATGGTGCTTTATAATCGTTATTAAAAAAAATTAAAAAATAGTTTTGTATAGTTTTAAAATAATTTAACAATTAAACCACCTTTTGGAATACTACTTTTAAAAAAAAATGGTGTATTAGTACACAAAAATAAAAAAAAAATACAATACAGGTTCATAGGTATTAGCACACTTATATAAAAAAAGATAAAAGGCATTACAAAACTTTATAACATTCCATAATCAATTATTAAGATTGAGTTAAATAAAACATTTCATTATGTTGTTCCAGGAAAAACTCTTATTTACCAAACCCAAATTTAAAATAACTAGGTGGCACGCCCCCTGCTCGTTATCGCTCGCCAACCCCCGGGAACTGCTTGCGCAGTTCCCTTTGGATCGCTTCGCGATCCAGGCTCGCTTCGCTCGCTCACCGTTCATTGAAATATTTTAGTCTAGCCTTTGGTATCCTTTTAAAATAAAATAATAACAAATTAATGCTTATAAAATTATACGCCTGTGTTTTTTTATTAACAATAGTGTTTGGTAGTTCAGTCAATCAAAATTATAAGGTAAACCTAAAGAAGCATGGGTTAACCTAAAGAATTGTGCCCGGCAATTTTACGCCAAATCTGGTAGCCCCAAAAAACGGTATTATGGCATATATAATTTATTCTGAAGTTTTTTACACCAACTTTCTATCAATTATATGCTTAACGATTTTAAATAATTATTTACTTTTTAAAAATAAATTCTTCGGCATTTCGTTCCACGTTTTCTATAAATCTGGTCTGCAATTTAATGAATTTTTCCTGTTACATAAAAGTTTATTTTCTTTTAAATTTTTCAAAAATTAAAAAGAAAATAAACATTTCATTTTCATTTTTGAAATTTCATTGGAGATGGCAACCATCTCGGCAATTGCCGGCCGGAGTTTGTTGTCATTTCGACTTGGCGAGATTTTCTAATGGTCGCCAAATCCGGGAACGATTCTTTAGGCTAACCGAAGCATGTCCAGCAATGCTTTGCCAAATCTGGTAACCCCGACAAATCCATTTTATGGCAACCCTTGGCGACAAATCTTTGGGGCAATCGCCAAGTGTCGCATTTTGGGCGATGTTGTGCCAAATATGACAACGCTTCGCCACTACTTGTAAAATTTCAATCCTTTGCAATCTACTAATTTCGTAGTGTTTTTAGTAAAAAAAAAGTATATTTTCTGTTTTACTGCCGTATCGAACAACGTTTTGCACATAATATTTATGGTTATTTTTCATTTTTGGCCTTTTTACAGTTATTCTTGAAATTGCCAATTCTTCGTAATCCTCTAATTTCGTAGGGCTTTTTAAAAAAAAAAAAGTATTCAATGTTTTTCTGCCGTATCGAACTATGTTTTGGGCATAATATTTATAGTTATTTTTTCCTTTTTCGCCTTTTTAAAATCATTCCTGAGAGTACACTTTTTGTTGTTTTCAGTCGGCCATTTTGAAAATGGGTAATATTTTTGTTCATTTCAGTCGACCGTTTTGAATAAAAGACGCCAAATCCGGACATGGTCCTTTAAGTTAATAAATTATAATTTAATTTTTTATACATTAAACGTCCCTAATATTATGCATCTTTAAAGTTAAACTTACTGATTATATCCTAAAGTTGTTGTTTTTTTGGCCTTATTGCAGCCATTCCCGAAATTGCCAATCCTTGTGTTTTTTCGTAGTGCTTTTCTCAAAAAGTATAGTAATGTTTTTCTGTCGTATCGAACTATGTTTTGTGCATAATATTTATAGTTATTTTTCGCTTTTTCAAGCCATTCCTGAAGAAACACTTTTTTGTTGTTTTCAGTCGGCCATTTTGAAATTTGTAGTATTTTTGTTCATTTCGACTGTTGCCATTCCAGAGATAGAAATATAAGGAAATTTGGGTTCCGTATAAGAGTATTATATATATAGATAACAAAATAGGTAGAAAATAAACATGTAGTACCTTCTGGGGTTCGAGTAGTAAATTCTTTATCAAAATATGCTGTGTGGTCTGATCTAGAAACTGCAGGTATGAAAGGAGGTTTGGTCTCCCGGCCATACAGTTTCACCCAATCTATCGTTCCAAAGAAGGGGTGAATCTTCATTTCTTCGATGCCATCCGGCCCAGATGCTTAAATAAAAACATAAAAGCACCTATTATAACCTGTATGGATATTTAAATTTATTTAATTTGCCTAGTTAAATGTATTTTGACACAAACGTTGTATGTATGTTTGTATTTAAATGTGACTAGCTGTCTAGAGTCAATTACATCAATTTACAACTTATATACCAGCATAATCATTAATGTGAATTTCACAAGAAATAAAGCAATTTTTATAAGCGATAAAGCAAAAAACCCTTTTTAGCTTTTGGAAACTAGCAGCAGTCATTTGTTGGTAGGCAAAAAAAATATGATTCAATGTGGAATTCTAAGTTCTCACAAATAAGTAAGTTTTGTGGTTTTTTTTATTTTGTAAAATGTTTTCTTTTTATACTCCATTAGATGTTTAAAACCCTTATGTTCTTAACAAATAATATAAATAAAATTATTATATTTGTTTATCTAAGTTTTTTTTAAATTGTCTATTAAAATGAATGTGGAGCTTCAATTCATGGATTTTTTCATTAGATCTAGCATTTTTATAGTTTCAGGGAAGATACACCTAATCATAGCATTAAATTGTGCACAATTTACAGTTTCCTCTCAAAGGTTAAAATTCCTCATTCTCGGCAAGCAGAAACACAAATTAGTATACACATCAATAAAAAATGGTCATTAAATTTTCTCTATGCAACACACAAAAATAAATGCAGTTAAAAAATATATGTGTATCTAAAACAATATTAGTATTTCAATTATTAGATAATAATGATATAACATATATTCTAAGAATAAAAATATCTTAATTATCAAAATCAACCTATATGGGTGACTGAAAAAGGATCAATAAGATTTCAATAAAATTAGCAATTGATTACCTAATCTGTTGGCTGGATTTCGTTTAAACAGCGCTCTTAATAAACTCTGAGCTTCGGGGCTAAGAAACTGAGGCATTCCTAATTTGGCTCTGAAAAAAAATTAAATATACTTAGCATAAATATTTGCATCAATATTGAAGCTAAGCATTCTTCTAAGATGTTTTTAAAAAAACACATTTTATACACTGTTAATATTTAAGCAGCAAAAAAAAATTATTGAGCTATAGCTAAAAAAAAACATACTGGTTGAAAATGAGTTATACACACCTACATCATATAATCACAACATTAACCAATATAGTGTCATTTAATGTATTACAAAAAAAACTGCAAAGCATACATAAAATAGTATTGCTATTTAAAATGTGATAGTAAATAGTTTTAATCCAATGACCATTCGCAAATTATCCTAAATATACTACTCTAACGCGGAAAATTTGCATTTATAAGAAATTATGCCTTTTTTTAGTATTAAGTAATTGAAATAAACTTACTTGAGAATCTGCATCATAGTTTCTTTTCGGTTTGCTCCTTGAAAGGGCAGTGCCCCTGTCAACATTTCAAACTAAATAAAAAATATTAATATTAAATGCATAGATAGGAACAAAGTATTAACAAAATAAATAAATGTTCATTAGTCATTCAAATATATACTTTGAAAAAATATCTATAATACAGGGTGTCCGTAAAAGAATGTCCGAGTTTCAAATTGTAAATTAATAGTATTGTGGTTGAAGTGTAATTGTAATGTGGTTGAAGGTGACGAATAAAGAATAACTCCAACAGTTTCAGATAAGCGCATGCGCTTGTACCGCTACATCGTTGCACATGCTGTTGCTTCCATTACTCCGGACTTGCTGCAGACAGTATGGGGAAAATTTCATTTTCGTTTGGATGTGTGCCGTATTACTAAAGGCGCACACATTGAGCACTTATAGGAAAAACTAGGGTAGTTTTTCTTCAATGTCATGTATGATTTGTTATATTTAGTATAAAATAAACTCCTGTAATATACCATTAAAACTCGGACATTCTTTTACGGACACCCCGTATATCAACACATACCATCATTTTAATTTTAAAAAATGAATTATGAACAATGAGTGATGATTAGTTAGTAATTAACCACCTATTTAGAATAAAATATACAATAATTTAAAAAGGAAAGGCAGCCAATAACTTTCAAGGAATTTGGAAGTACAGAAATGAGCTTTTGAAGATTTTTTTTTAATAATTAAATTGAAGTAATTCAAAAGTACTACAAATTCCACTACTAAGAAATCCAAAACAGGTTTACCATGAGAACGCCAAACGACCACCAATCAGCAGCTGTTGTATGACCCTTCCTGTTGATAACTTCAGGTGCCATGTATTCGACGGTTCCACAAAAGGAGTAAGCTTTTTGGTCACTCAGAGCTTCTTTGCACAGGCCGAAATCGGTGAGGCTTATGTGACCATCTGCATCGAGAAGAATGCTGAAAAAAAAACATTCATTAAAGAACTATAATATGTTAGCTAAAGTGGGTCTAAAAAGAAACTATTTTTAAATTGTGTATCCCATGGAATAATGAAAAAATTTCTTGAAAATCATTAGCCAGTGAAGTTCATTTTTGGCTTAAAAGTTTTATACTATGACATAGGTGTTGCTTTAACTAGCAATCCCACTTGATAAATAAAACTCAAATTTAAAAATAAAAAAAGTAAAAGCAACACAATATATCTTTTATTAAATTTACTAATCCAATAAAAGAACATAAATTTAAATAATTATATAATAGCTTACATGTTTGGTTTATTTGGACAACATTGCATTACAGCTTAACTTGGACTATTGACAAAGGACCTTGTAATTTTACAATATGATTAAAAGACAAGGCTGACACCTGAGCAGGCACCCAAAGCCACCCTGCAGTGACATTGTGAGCTGTGTCAGGACATTTGACTTCGATGGAGTTACATGTGCCAGTACCTCCTTTGTAGAAGGTAAACTGGATAAATTCATATGTGAAAGTAAGTAACAAAATCTAAAATTTATTTTTCACAAACAAATAAAATAAATTAAAACATTGTCCATGGATCATTAGATAACATACTTCTCAGGTTTTAAGTCTCTGTATATGATACCCAGACTATGCAGATGGTCCAAAGCAAGTGCCAATTCTGCCAAATAGAATTTGACATCTTCCTCAGTAAACATCACCTGTAAAAAATAAAAATATGTCGTACTATTTTTTAAAAAATAGAAAATTTATTCAGTAAATAATTTGATGCATAATATCAATACACTAGAATTCAGCATTGGACAAACTAAATTTAGCATTGAATAACTTAATTTAAAACTGAATAACTTAATTTAGAACAGAATAACTCAATTTAGAACTGAATAGCTCAATTTAGCATGGAATAACTAAATTTAGCATAGAATATCTAAATTTTTAATGGAATAACTCAATCTATAATGGAATAACTTAATCTATAATGGAATAACTTAATCTATAATGGAATAACTCAATCTATAATGGAATAACTCAATTTATAAAGTAATAACTAAGTTCAGCAGTAAATAACTTAATTTGGCATTTAAATAATTTGATTTACTAAGTATTTTAAATCAAAATATTTAATACAACTTAAAATACACATGAGTTCACTCAAGTACTTCAAGAGACCCTATGCATGAATTAATCTTTATATAGTAATATAATTTTGTTAGCAACAAGTACTGGGACACATTAGCAAAAAAAATTAAGAAAATAAAGTTATTCATTTTTAAAAAAAAAAAATTAACACTACAAATTGTGAATTTAAATTTTTAATAAGAAACAAGAATTTTTGAATTTATATGGCAACTGAGAAATAGTTCATAAGATTAAACCTTACTTCTTTACTAAGCCGAGTGAAAAGGTCTCCCCCTTTTAGGAAGTCAAGAATCAAATACAATTTTCCTTCAGTTTGGAAGGCTGCAAAAATATTTATAAAAAAAAACAATTTATAAGTCTTATCCCTCAAGAGATTGTGTTTAATGTTTTTATTGAAAATGTGTGTCAATAGAAATTAATTTCATAATTTTTTTAAATATTGCAACAGATACTGTCACTTACAATGATTTTCATACTAATTTGTTGCCAAATCATTGATAATGATTTTAAGATTTCAATCAGTGATAAAACTTATAAACTTCTGAAAAAAATTATTTTTTAACATCAACGTATGTTTTTAAAAGCATTTATAATGATATTTTCTGACTATTTTTAAAAGGAATTATTAAGTATATGTTACATTTGGTTAACATTGAAATTGAACAGCATATTTAAATAAATTTCTAGGATAATATTCTAATATTCTAAATACCCCATTGAATTACAGGTTTTGAATTAGGGATGCACCGAATATTCGGTTACTATTCGGTATTCGGCCACTTTAGCCGAATAGCTTAACTATTCGGCCGAATAGTGAAATTTAAAATTTTCCAAATTTCTTCAAGTTATCATTTTATAAAACGTTTTCTTTTATAATAGACAAAAATTCTTAAGTTTTAGTTATTTATAATGTTAAATAAGGCTTTACTCAAGTTATATTGAATAAACATGTGTCTTTAAGTTAACAGTTACAATGAGTGGGCTTTAAAAAAAACAATAATTACTATATATTACAATTGTAATTTTTTCACTAAAAGATTAAAAAAATTAATTTTAATTGTATATTAATATTGTAAGCCATGGTTTTATTATTTTTTTTTGATTTTCATTCTACACCGGATCCACCTGATTTTGTTTTCATACATCCGTTTTCGTGTTGTGATTTTACCAATTTACACTTTCTAAAAGGCTTGATTTAATAACAAACGAGTACTACTTTATTCTGTGTTGCTTCAATTAAAAATTGAATAGCTATATTGTATTAAAATTATTGTGCGATTGTGTGCTTATGTTTAATTGAAATTGATGAATAATAAATACAACTTACTTAGATCCGATAAAAATAAAAATTGGTTTAGGTAGGCCGAATATTCGGTATTCGGCTGAATATTCGGCTTAGACTTTGGCCGAATAACGAATATTCGGCCAAATTTGGTATTCGGTGCATCCCTGTTTTGAATAATAAGATTTTTAAAAATACCATAATGCAACTTCACGATGAATGGGTGGCGGATATCTGCCAGGATATCTCTTTCCATTTTTGTCCTCATTCTGTCTCGAACTAAAAATATATTGCAATTATAAAAGTCATTAAGGAAATGATTTAGTTGTAAAATATAAGTATAAATTTCTAAATATTCACAAATAAAATTTAGACTTGATTGCTGTTGCTAGTTATTGAAATCCGAAATCCAGTGTATAGTTTAATTAAATGCAAATTGTGTCCCTCTAAATATCTTTAAGGGCATTGAATACTAGTGAAAATTTTGTTTAGTATATATTATAGTAAAATACATTTACAAACTATGAATAACAAAAATAAAGTAAAATATATTGTTGTGTAAATTCTGCCCCATTCTTTACTGTGCCCATTAAAAGTTATTATTCAGTCAGAAATTTAAGTTAATGACATTTATTTCACCTATTTAATGATATTTTTCATTTTATATACCCCACAAGGTATACAACAAGGTATATATCACATGATTGTGATCAAATTATAAAGTATAAAAATAAATCAAAAGTGAAATGTAATTTCTGTCCCACATTTATCCTGTGCTTTTTGAAAAAAAAAATTACAATTGGCATCAAATTGTTTTTGTTTTTTTTTTGTTTTACTAATAATTAATTAAATACTTAAGATACATTATGTAATTTTTAATTGAAATAAATTTAAAATGTTTGGTAAAATAAGATACATATTTTACAATTTTGTATTGGCAAAAGTTAATGCTTAGACAAAATCACTCCATAAACATAAGGCATAACTTTACTTGTTTACTTTTATAAAAATTATGTAAGTAATATTACCTTTTAAAGTTGCTTTCTTTAAAACTTTCATAGCATATAAGCTACCTGAGTCAGGACCAACAACTTTCTTCACTAAAAACACCTACGTTAAAAAAAAAAACAGTTGTTAATAAGTGAGTAACAAATTGATCAGTCACAAAATAATAAGCCTACCACTTTTGCATATTTAAGTTATTACTTAAGGAAATCATATGGTTTTTAATATAACATATTTTTTAATTTAACATATTTATCAATATTTATAGGGATCCAAGTAGAAAAATTCCGTTGTTTTTTTCCAGTTTGCTTTGATATAAACCAGAACAGTATTAAACATCAACTTGGCTAATTATAAATACTTGTTTGGGATATCATAAGGCGAATATTTATTTTATTATTAAATCATTACATCAATATTCCTTATATTTGACTTTTTAAGGCTTCTGAGACGATTTTAAAATTAAATAGCTTTCCATATTTATTTCAGACTTTTTGGATACCAGAATCCTGATTATTTTTTACTGAATAATATTAAAATAGTAATTACTTTTCCAAAAGATCCCTGACCAAGCACTTGTAAGAGCTTAAACTGATCAGGAGCACCTTTAGGATATCCATCTTTAGTTATGTTGGTTAGTTCTATTTCATGCAGACCCTCCACGACTTCATTTGTATCCATGTCTTCAGTTTGCTGCTGAAAAGTTTTAAACAAATTAATCATATTTAAAAGTATCTTACACATATAATTGTTAGTTTATTTAACAACAAAACCTATTTTTAAAAGAAGTAGTTACTTGAAAAAACATTCCTTTACTTAATAGATATATTAAAGGTAAAAAATTTCTGACAGTCAGGCTACATCAATGGTTATGCAAAAAAAAAAGCTTATCCCTCAACATTATCTAAAAAAAGTCATTCAACTTTATCTAACATGACATAACTTATAGTTCCAATGGTGGTGATGCAATAGATAATGAATATCACTATCATATAACCTACTAGAAAGCTTGGCTAAGGCTAGAGCACTGTATGGTAAAGAAATAGAGGTACAGGACAAATTGGCAGCCAATGATAATTGGCTAAAGAACCCTCCTCCCAACTCCCTGAGGTTGTGGCAATTTATTCAAGTGTAGAGTTTGTGTGGAAAGAAAAATTGGTCTTTGAAATCATCAAGAACCATTCATATTGAAATAGGTACTTGAAAATTTTAAAATCATATACTTTATTTCTAGAATATGTGAAATGCACAATAAAACCATTATTTTTTATTAAAAATATTTATTAGATAGATAATAAAAAATATGTTTTATTATTGTCTACTTTTCTTTAGAATTTCTTCGTTTGTGATGCATTATGCTTATTTACTGAGCGGAATCGTGTGCTTAATTAATTGTAAAACGGTTCTGACTACAATTTAGCAAGTGGTAATAAGTAGCCAATACTGACATATTTTCCTATGGGCAAAGACAGTTAGTGGATGTTTTGGTAAGGGGAGGTTTCAGTGACAGTTTCGGGATGGTTTGGGGGTTGACAGGGCTGTTTATCTTATCTCTGTATAAACCTCTTGCCATAAAAGGTGGGGGGGGGGGAGGTGGGAACCCTTATATGGCTCTAGCCCTAGCTAGAGCCATATAAGGGCTCTAGCTAGGGCTGGTTCCAACTCTACATTCATAGAATTAAGTTGAATTGTCGCTGCACTAGAGCTACTGTAACGATTGACAAGATGCACAACAGAAGATTCGCTGTTCCACTATTTCTTTTAAACACTTTTAAGTTCGTTTAATTCAGCTTAGTTATTTTTACAGCATTCATTAAACTTTTAAAACAATGTAGGTTCGAGTTCATTTTGATTAGCTCGTTCGTTTTCGGACATAAGCACCTCCAAATTCGATGTCACCTCAATCTGTTGAAAAAGAGTTCTGTTCTCGGCGGGGAAAACTTTTAAAGTGGCCGGTAGAGAGAGTACGTTACACTACACAACAGTTATTGGATATAGGCGTCTTAACTTAGAACCACAGTCAAGTGACAAGCAAGGACAGAAGTTGGGTTAGTTAAAGGTCATGCTTATGGCATAACAGCAGCAACCTGTTTAGGCAGCCAACAAATTAGAAGCGACATGGTACGCAGCATCAAGATTTTAGAGCAGATTCAATGTCCACTCCCTCTTACAGGGGGTGTTATTTGGACTTTTTGGTGTATTCGGAAACGCCTGGGCCTTAACCTGGGGCCTTTCGCATGAAATGCAAGTATTTTACAGACTGGGCTCCCATTCATAGGATATGAGGTCACCATATAGGTAAACTTAGGCCTTAAGATTTAAGCTTGAATCGGGCAAACATTTGAATTTATAGCAAATGAAAATAATCAGCCAATCAAAAGGCAAGTAAATTAAATTACCAAAGTAATGACAATGGCAAACATAGAACATTTCAAATTAAGTAGGAAAGCTATTAGATTAGCAATCAGTCATCTGAGAATCATACATCAAATAAAATTTTTAAAAACTCTTTTAAGAATGTTTCCCTCTGCAGATATTGTGAATTGGTGTGGAAATCATTTTACCCTTATCTGTGAATGAGGTTGTGATTCAGCACAAAGATATAAAAATAGATAAGTTATCATTACCATGTTATCAATGAAATTGTGTAAACATTGTTTGTTCATCAATGAAATTGTGTGAATGAAACATTCAAACCTTAACAACATACCTGTGGCATTTCCTCCATAGTTTCTTCTGCTGCCATTGACTCGGCCTGGGGAGTCTAGTACATAAATATAACATTAACAAAAATTGACAATATAGTAAAGAAATAAACAATAATGTAGTACAGTAGAACTCCAATTATCCGTATTATGAAGACTTTCGTTGTTCTCTTTGATTTTATTTACAATTTATATTTTTAAAGTTGTGTTCTATTACTTACTTTTGTAAGCCTTGTGGAATACTTTGTGGAACACCATTGGTTTTTTTTAATTTGTTCCAAATAAAAAAATATTTAACAAATTATCCGTCGTGTTGCTGATTGTCTCAATTTAAGGTCTGTCACGGTACGTCTTTGTTGGATGTTATGAATAGTACTTAAGTTGACATCCAACAGAGACAAACAGCAACAGTGAAGCCGGGAATAAAAGTTTACAATTAGCATATAAACTTTTGTACTAACTGTACCAGCTTTTATATAAGGTACTCATCTGTCATGTAAAAAGGTTATCGATTGATTATACCTTTTCTTCCGATTAACTCCAATTATCCGAATGTGGTCACAATTACTTTGGATAATTGGAGTTCTACTGCAATACTAAAATTAGTTTAAAATTTTTTTAAATAAACACTTAGAGTGGAGGAATAAAGTGGGTGTTAATAGTAGCAAGCAGGAAGTAATGAAGTAAAATTATTAGAGGCATATTTAAAAATAGGTTTAAGAAAGCTTGAATGAATAGAAAGAAAGGTGTTATCTTACAATATATCCTATTAGTAGATCTTTTAGGAGCTTGGTGAAACTCATCTCAAAATGTATTGATTTTGAACCCATAGGCTTGAATTACAATTATTAAAACATCATTATAATATTTATGAAGTTTTAATACTGAAAAATGGTTAATTATTTGAACATGAAAAGATAATTAATGTTAAAGACACTCTCAAAGTAACAGGTCAGTTTCCCATGCAAATTACCTATCCGGACATACCTAACTTTTAATAACTTTTTGGTGAAGTCTTTCTCAGTGTTCAGCATCCAATAACAATGCATTCTCTAACACAAAATGTTAACGATCTAAAATAGAGCTGGAGTTACAAACAAAAAAATCTATCATAAAACTTACTCAACCAAGGTTATTTGGCAGAAACTTAACATTTTAATTGGAATAAAAAAAAGGCATAAAAATCCTATAATGGATAAAAATAAAACAGAAAATCAGTAAACAGCGTTAAGTTATTACTTAGTATATTATCCATATTAATTTTGTAATTTTTATTAGCAATCAATGTAAGTTAAAACTATAGTAAAAATGATAAATAGAAAAGAGATCAAAAGCTTAAAAATAAGCAACCCCAAAAAGATAACAGGCTAAAGCATGAAAAATAACAATAAAGCTGTAAGATGCTCATATAAATATTGAGTTGAAGTTATGAAGAAAATAAAATATATAATAATGGTAAGCAAAAAGTGAAAATATCATTGGAATATATAATATATATTCAGTTAACTTTAAAATATCTAAAGTAAGCGTCTATCATAGTGAAAAAAAATTAAAATAAAATATGCCAGCAATGTAGGTTAAAATAATTATTTTTTTAAAAATGGGATAATTTACGACGCATGAAAAAATTCAAAACTTGCTTCAAAAAGAGCAAAAACAATCAAAATCTTCATGTGTTACATGCACAATAGCTTACATAATTTTTTTCATCAACTGACACTGGCCCGCTAGTTTCTGAATTCTGGTTACTCACAAACAACTGAAACAATACACAAGCAACATTCGCATTAAAAATAACTAAACAGCATGCTTAAGCAAGAATTACTAGTACTACTTTTACATATTAAGGCACTAATTTTAATAAATAATAAAATAGATTAGCTGTGGATTATGGAGTGGAGCAAATTAAAACTACAACTTAAAATTAAAGCTAAAATTTAAAAGAGGGCATTATTGTATAAAAATTACAATGTCACATGATAAGGTAATTGTAAGAAATTAAACTATATGTACCTACAGCCTTAAAAATTTTGTTTTAAAAAATTTTTGAAGAAATTTTTAGGACTGTATAAACCCTGAACTAAGGACATTGGAATTTTGAGATAATGGAAAACTTATTTGAATTCAGATGTTGATTTATGATTTGAAAGAACTTAATTGCACTTTAAAATTCTTTCTGGTTGGACTTTCTGATAGACAAAAGAACAGAAGATGACTATAAACATAATATTTTAGGTTGTGCTCATTACTAATCAAAATTTTATGCTGATAGGTATATAAAGGGGGGGTCAGAGATTTTGTAGAAATTTGTTTTAATATACAAGTCGAATTTTTATACGATTTTTGGTGTGTACATTACATAGCTCTGAAATACCTTTTAAAATGGCTTTCATGTATTACCAATTACTTTTTTTTTAATGATGAAATAGAAAATTTATGTCTTGGGAGTCTATTGCAGTCTTACCTTCACAAATATAATCCCTTTATCACCATCAATTTTCATTTTTTTATATACACTTTCTTACCAAGCTATAACTTTGGGAAACCTGCTATAACCAATATATGTTGTATATATGTTTTATAGTAACACAGCATATGAAGGGTTCAGTTGAAAAGCTCACACATTCACCAAAGTATAACTAAGATATAGGTTCCAGACCATGTTTTAAGCGACTTCATCCAATTGAATTTACAATCATCAAAAGGAGAACCTGACACTACATATTATTTATACTTTGGAGAATGTGACTTTCACAACTACACTTTTCATATACATACAAGAAATAAAGGGGGAGAGAGACATATCGCTGATCTCTTTTCAACAAACCCATCAATTGTTGGCAACCCAGCAATACTAGATTGTATTCAACATACAGAAAACACAAAATGGAAATTAACTTGTATCTTTAAAAATGAGGCCATGTGACAGCTCATAAAAGCAAATGAATTTCTTTTAAACATCATAAATAACATAAGACTAGGTATTTTGGGTAAAAGTAATAATGATAGTGTTTCATAAAAATACATGCCCTGAAAATGTAGTAATAAGATAACACGATCGTATATTTACCCCATAGTTGTAATATACCACACATGTAGTGCGTATCATATTTATGATAATTAAATCCTATGATTAACCACACATTTTAGGCAGAATTCACTAATGGTAAGATCAAAATTCAAACTATACAAATAACTAACTATTGTTTTCCTAACTTAGGGATCTTGTTTTGACAAAAATGTGCTATAACGAAATTTAAGAAATTATTTTATGTAATTATTTATTCATACCTCGACTCCAGATTCAGCATCTTGAATTTGCATACGTTGCCAAGGATCTGAGATCAGTGCAAGAGGCATATTTTTATTTTCAACAATTTTATTGCTAGATCTCCTAACCCGAGACAGAATTCTATGCCCATATTCTGGGCGCTGTTTATCTTTTCGCCAGACTTTCATATACTTACGATATCTGCTTTTAAAAAACTATCACTCTAGATTGAATCTAACAGCAACAGATCTATTCTTATGAAAACTACAACACTAAATCGGAACATCAATATGTTTGACAGAACCACAGGTAGTGTCGGTCATTCAGAAATTTTTGGAGATGAGATAACCGTATACTACAATTCCCCATTCAAGATTTCTTTCAGAATCTGTGAAAGGCACAATTTCGATTAATTTTACGATAATCAATAAGTGTATCGATTAATATCATTGCAAATGCTTATTTATTTTAAATAAAAGTAATATTTTGTCGAATACAAGTACTTTTTAACCTAAAATTAGTTCCTTAAAATAAGTTTAAACAAAAACTAAAGGAAATAATCGAAAAATTGATTAGCAACGTATGCTTGTGTATCCCACTTTTGCAATCCTTGTCCAGTGGATTGAAACCAGTAGTTTGATCAGGTCAGACAGTCTACAAAATCAGTCCAGTGTTTAAACTCTCCCAGTCTATTAAATCAGTACTAATAGGTCATATATTACATGACCTTTTTTTTTCTTGTAAAAATGGACAGTGTGATTGTCAGGACGATAACAAAACACACAAGATTTTCCGGGACTGTACGCTATATACCACAGGGAACGAGGCGAGGGAACTATTCCCACGCTAATGTAATTAGCTTAAACTATAAGCACCATGAATATCTATGCTATTAATGTATTACTGTGTTGTGTATCTGTTGATCTGAAATAAAACTCTTTGCGCAGAATGGAACGGGGAGGCCTCCCGGTGTTAGCGACGAGACTCTCACCGAGAAGGTTCTTGGTTCTGTCCTTATCCTAGCCATACTATAGATGTATTCGTGCTGGTAGAAAAAAAATCCTCTGAAAATCACCGGGGTTCCAGAGTACAATGCGATTACGTACTCGTTAAGTCTGTGGAGTCGAAAGTCCCGACAGCGTTAGCTTACGATGTCGCTCGAAATTCCGTTGGGTGCCCGCTCAGGTGTCGACCTTGTCATTTGACCAGGGTTTGAAATTAGGAGGCGTAATTGCATTCTTGCATTGTTCAAAAGTTCTGATTTTTTAACGTGGATCTCATCGACTTAACGAAAATTTCAAAAATCGCTTTAGTCGGAGCACACACACACATTGGCAAAACATAAAACTTTACCAATAATTGTCTAAAGTCGTTTGGTTCATTATTAAGGGTACACCCGTGCAACGCCGGGTATATAAAACAAGCATATCATTTAAAAAAGACATCACAAATACATACGATTAAAAAATCTGCTCATTTCAGTAAATATATATAAAAGCAAATGTCCGCGATTCAGGTGGGAAAAGAATGACCAAGTCACAAGGATTTGGGATTTTAATACTTTTATAGGGGAAAAAACACTTTTGTATCTAAAATACAGGTATAGTTATAATTTGATTAAGAATAATAGAGCTTCAACAAAATTTATATCCCGTATTTTTAATGACTAAAGTTGTCCCATTTGACGACAGTTAAAATATTATGACATCTTTTCCCTGCTGTTGCAAAGGAAGTATTGAGGGTTTTTTAAAAATAAAAAATACATCTAACATTATAAGTATTTAATTTCAGTAAATTTTTAAAATATCAGGATCTTTTGGCTAAAAAAGCATTGAACAAAGTTGTCCAACATTTTGTAACATTAGTTTGCAAGTTTCTGTTCTAGGAATGTAATATGATAGTGTTAAGTATTTGAAACTGAAGATAGTACTTATATAATAAAACTTGGGACCATAGTAAATGCAATAATTCATTGCGTTTAATTTTACAAATGTCCTATCAAAGTTAAAGATATATGCACTGCATAAAATTTAAACAGTGTCTTGAAATTCAAATAAACTCCTTGGAGGTGCATTTGCAATAAACAAAAAATATAAACAAAAAAATTCATTAATAAAATTCATTTTCTACAAAATTTATGCATTAAAAGTTAGTAAATAAAATAGACAATTTTTAATAATTTTTGAAAAATAAAAACTGATACACTACTTAGAAAGTATCTTCCCTTTCCAATTTAAACTGTATATGCTTTAATACAAGAGTAATAACTGTATTTCTAAATAATAAAGTTTATTGCATCAAATTTATATTTTAGTTGTTTGAACTATTCAATGCAAGTTTTGCTTTGGAAAAATTAACATTGATGATGTCGTTTCCATGGATAAAGATTATATGGGACCAAAGGCAACATAGACTGCTTCAGCGATCTGCAGACAGTGGTCCTCATAAAGGTCTTTGTAAGGCGAGTTGGTGATTTGCTGCAATTTTGCCAGGATGGCTGGACAAGAGAAAAGATGTTTTGGATCCAGTTCCGAGTCGGGGCCGTTTCCATTAACATTGATATTAGTTAATAATTATAAAATAATTTAAGTATTGTATCGTCAAATTCCATTTCTAAGCCACTTACTCTACTCTTGTTGAATTTGATTTTAAATAGAAACGAAATATCGGAACAGTCTGAAAATTTCAAACCAATATTCTCTTGATCGAAATATGTTTGTGCTACCTTAATTTATGGTTGTACTAACACTTTTTTGATCATAGCAGCATATGAAAGATAATCATTCTATATTTGATTATTTGTTATTTTTCGTTTTAAAATTGTTATTAAAGATTGAAAACATAACAGCAACGGTTCAATATCTTACATTACATTTGTACCAAATTGTTATCAAGACAAGAAATATTAATATCAAAACCATCAGAAACTGTTTAATAACAATATCAATAAATAAATTTCAGAAATTCTATAGTTATATCTATACTTTATTAATCTACAACAAATAACTAACAAGCACTACAATTTATTAGAATTTTCAACTTTTCTTTGTAAAATGTCTTGTTTTCCATTATTATGGATTACATAAATAAGATGATCAATTCATGAAAATGCTTTTTTTTAACACACTGTAACTAAATACAACATTCTTAACCAAATGAATGTCTACAAAATAGTTAATACAGAACTGCAGTTTCCTATGAACATATGCAAACTATATTACAGCATAAAGATTATGGCTTATTAATGAACTGTTTCATTTTTTCCCAAAGCGACAGCTTATTTTCGTTAATTTCTTGGAGTCCTGCTGTAGATAGAACCCTTTGGCATTCTTCTAAAGATAGAGTACTAGCTGTTACTGGTTTGGTCCACCTGTATTTGTCTCCATATTGATTATTAGCCAAGCGGTTGAGACTTGCCAACTTTTGCTCGCATTCTTTTAGATTCTGGATGTTTGTGGAGCCGCCTTGTGAAAATTCTTTGCCGACTTGCTGGCGGATGAATTCCCCCAGATCTCGACCCTTCTTGGCCGAATCGACTCCCCATTTTTCGCATAATCGTAAATAGCTCTTGTATAATTGCTGTGCCGCCATAAATTTAAATAATTGGCCAAAAAAAGAGAATTAATTTCTAAAATGATTTTTAAAAAAAAGCAAGATTTGTTGTCTGCGAAAATCGAAAATGTAAACAATAACAAAACAAACAAGTACGGTTACAACGAATTTTTTACAAGTCGGGAGACAGGTTAACCAAAAAAATTATAAATTCGTTTAAAGCTTAATGTGAGTAACTGTTTATTCCAAAGATTGGAAGAATACTATGCAGGTTTTCAGTCAGTTTTGATGATACTTCGGATTAATTATTTATATAACTTTCGAAAACTATGATTTAAAACGGTTTATCACTAAAACGCTTCTTTATTATGTTTGATATTTTGAAAAAGATGTTGTAATATATTAGTTTATATATTCCATTTGATTTATTGATAGATTGAGTTCAATTTATTAATGAAATAAAATTTGAAAAATATTAGGTTAATAAACTGTTAGTTTGAATTTTAATTTAAGTTGTCTTGACTTTGCATCGCCGTGATCGTATAGTGGTTAGTACATTGCGTTGTGGCCGCAATAACCCAGGTTCGAATCCTGGTCACGGCACGATATCATTTTTTTAAAAAAATAAAAAATAACTTATTTAAAATCAGTATAATTTCCATGTGATAAAAGGAAGCAGCTGATATTTTTTTTCCTTTCTTGTTTTTTATTATTTTTCTGTGAGGAATAATAGGCAAAATATAACAACATAGTCCTTTTTTATAATTTATAAATTTGTTATAGTATAATTTAGGAATTTGAAAACTTTGATTCTCTTACCAATATCATACGGTATTAATATGATCATTTTATATGTTTGGAAAATAACTATAAAATATTATTACGAATTTCTTATTTTTTAGAAATAATATAAATATAAAATTTTATGTGAGCATAATTCCGTAAAGTTGAATGAAAATCCCTTAATGTGTATATTCTCAGAAATTTTGTGCATTAAATTTTGCTGAATTTTTTTCCTAATTATATATTGAAAAATACTTTAAGACCTATAAAACCAATTAGAGGAATTTTTATAAAAAGAAGAGCTAACAAAAAATATCTATTAGTTTTTAGTTTTAAAATTAACAACCCTTAAATTAAAAATAAAATTTAATCTGAATTTGAAAGGTAAAATAGCATAAAATAATAAACTTTCTGAAAGTTACGTAAGAGGCAGCCTTATTGCGTTGATCACACATCAATACGCAGTTAATATTACGTTTATGTCTGAACAAGATTAGGATAGATGGCAGCACCAAAATAAGGTTCATATTTTTTCGCTTTGTTTAGTGTGATCTTGAATTCTTGAAATAAAATTGTAACAGCAGGATTTAATGCAGAAAACATCCATTTGGTAATATGAATGATAACTTCCAAGTTATTTTCAAAAATTATATAATTATATTGTTGGTGTTATATTACTAAATAATAAATAGTATTATAGTATTCAATATTATTGTCGTGGCTGTGCCGTTCTGTTATAAATTTAAAGTGGTGGCGCCATCTCTCGATAAATAAAACTATGGAATACTATAATTCTAATTTAGTAAATTTGATTTTTTTAAATGTCAACAGCATGTCAAAGGCTCAGCAAGCTGCAAAGAAGTCGAATTTCACTCTCTATTGAAATTCTTTTTGAATTTATTCACTACTTTGTTCCTTTGTTATATAACGCTAGTAAACGGATCCACTTCGTTTGGTTTAACTTGAACAAGAATAATCTTGTTCAATTTTCTGAATGGGCCTGTTTCAACACTTTGTCAAAGAAAACAAACCAACTAATGAAATCGCAGTTCGGAGCGCGTGACGTTTAAAAAAACCAATGAGCTTGTTTCAACAGTTTGTCAAAGAAAACAAAACAACCAATGAAATCGCAGTATCGAGAGCATGACATCATAATAAGAAATATTCTCATTGTCAAAGTAGTGGAGTATCAATAGTCTGAGTGTTAAAATTTTTCCATTACCTGTGCTTAAGGAATTTGGAAAGCTGTATTAAATTTCTTCAAATCCTCTGTGTTTCAGCAAATGTATTTTCAGTGCTCTTAAATTATTGTCCTACACTCTTAAAACAAACGAGCGGTTTTAACTCAGTATGAGTTAATTTCCACTCCTTTCCGTGCCGAAAATGCACTTCCCCTATAGGAGTGGATTTCACTCTTTTTGCGGAGTGGGTAAAAGAAATAAAATAAAACAATCTACGTCCTACACTCTTAAAACGAGCGGTTTTAACTCAGTCTGAGTTAATTTCCACTCCTTTCCGGTGCCGAAAATGCACTTCCCCTATAGGAGTGGATTTCACTCTTTTGTTTTAAGAGTGTAAAACGGACCCGAAATAAAACTTTATATCGTTTTGTTGCTCTAAAATAGTTGAAAAATTGCTTCTAGAGTTGGTTTGCCTTTATTACTAAACTAATAGTTTGAATTATCGTCGCACTAGAGCTACCCGAGGGCTATTGGCGATGGCGTCGTCCGTCAATTTAAAACCACCAATGTCAATGTACGCAGCGTTGGGACTTGGAGCATATTTAACGTGCACTTCCTCTATTCGTCGGACATTTTTGGCTGCACGGGCCGTTTATAGGTCAATGGTGTTTTTTGGCGATACCCGAACCCGGGACCTTCTGCATGCAAGGCGAACGCCTTAACCGACTAGGCTCCCCAGCCCCAGTATAGCTTTTATAAATCACGATCCTCACGATGTGGCTTTTTAAAAGTCATAGCGAGCTTCTGTTAACAAGGCGTTATTATTTTTCATATAGGTTCTTAATATCGAAGAATCTTTTAAGTCATAGTATAGATTTACTGCATTGTTAGCTCAATGAACACGATCGACAAGAAAATCTATGGCATGCAAAAATAAGTTTTCTTCTTAAATTTGTTTAAATAAAAAAAAATCCACTTTCATTAACCCAGTTGATCCCATTTAATCCTAATCCCAAACACTTATTTCAACTTAAAAATGTGTCCTGAAATTGATTTATTGTGATTTAAAATCAAGAAGAATGGATAAGATTCATAATAGCTTTTAAGAGGGATTGCCAATCCCATAGAGCTAATGCATTAGTTTTGGAATCACAACTTACGCAGAAATATTGCTTTGTTATTGCTATGTTAGCCCTTTTTCCCCAGGAATAGGAATCAACATAGCATCGAAATGAAACATATTTGAAACAAAAATGTTTTCTAGTTATTTAATGATATATTTTTGAAGTTTTAAAATGCCAAAAATATACAGCAGATGGCGACACTATTTTAAAACTTAATAATTAAATAATCAGATGTTATTTTCTTTTCAATTTTGTTTTAAATTGATGTTATTATGATTCCCATACCTGGTGAAAATGGGATAACATGGCAAAGCAATTCTTTTGCAAAAGTTGTGATTTCAAAACTAATGCATTAGTTCTATGGGACTGACAGTCCCTCTTAAAAATAACAATATTAAAAACTCAATACTTAACTAACGTAATTCTAATTTAGCGGCTTGGAATTAACCATCGGATTAATTCATAAATATTTGAAGAAACGTTCTGACTACGGCAAAAAAAAATACTTTAATGAGAAAGGTGTAACCCTCGTTTAAGCACGAGGGACACAAGCAGCATTATTTTACTTACATCCCAAAAAGGTACCATTTGTGGCAGAATATGTACATTACATAGCGAATTAGTTATGAACTATCACTTTTTGTAACTACCAGAAGAGTAAGACAAATATTGAGATATCGTCGTCGAACTTGAAATGGTCAAAAATGAAGGATGGTCCAAAGTTGGCTCCGCACCATAAGAACATGCGATTAAAATATTGTCATAACTACATGAAAATGGGGACAGGGGAGAAAAATGGAAAAAAAGTGTAATTTTCTTATGAAAAAAAGTTCAATTTGTGTGGACCCGATGGTTTTAACTGTTATTGGAAGTATCTTCGTAAGGAACCAAATATGTCTTTAGCAGAAATTTTGGTGGTGGAAGTTTGATGGTTTGGGACTTTGATATCTTATGATGGAAGAATCAAGATTGAGTTTCTGAAAGGTCGACAAAACATCACTTTATTACAGATGCTTGACCAAAACGTGATTTAAAGTTTCGTGTTATCTATGAAAAACAGAATCAAGGAAGTATTAATGAAAAAAGATGGATTTATCTATTATTAATTGAGATTGAATGTAAAATTTCATAAATGAATTTCCTTATGCTGAAGTTAAAATATCTACAAAATAAATTGTTTACGAATTTATATAAAAATTTATTTATGTGTATAGTTTATTATACAAAGCATGTAAATGGTGTGAAATTTAAATCGATAAATATTCATTTCATAAAAAGTCCTGTTAAAAAACTGTGTGTTCATAAATCAATTTCCACCACTGTATAAATAGCAAAGACTATGCTACCACTGTATAAATAGCTAATATTTCCACCACTGTATAAATAGCTAATATTTCCACCACTGTATAAATAGCTAAACTATGACTATCTGAATGTCTACTTTCACTTGGTAAGACATAGTAGTGATTTAAAATAATATTAAATTAAAACTACTTAAAGTGCCAAGTCCTGATATTAGTACACATAATTTGTAATTTTAATTAACAAACAATAATAATAAATAATAAAAAATTCAAAAATTGCTATTAATAATTCGAAAAATTAATACTAATTATTAAATGGCAAAATCCCTCCCAAATGTCATACAATTTTAGATACACACATTATGAAGCCTATATATAGTAATACTACTATCTTTAACGTTTGGGAAAAATTGTTAGTTCGGAAAAGTTTAAAGTTTGATTCTACTCAAACGTTTTGTCATTTGGTTATATTTATGTCGACATGATAGGAACAGTGTTATTGAGAGACTGTTAATGTAATTTAAAGTGTTGAGCAAATATGTTGACAGGTTTCCAAAGAGTACAGGAGTACACTGTTCAAACTGATGGTGACAAACGGGTGCCATTTTTCACCCTGGGGTGAAAAGGCGCATTTGGCAAAGCTTTGAATTATCTTGGGTTTGTAAATCGCCTATTGGAAACCGCTATTCATCCCTGGGGGTGCCAAGTGTCACCTTCAGTTTTACAGTGTATCTGGCCTAGAACTTTTTAGGTTTTAAAGGTATACAGTCTCTGGACAAATTATTAGACGCACTGCAAGATTTCATGTAAAATATTAATTACCGGGCGATATTGTACCGTTTTATTATTTTTAATTGATTTTTTTTATTTTTATATTATCCAATCAATTACCGATTTATTTGACATAAATAAAACAGCATTAGTTTAAAAAAGCATAAGTTTATTAAGTTTTAAAGAAAAGTGAAATTAATGTTAGTAAAAGTCAATATTAGGTTGAGCCACCTTTAGCCGCTATAAAAGCTTTAATTCTGCGCGGCATGCTATCAATGCAAGACTGTACTGTCTCCTGCATTTGAAGATGATGATTCCACACATAAATAATCTTATAATAAATAATTAATATAAATTAATCTTAATCATAATTATCTTAAAATAAATATAAATATGTAGTCTACAACAATTCTTTAAAATAAAAATCAATAATATTGTAGTTTAAATATAGGGGGAAGTGCTCAGCTTTGGGACAGTTGTACCTGGGGACATGGGGAATAACTCGTTTTAGGGAAAACGAAAAAATCCTGTATTTTTAGTGGCATCACTACTAACAAAACTTTATCTTCTCTTGTTGAAGAGACGTCGAAGAAAGCTAAGACTAGCATAATAAACAGGATTTATTGATTTCACACATCATGAGTAACTTTTGCCATCATTTTATATTTTTGTATTACGTGTCGGTTTAATATTGTTGGCGGCTCTTGTTAATACTACTTAATAAGCCATGTTTGAAGTTATTTTTAATCCTATTTTTGTTTTGCAAAACTTAACACTTTCGTGTAACAACGCGTTTAAAAAAATTACCTGATGTGCTGTTCCTTGGGACAGTGTTTAGGTTGTACCCAAAGAAGTCCGTAGGTACAACCGATTTTTCTGCTGCACTGCATTTTGTTATGTACTGTACCTACTACTGTTTTTTCGATTTCTCAAATATCTTCAAGTTCCGATCAGAGGCCACAGACCTGCTCTTCTGTATCTCTCAAAGAAATTTGAACACTTCCAAAACACCTTCTACGAAAAGAAACCAAGAGAGGCAGACCTAAAGGGAAATCCCTCATTTTAACCGATGATGCAGAAGAAGAAAAACAGGAAACGATCAAAAGCAAAAAGTCTGCTCCAAGTAAAAAGAAAGCAAAAATACATTTGAAGGATGTTGAATGCGGGAACTTAATTGAAACAGAAATGTTTGAAAATGATTAAAGAACTAAATTTGCAGAATTAATCAACAAATAATGATGAACTTCAAATAGGGGATTTGTTTTAGTGAGGTTTTTGAGAAAAACAACTGTCAAATATAACGTGGCCAATATTATTGAAGTACATGGTAATGAATTTATTGTAGAATACCTCAAAAATATTGAAAATTAGAATAAGTTTACTAAAACTGAAAAAGATGCTGAAAAATTTGAAGTCGATAGAGATGATATAATTCTAAAACTTCCAAGCACTAAATGTTGTTGGCTGATCCACAAGACGTGGACAGCAGTTATCTTTTCCTATGTATTTTGATGGTTACAATCTTGGGTAGATTTAATTATTTGTTTTTTCGCTTATATGTCACTTGTCCAATTATGTTATTGAAAAATAAAGTTATTATTTAAAATTACAACAAACTTACTCTATTTCCGACTCTTGGTAATTACTGACATATTAGTTTTTTTATAAATTAAAAAAAAACATTTGGAAAATGTATTTGTCATTTGTGTTATATGTATTTGGAAAAACGTTTCGAATTAAGAAAAAGGAAAAGTTTGATATTTTTTAGAAGAATTTAAAGATGTTACTCTATACACAAAGTCAAAAATATAATTGATTTCTTATTTGTACGACAGAATTGTGTTGTAGCCAATTTTGAACACTGTCCTCAGGTACATCGTGCCTTGTCCACTGGTACATTGCATCTTGTCCCCAGGTACATCATTGAAGTTGTACCTGAGGACAGTGGACGTACCTGAAGACATCGTACTTGTGGAGTTAAATAGTAAAGAAAAAAATCTTTAAAAAATGTCTTAGTACAGCCAAGATTTTGTTAAAGGAGAATAACTAAAAACATTAAAATAATCGGTTTATAAAAAAATATTAAAATTAAAAATCTAAATCTGTCCCAAACCTCAGCACTTCCCCCTACCATTATTGCATAAAAACTCTTGAGAAACATAAAATTACTAAAAAAAAATAGAGTGCGTCTAATAATTTGTCCAGGGACTGTAGTTGAAATACGAAAACCTTCGTGCACAAATCTTTAACATAATTCTAGAGTATTAAATATGTATTATTGAGTGCTAAGTGAAAGTCGTTTAGTGTTTTATACCCCTAGTTTGAAGGGGTAGTAGTTTCCCCTTTCTTGCGACAAGACATTGTTTTGGAATCCTAATAGTTGCATTCGAGTATTCGAGTTTTAATTGTTAAACTGTTTCACGTTTTAAAATGACAGATTTTTTATTGAAATGCACAGGAATCGTTGTTGGTCACCTTTTGCAAATACTTCTTTGTTATAAAAACAATAAAATATATACTATAAAACAATTGCATTTGTGTTAACAGGAACTGCCTTTTATGAACAAGGTTTTCAAACAAGATTTTGACATTTCAATAACGACGAGCAACAGTGTTGACGAGCGACAGCGAGCAGGGGGCGTGCCCCCTAGTTTATTTTAATTTTCGAGTATTTCATTAACAAAATAGTTTGTCAGTATAGAACTTTGACCGCAGCTGCCTTGACATTTTCATTTATTCAAACACAACAACAAACTTTTAATTATTTTATTCTATTTTTACAATATATTTAAAGATTGTAAGTACTTCTCCTAGTCATTATTCAACATAAATTCATTAAAACATATATTTTATTTATTTTGTTATAAGTTTTATTTCTCTTGTAATTCCACATTTTAAATGTATTGATCGTCAAATGTCTTTGATCATGAATGTTCCACTTTTTGATCGGAGTGTTGGGGTGGAGAAAATAGTCTATAAAATATAATTTTTTCCCGTTTGACAAGACCGTTGTGACTGTTTGTCCTTCACCCACTTTCACAGCCTAAACTATATGCTACAGACAAGTGTGATACGTCGAATTGAAGTAAAAAAAATGATTCTAAGCTACAATACAAATTTCATTAAAAAAATTCGAATGTGAAGTATATTTAAAATTTAAAACTAAATGATTTAATGCCATTTAAAGAACACAAGAATTCTATTTTATTTTATTACTTACGCAGTTGCCACTTCGTAAAACGCATGAGAAACTTATTTAGTAAAAAAAAAGAGAGAGATAGAGAGCGCGATTTAATTTCATTTGCATAAATTATCTGTTATTTTTTCTTACATTTCAACCTTCATCTATAATAATAAAAGAAAGAGTCTGTCTGTCTGTGTGTGTGTGTGTCTGTTATCGGATCGTAAAAGACCTACTTATACTGCCCACAGGAATTCGAAATTTGAAAGATAGATTCCCTTTAATACTAACGTGTGCACCTGAGGCTTAGTTTTTTCATATTTGTTCCATTTTTAGAGAAAATTCGAATTTTCTGAAAAAAATACACCACTTTCGCTCAAATCCGATAATTTTTTCTCTTTCCTGATGCCATCGGCTGCAAAAATTAAATAAAACTTTTAACGAAAACATTTAAAATTCAAAATGTTTATTTTATTCTTTTGCCATTATTTTTAGAAACTAAATTTATTATTTGAAAAATAATTGACACGTTTCAAGTGACGTAATTCCGCCAGTCTTCATTCCCGGATTTTATTGTGGGTTTATTTGATGATTTTTTCATTGATTTTTCTGTTGACTGCATGTATGCATATTTAAGCAATAAATGTATAGTTAAGCTATTACTGAACTAGGATGGTTAATAAAGGCCATCGCACTAGAGCTATTAGTGTGTTATGTCTTTATTTTTTCGCCAAATACGTTGCCAAACTCGCCAAATTATTAACTAAAATTCGCCAAATAGGCAATTTCTTTTATGAATAATTTATAAGCTGGTCGGTTGTTCGAAGGTCATTGTGTTTGAGCTGTATAATGGGTGTGGGTAGCTATATCTATTTTCTCGCCAAATTATCTCATAAAACGCGCCAAATCAGCTAAAAGGTTTTATGCATTTATGAGGGAATTGTGATGGCATTTATGAGTGCATTTTACAGCGTATTTTTCATTTTGGAATTTTAAGGCAATGAAACGGGATTTTATAATTTATAACGAACGGAAACAATAATAAGTTTATGATCCTATAACAGTGTATATGGTACACATATTTGGAATCTATTTGATATTTTTTTATTCCGTGCGAAGAACGGGTATAAATTTGCTAGTTAATGCATAATTGGTTTGTTTCAGGTGACGTAGTCCTGAAAGACCTAGTCTGAAGTCCTATTAGTGATGATTGGTGCTATGTTCTCACGGGCCATTGATTCACCGATTGAAGCGTGATAAAGAATTTATTTCCGTGCAACATGCTGTTCTACTCAAGAACTGAAACATGGCCATTGCATAAAGACGTCGAAATACAAATGGAAGAGGGTTTTTTTGAAAATTGTAAATACTTATTTGAAAAATTATAAATTTAAATGATATTATGATAATTTTCTCTTCTATTTTTAGAGAAAGAGAATTTTACTAAATTATTATTCTTAGAACTGCAACTTAATTTAGCAAACGATAAAGAATTGTTGTTTCTAAGGTTTATAAATAGTTTGTGCAAGTTGGAAATGATTTTAAGGGACAGCTACTGTTATAAAACTGCTTTTTTTCCATAAAAATATAGTTTTTATTTTCGAAAAAATATAAAGTTAAATAAAGTTTTATCACAAGTTTCGTTTTAATTTTTACCATCGCGGAAGTTTAGATAATTATTCTTCAAATAAATTTACAAACGTTAAAAATAATTTATTGAATCTGTAAAAGAGAGAATTGATTAAAATAGCATATTAATATGTTAATATTTAAATTATAAATTTGAATTATATGCTGTGTCTGGCATTTTGTTTATAAAGAGTGCTTAAATAATGGGTGGAAGTTGTTTTAGGTCACAGTTACTGTTACAAACCTCGTACCACTTCATTTTTTATAAAAAAAATGACTGACACTAAGTGGTGGCTACTAACCGTTGATACAGATCGCACCTGTCGAGAACAGGTTTCGACTTTCTATGAACTAAAATGAAGTATAAGTTACTAACCATTGATACAGATTGCACCTGTCGAGAACAGGTTTCGGCTTTCTATGAACTAAAATGAAATATAAGTTACTAACCATTGATACAGATCGCACCTGTCGAGAACAGGTTTCGACTTTCTATGAACTAAAATGAAGTATAAGTTACTATACTAACCATTGATACAGATTGCACCTGTCGAGAACAGGTTTCGGCTTTCTATGAACTAAAATGAAGTATAAATTACTAACCATTGATACAGATCGCACCTGTCGAGAACAGGTTTCGACTTTCTATGAACTAAAATGAAGTATAAGTTACTAACCATTGATACAGATTGCACCTGTCGAGAACAGGTTTCGGCTTTCTATGAACTAAAATGAAATATAAGTTACTAACCATTGATACAGATTGCACCTGTCGAGAACAAGTTTCGACTTTAGGGCCGGATTTCTAAATAGGCTAAGTAGGCTAAAAGTAGGCTGTAGCCTAGAGCGGCGAATGTTTTGGAGCGGCAAATTTTACGACCAATTGAAGCGCGAAAAGCGGCATTCGGCAAAAAAAAAATATATTTTAAAAATACGAATATTTTTAAGAAAGAAAACAAATAATTTCCATTAATGTGTAAACCGTAAACGTATATATAGTACTAATATTTCGTAACAAACACGGTCGCTGTGAGGGCAATTGGACCCCCTCCTCCCGGATTTCGAAGTTGAAAGAAAAATAGCAGAACAGTTTAAAAAAATTCGCCCATTTAGCTTTCGATTTATTGTGTAAAGGTACATAGATGATTCTAATATGTGTATCTATTTTAGACAGCACATACCACCCTATTTTGCAGCTAACCAGCTACCTTTCCCCGAAGGGGGAGAATATTATGACATTGGCGGCAAATCAATCTAGCCTACAGGCGGCAAATCTTTAAATCCGGCCCTGGATTTTCTATGAACTAAAATGAAGTAAGTTACTAACCATTGATACAGATTGCACCTGCCGAGAACAGGTTTCGACTTTCTATCAACTAAAATGAAGTATAAGGTAATGAAAATATTGCGGTAAGGAAGAAAATATGAAATGAAGATTTTGTGTTTTCTACTCGTTGTGGGAAATACCGATTCTAAAAAAAAGGTTTTTGAACATTGGGTTCGTCTGTTGGACTGTTTAAACCACTCTAAAGCTCGAACTAAGCGAGCTTTGGACTTCAAATTTGGTATACGAGTTTCTAGCACCTGTAGAACGTTTTTGTCGAAACAGCGCATGTGTAAAAAAAACTGCCATATAACATATTTAGTTTTAAAGCTATTGCTCAACAAAAGCAAAACGAAAAGCTACACATTTCAAACTAGGTATATGAGTTCATGTCGGACGTTACAATTAGATTTTTGAGAAAGTCGCACAAGTGCAACGGATATAGCTGCCATTTAAAATATTTAAGTTTGTGTGGATGAAGTTCAGGGCTGGGCCGTTACTTGTTTAAATGTAACTCGTTACAATTACAATTACTTTTCGTAAAAAGTAACTAATTACCTGTAAAATTACTAATTTCCAAAAGTAACAAATTACAATTACAATTACTTTTAAGATTACTTTTTACGACAAAATTTCATATTTACAAATGTTTTGAAAAATAAAGTATAAATGAATAAATGATTTTAGCTTCCACACTACGTTTATAACGTAAAAAGTGGAAGGTTTTATAATCGTTCAGTCCGTCTGTCTGTCCGTCCGTCTGTCTGTCTGTCACCCACTTTCACAGAAAGAACCACAAGTCCCACAGGCAAGTGGGATATGTCATTTTAAAGCAAAAAATCAGATTAGGCTACATTCCAAATTTCATTAAAAAATTTAAATTAGAAGTTTATTTAAAATTTAAATAACTAAATTTTTTTTTTATCTACATTGAAATAACATGCAAATTCTATTTTTATTCATATTTTCACTGTTGTCATCCACAAGTCCCACAGACAAGTGGGATACGTCATTTTGAAGCAAAAAATCAGATTAGGCTACATGCCAAATTTCATGAAAAAATTTAAACTAGAAGCTTATTTAAAATTTAAATAACTAAAAATTTAATCTACATTGAAATAACATGCAAATTCCATTTTTATTCAATATTTTCACTGTTGCCATTTCGTTAAACGTACGAGAAACTTTTGTTAAAATAAAAATACACTTTTGAAAAAATATTTATTTATGTGATATAATTCGGTTTGGATTGTTGTATTATCACAATAGAGTTCTTTTAATGGTTCTATATATATGTATGTAGAAAGATGCATAGAGAATTCTAACTTAACATAAAAAAAAATATGCTAAATTTCGCTTTTATTTTTAAAGCATCAATTGTACAAATTATAAATTTTTTGAACTGTAAATTAATTTAACAAATTATAAATAAGTGAATTTTCGAAAGAAATGTAAATGGGAAATTGTGGCGACAAAAATATTTATTAAAAAAGATTACATCATTATTCTTCGAACTTCAAACAAATTTAGCAAACGATAAAGTCTAATTATTAAATCTGAGAAAGAAGATTAATGAAAATAGTTAATTTTGGCGTTTAAAAGTTTGAATTACAAATAGCTAAAGGCCCTGTTTTTATTAGAATTAAATCACATTTGCCATTCGCAACAATCGCTCGAGAAACTTTAATTCTTTTAGACAATAAATTAAAATAAATTTATTTTTGCAACATCGATCAGTTTGAAATGACGTCAAATATATTTCACTACGGAATCCTTGTATGGTGATATGAAATGTTTTCATTCTATTTAAAAGCGAGGAATATGACATATTTATTCTTTAAAATATAAATTAATTTTTGCAAACGATAAGTAATAATTATTGAATTTTCGAAATAAAATAAATGAAACTAGCCAAATTTAGCTTGTAAATGTTAAATATAGAATTAATGTTGTGTTTGGCGCGTTTTTTCCTGTTTAACACAAATATGTGGAAGCGAGTTAAGTGACAGATTCTGTTACAAACCTACTTGTTTTTTTCTAAAATCGACTTTAAACAATTAGCAGAAAATCTACTTATTGGGGGCGTTACTTGTAACGCGTTACCGCCCAGCCCTGATGAAGTTTTAAACTTTATTGTAATTGCTTTTAAATGTATGGATTTATTGTGTAGTAATTGAAAATCGTTTAATGTTAAATGAATCCATTGTTTCTGTTTATTTTTAAAAAGTACATTTTAAATATACCAACTACATCCGGCCGCAATACGTATGGTGTAGTTATATGCTGATTTTCCTATACCGTCGACCAGGGTTTGCATACGGGTCGGGCATTTTATGGGTTCACTCTTTTTTTTTAACGTACCCTGATCTGTAGACAATCTCTGTTATACACAAATATTTTTTGTATTACCTTGTCATAGAAAAATTCTGTCAACATATTTTTTTGTTGAATTACAGAAATTGGCTGGCAGAATTTTCCTGTAGTATAACAGTGATTTTGGTAAGTGTGCTTAGGAGCGAATAACGTCTTAATAAAATCTTAATATTGGAAAATATGTTATATTATTATATATATGGTAATGCACAGCATTGTAAATAATATTGTAAAATCAAAATTTGGTTTTTAACCAACAATTGACAAATCCTTTTAATTTTGCATATTTAATTAAAGCTTGGTAAATTAAATAGAACTTTTAGACTATTAAATATAACGAATATTATAACCATGTCAAGTAGGAGTTACAATTAGGATTTTTCAATTAAGAAAATTATATTTAAGTTTCATTATTGAAGAATATAAAACTTAAACAACATTTCTTAATCTAAAAATTGTGTTGTGAAATCAAATTACCGCTGCTTGAAATTATTCGTAAATTGGATACTAATAGCTTTTCTGAATACCAAATTAATGAATACAACAAGCTGCCAAAATTTTTATTTAATGTATAGTTACTATTCATGGAAATGCGATGTGTTGCGTCTGCATAATGTAAACTTTGATAGAGATTTTTTTTTTACTAATTAGAACATAGTCACAAAAATATATAAAATCATTAAAAGTTCCAAGTCCCAATAGTAATATAAAAATTTGTAATTATTTTTATTGAAAAAAAAGTAATAACAATCGATAATAATAAATAGTAAATGTTACATAACATAATTCTATCCTAAAGATTTATAATAGTAGAAATTTTTCCAAACTATGTATGAATACTATCTTTTAAGTTACCGTAGAAGCGGGAAACTTTGGCCATGGAGGGTAACTTTAGTCATAGCGTCGGAAAAAGATTTGTTTCATGTTCAATTTTTCTTCATGAAATGATTCATCTTAAACTTCATTCTAATTTTGGAAATACCACAAATGATGTTTGTATTCTTACGAGAATTTAATGACAGAAATATATTTCTTCCAACTTTCGTCTGGAACACCTAAAAAATATTGAAAATAACTAAATAAAACACACTATACTATTATTCTATTTATGGGGATGAATATTGCACCATTTGTTTTAATCTAAGTAGAATACTTTTTATGCTATATTTAATTATTGGTCACTGGGAAACTTTTGCCGATTAATGCGGGTAACTTTGGTCTAAGGTGTAAGGATTTTTTTTATGGAACTTTACATTTTAAAAATGTATGTACAAGTTTATTCTGTTTAAATATTTTTGAAGAAGTCTTTCTCTTATAATTACCCATTTTTAAGCTGATTTTTTTAAAAAATTAAACGATTTTAAACATAAAAAATATAAAGATAAAATGCAAGAAACGTACAACATTTAAAATAGCTAATGTCGAATTGTACACAATTTCCAATTCCTAATTACGAATATATTATTGTTTTCCTTTTATAATAAAATCGTTTGCTCTTTATAAAGATATTTGTCATTAAATATTGCTTCTAAAGCGGGCCTTATGTGCCACTTGGCGAAGAGGATAAGTAAGTAATTGCTTCTAAAAATAAGTTAATTTTCCAATATTCAAATGGATGTTAACATTTTTTCTTTTAAGCGGCGATCAATCGTGTTATTCATAGTGTCCTTCTACAATGAAATGTTAGGCTATAAAATGTTTTAAGCTATAAAATCTTTTTAATAACTTTATGACTTTTTTTATTTTTAGACTAGCAAATTTATACCCGTTCTTCGCACGGAATAAAAAAATATCAAATAGATTCCAAATATGTGTACCATATACCCTGTTATAGGATCATAAACTTATTATTGTTTCCACTTGTTATAAATTATAAAATCCCGTTTCATTGCCTTAAAATTCCAAAATAAAAAATACGCTATAAAATGCACTCATAAATGTCATCACAATTCCCTCATAAATACATAAAACCTTTTAGCTCATTTGGCGCGTTTTGGGAAATAATTTGGCGAGAAAATAGATATAGCTACCCACACCCATTATACAGCTCTAACACAATGACCTTCGAACAACCGACCTGCTTATAAATTATTTATAAAAGAAATCGCCTATTTAACGAATTTTAGTTAATAATTTGGCGAGTTTGGCAACGTCTTTGGCAAAAAAATAAAGACATAAAACACTAATAGCTCTAGTGCGATGGCCTTTATTAACCATCATAGTTCAGTAATAGCTTAACTATACATTTATTGCTTAAATATGCATACATGCAGTCAACAGAAAAATCAATGAAAAAATCATCAAATAAACCCACAATAAAATCCAGGAATGAAGACTGGCGGAATTACGTCACTTGAAACATGTCAATTATTTTTCAAATAATGAATTTAGTTTCTGAAAGTAATGGCAAAAGAATAAAATAAAAATTTTGAATTTTTAATGTTTTCGTTAAAAGTTTTATTTAATTTTTTCAGCCGATGGCATCAGGAAAGAGAAAAAATGATCGGATTTGAGCGAAAGTGGTGTATTTTTTTCAGAAAATTCGAATTTTCTCTAAAAATGGAACAAATATGAGAAAACTAAGCCTCAGGTGCACACGTTGGTATTAAAGGGAATCTATTTTAAAAATTTCGAATTTCTGAGGGCAGTATAAGTAGGTCTTTTACGATCCGAACACAAACAGACACACAGACAGACTCTTTTTTTTATTATTATAGATTTATACATTTTAATATTACTATTTTAATTCTGTAACACAGCCCATTAGGATGGTAATAAGTGCGTTTCTTATGTATTTCATGATTGGACGAAAGTTATCCGCCCAGATTCTAACCGGGTCCTATTTTTTTAAACAAACAAATTTTTTTTAATTTATAAAATTGCTTACAAATTATTTATAAAAGTTCAATACTTAAAATGCATAGTGATTTCAAAGTGCTTAAATAGTTTTTGCCGCTTAATTTTTTCTTCTCTTGTAAAAAAACGGATTTTGGACCAAAGTTACCTTCATTGACGATAGGAGAAAAATGGTTTTACATATTTTTCTACCATTATCCCTATTAATTTGATTTTGAAAAAAAAATTGAGCACGATATAAAATGATATAAAAGTTTTTGAATAATGTTAATTAAATTTGAAATGATAAGACAAGTTTGTTGCAAGAAGTTTTAAAATTGAATATTCCATAACGTCCTTAATTTGTTTTATTTAATCTTTTGTTATAATAACACATTGTCGTAATAGCATTATTGTTACATTCGAGTTTTCATTGTAACACTTTTTCACAATAAGAAAGCTTATTTTTTAAATTTTCAATTTCTTTATAACAGTGGATTCATTGTTGGAATGTGATGCTAATAGGTATCTCTATATTAGAAAAAAAATTCCAAATGAAACTTTTATATTTGTTACAGTTACTGTCACTTAGAACAACTTTCACTCAAGATTTTGAAAAATCAGTAACAAAATAGTTCCTTTTAAACATTCACTAGAAAATGTGTACACTGAGAAAAACTGTTGAATTAAAATTTTTTTTATTTTTGCCATATATTACAAGTTGAAAGAGAACAAAAATTGTGTTGCGACCAAATAATAATGCATGGTTAGTACACAAAAATCGTAATTAAGGCGCAGCATGCGTCTGTGCCTATTTTACGCAGGTATTCAATGTATTCATCCGAAATGCAGTTCAGCATCTGTTTTCAATGTTTTGGATAAATAGGGGGAACCAGGGACACATGACCCAACTTGTAGTTTTTGGCTTGTAACGTTTAAAAAACACTATTTATGGATGTGCAAATGCAGTAAATTTATACTTTAATAAGTATTAGACAATATATATTAGTATTTTTCTGAAGTATTAACTGCAACATAAGTAAAATATAAATTATTTAAAACTTTAGTTTTGGGTCATGTATCCCAATGCATAGGGATACATGACCCACCCATTAGGGATACGTGACCCAACATCAAAATTTGGCAGTAAGACTTAAAATTATGAAAATACTTTTACCTAATAACAAAACTAACATCACATATTTATAAAGTTTAAATTGATTTTATAGTTTTTTAAGACAAAATTATTACTTCTTATTTTTTTCACATTAATTATGCTTATATTAACGAACTTACCCAATTTAAACGTAAAAATCCTGTCTAAATACAAAACTGGGAATTCGTTTATTTTGCAGAGAAAACACAGGTGATTGAAGAATCTTCTACGTGATCAATATCAATTTGGAATGTATTATCCATTTCAGGCCATTTAAAACATTTTCCATCGATTCTTTCTGCATACTGAAGCTCGCAAAAAGCTCGTTAAATAATTTCTTTGTACTTTCCCAACAAACCTTGTACTCTCAGAAGAACCCAGTCATTGTTTTGGGACTCCCGTGATTTTTTTTAACACATTCGCTGCCACTATAGCGATGGAAAATTTTCATCGATAGAGGCTGATGAAGTGGAATAACATCCTGTTTTTTAAACCAGTTCGTTACAATGGAAATGAACTAACTCTTCTTCATTTTCGAACAAGTACAAATCTTAGTTCGAGATCGTAAAATTACAAGTTTAGGTTGAATTAACGTCGCTAACTAAAGCTACACGACAGCTAGTCGTAAAAATACGAGGAAATGTTCTTGACCTTTTCCGACCGGATAACTCATCATCTGTCACTAATTATTGAATTGAAAGCCAATCACCAGATTTGTTTCAGTTATTAACTTTGCGACTATGAAATCATCATTAAATTTTAATAATTCATATTTTTTTGGGTTGTTTTTGTTTGAAAAAAAAATACAAAAAAAAAATAAAACAGACCATTTGCAATTTTTTTATAGCTAGATAGTTGAATAACAAACTAAACCGCACTGCGAAATGCAGTATGTCTGGGGTCTGGTCGCCTTACACTTGAGACGAAAGATTTAATTTTCTCGTAATTTGAAATAGAAGGTACTCTTTCAAATCATCAAGTATTATTCTAAGCACAGCAGGATCGGTTGCAAAAGTGTAAAATCTAATATTCTACTTTCTATATCCTCAAATTGATCACCAAGTAACCTTAAATTTGCTTGCGGTGTTAACATAATTCAATATAGGTGTTAACATCCCTACAGAATTATGGATGTATTATATTTATCGTATATAGGCGAAAGATACACTTCGCAATAACACAAAAACTGCATAAACTTTAAAATATATGTATGGAAATTCATCAGTCCCATGTGGGATTACTAGGTGTCAATTAAATATAATACAAAAGGGCAGATGAAAGAGATAGATCGTGTAGTTTGTGTAACCACTAGACCATCATGTTTATCAAGTTTTCAAACGAACTTGAACTCATAAGAACGGTTGGCGAAATGATACTATGAATTTCATCAACATGTGCTGTTATCGGTGAATCGGAACCACGCGACGCGCTGGCGCATCAGTGGCAGCCAACGTGTTAAAAATATTACTTGGTCGACTTCTGTCTACTTTTCTGTTGTTTACTTGGGTCACATATCCCTAATTGGTTTGGGTCAAGTATCCCTAGTTGCACTTTTTTTTATTAACCCCAAAACAAAGACATTTTCGAATAATTACATTAGCACTATTATACACGTAACTGTAGTTAATAGCATGAACTAAACAAGTAACTAATTGAAAAAATCTTTCCTTTAAACCAAAAAATGTAGATAAAAAAAAACCTTACAGCATCAAAAATTTACTTTCAGAGCATGAAACGTATTTCTTCGCATAACTAAACACATACACAATGATTCATCTCGTTTTTTTCACCATGTGATCAGCTGGCTGAAAGAAAAAAAATTAATGCCACTTTCAACTCATAAAACTTTTCCATTGCTGTGAAAAAGGCATTGGGTCATGTATCCTTATGGGGCAAATGTCCCTAGTTCCACCTACCTATATTCAATCTTAAAAAATATATGTATATAACGGTACTTTAAAATGAATGTTATAATTTCGTGTACATATTTTAGGAAACAATATAGTTAAAAGTTTTTGTCAATCACGCATGGATAAAAATCCACTTCTCTCCGCATCAGTTATGTTGAAACAACACAAATTCGTGTTCGTGTCATCAACACAAATCAACACAATTCCTCTATTTAAACAACGCAATATTATCAACAACACAACCATTTTTATACAATACTTGTGCTCCACTTGTGTTGTTTGAACACAAGCTTTTTCTGATTGTAACAGCTAACTTAAACAACTTATGAAAAATATTTCAACATCTAAATAGTAAAATTTACACAAAAAATGACTGTTATAAATAAGACTTTTGCATGACATTACAGCAATTTAAATGCATTATTTTTCCAATTGCAATACTTACAATCTTTTGACACATTCATTTGCAATTAAAACAATACAAATATAAGCTAAGTTTTTTTATTTAGAATATAATTCAAATTTCAACAAAAATTTAAATCAGTTCTATAAAATATCAACGTGAAACCTGAAATTAGTCTCATTAGAATAAATTTGAAAATCAAAATTTCGCATTAAAGTAAAGCATTTCTGTATATATATTCCAAAGTAATAAATTATTTTTCATTTATATAGAACTTTACTAGTAGGTATAATGGATAGAGTGATCATAATGGTCAGTTATAACTGCAAAGTTGCAGATTTTCTGTTGTAAATACATAAAAGTCTTATCGTTACAGTCTTCTTAGTTGTATGGTTGTATCTGTACCCTTCTCTCAACTTCCATACTAATAGTTCAATTAAAAGCGTTGAAACAGCTATAATATGATGCCCAGTCTTGATTTGGCGATTTATGTTACTTTGTCAAGCCGCTAAAATGTGAAAATGCGGTAAACATTCCACTTCATATTTCATACAACTTGATATATTTTGCAAACGTACACACAATTTTTAAGTTCACAAAATGTAGCCAAAAAACAGGCCGGACTTTATATCATAGCTGTACCAAAACGTTCATTTCACCATCCATTGTCACTGTTAACTCATTCAGTAGATGTTTTACATTAAAAATATCCCCAAAATCAAAATAGATAAATTATAAGTTATTATTATTATTCCGTATACCAAGGTTCAATCTGAGGCATATTGACTTATAAATCCGTCTAAGGCTTCATTTTTTTCAAACATTAATATCACTTTAAAAAATTTATGAATTTTGCAATTTTATTAAGTTATATTACAAAATTTAAATTTCGATTGCATCCAAAAAAAGTACACTTCACTCTATTTACTTATCCTCTTCGTTCAGAAGTACACATACGTGGACCTTTGTAGAATTCACTTCACAACTTTAATTTACAATTTTTCTTTTTACTAGTTTTTTTTGTTATTAACTTGAATGTTCAAGCTTTCCAAAAATACCGATATGGTATAGTAGCTGATTTATATTATTTGTATTGAGAAATATTTTAATTATATTATTATTAATATCATTTTATTATTTGTATTTGTTTGTCACACCAGATGACAACTTTTTTTCTGTTATAATAACAAACTTTTTTTTTACAGTGAAGAAAAAAGGAAGCGTTTGCCAGCTCTTTAAAACTATACGAGTTGACATGACTGTCGATATTGAGGGATTCTAGTAAAACCTGATTCACTTTTAATTTCCTCTCCCGTCATCCCTACTGCACACACATTTCTATTTACGATTCAGCAGTTCTTTTTTTCGTAGATGCCAAAAAGATTTGGAACGGTTGTTTGTCGTGAGGAATAAGAAAGCTCATTTACTAAAAACAGTTCTTTTTAGCTCTTTTATGTATTCGGAGCGGTCTAAATTTGTCACTCAATATTGAATTATACTAATCTGCAGGCCTGATCTTGAATACTCTGACTATAGGCACAACGATTTTTGGAGGCTCCTTTTTCTTTAAATTTTGTGTCTGATTGTGCTCGTAATGATGATACTACACTCTTAAAACAAACGAGCGGTTTTAACTCAGTCTGAGTTAATTTCCACTCCTTTCCGTGCCGAAAATGCACTTCTCCTATAGGAGTGAATTTCACTCTTTTTCGGAGTGGTAAAAGAAATAAAAGAAAACAATCTGCGTCCTACACTCTTAAAACGAGCGGTTTTAACTCAGTCTGAGTTAATTTCCACTCCTTTCCGGTGCCGAAAATGCACTTCTCCTATAGGAGTGAATTTCACTCTTTTTCGGAGTGGGTAGAATAAAGAAATGTCTACACTCTTAAAACGAGCGGTTTAACTCAGTCTGAGTTAATTTCCACTCCTTTCCGTGCCGAAAATGCACTTCTCCTATAGGGTGAATTTCACTCTTTTCGGAGTGGGTAAAAGAAATAAAGAAAACAATCTGCGTCCTACACTCTTAAAACGAGCGGTTTTAACTCAGTCCGAGTTAATTTCCACTCCTTTCCGGTGCCGAAAATGCACTTCTCCTATAGGAGTGAATTTCACTCTTTTTCGGAGTGGGTAAAAGAAATAAAAGAAAACAATATGCGTCCTACACTCTTAAAACGAGCGGTTTTAACTCAGTCTGAGTTAATTTCCACTCCTTTCCGGTGCCGAAAATGCACTTCTCCTATAGGAGTGAATTTCACTCTTTTGTTTTAAGAGTGTATAGTTGGCCGATTTATCATATTTTTACTACCATTTTATGGGGTTCTTTATAACAGCATTGATCAAACCATTCACATTAGGCCAATGTCTGAGTCAAGCTAAAAATAAAGTGGAGTCTCAGAAAAATTCTAACATTTACTGAAATATTACGGGTTTGCAGCATTTAGCATAATAGAAACTAAGTTAGGGGCCATCTAAAATTTGGGGGCCCTAGGCCCAGGCCTAACGGGACTTATGGTATATCAGGCCCACCTAATATGTAAAGAGTCGCTATAACAAGTCGCTAATTCGTCGTCGTTGGTGAACACGGGTTTCCATTTCCCCAAGTTTGCCACGACTATGTCGAAGTTAGTACCCTATGCATATGAAGAGTACAGGGGGAAAACCGCTTAATTGCGTAGAAAACTTTCTCATCAGGCATCTTGGCGATGATAGCGAGTATCGCTAAACTGGGTAGGAAACCAGTTCTCACTTTTGGCATCTTCTCTCACTGCAACCTGAAATTCAGTTCCGCGTTTTATTCAAAAGACTGTGTTCATCATCATGTTAAGCTTTAAAAATATAGTACAATTGATTGAAAATCACGAATTTTTCTAAAACAATTAAGAGAAATTTTAAGATTCGCAAATTAATTGAAAAGTCCTAGACCACGACTTTTCTACCTACCGAGATTCACGCAATGCACGATTCCGACGCTTGGACGATTCCGAAGCTGGCACGATTCCGAAGCGAATAAGAAAGATAGAAACCGGTCTCCAACCACCAATGTCCGCCAAGCAGACACAATTACGGGACGACTCCTAATAAATCAAGCGGTTCTTCCCCTGTACTCTTCATATTAGTTAGAAGTTTACAAATGGGTATTAACTCTTATAACCAATCCCAAGTGCGAAAATAGATAACGTCAAAAATAAGCTAAAAGATGTTTAAATGACGTATTTTCGACATCATACTCAAGCGATAACAGTTGCATCATTACCCTAATGAAATGAGGCAATATTTAAATAACACATCAAAGAGTTAATTCACTACCATCAATTCTAACCCACATTCTTAGTTTTCAATAAATAATTTGGCACAAAATATTCAAATCAATTTTAAAAAGTGTGATTATAGAGACCTGTAAGTTATATTAATCATTTTATAAAATCGTTTCTAAAAATATCCAATACAGTCGGAGAAATGTGGCTTAGAAAATATTTTTTTCTCCATTCGATTAACACTGATGAACTTTGGTTTGGAGACCCGTGGTCCAGCGGGCTCGTTCACCATTAAGTCGACCGAGTTGTGAGAACCATGGCGAAATGGCATCCGCTTCCACAAAGGTATTCTGGTGAACAAAAGGTAGATCGTTATTAGACTAGATGGCTCTAAATTGGCATTAAATTGACTCGGGTGGTGACTCTACGCTGAAAACTACAAGTTGTCGTAACTCTTGTGAACGTATTAGTAGAAGTCGATATTGAGGGACTCTAGGAGATTGTCGGTAGCAGACGAAAATGAACAATGCTACCATTCTTTTACGTTACAGTTTGTTGTCTTTCCAACCCTGATTTTTCCCTACTTCTTTCCCCCATTGAACGAAAGCAATTATTTGGCCGTTTATTCTCTCTCCCCCCAGATGACATTTTTGTTTTCTATTGTTCTTTTTAAAATAGAAGCTTCCGATTGGCCTGTTTGACAATGGATTGTCGAATCAAACGTCGAGGGAATAATCATATGAAGAACTAATTTGGGGCGTTAATGGGGGGATTCGATTCGATCAGACGACTTGTGGGGGGGGGGGGGGATTGAATTAATGTCCACACCCTCAGGGGAGAGTGATTTATACTTCCATATTTTTGGAGGTGGGGATATTAGGGATGGCTCTATTTTTTTAAGGGATATAATTCGTCAAATATACAATGCATAATTTCCCATATTTTTTAATTATACTATGTAGCAGATTACCTCATAAAAATTTTAATTCAGTTTTCAAGTGCAAACTAAAATAATAAAAATACTTATTCAATAGTATTATAATTTTTTGTGATGGTATAAACGTTATAATTTAAATATTCTACTTCAAATATGTTAGAAAATGGTCTGTGCAAATTACACATTGCTTTGCAAACTTATAGTAACACAATTGTGCTTTTAGTATTTCAGTTTCCTATTTTTAATTGTTCTGTGATAAGTTCAAGGTTTAATCAATGCTATTCATAAGCATAAAACAATCCAGTAATATTTACTGGAACAACAATAATTTATATTTTCTTGTACACAATTTTGAGCCACAATACATTATTTTTTATAATTTATAATGAAGAAATATTCGTTTACTAACAATTAAAAAAAACAATTGCAATAATATTTGCTCTGACCCTTGCAAACCTAAAATTTTAAATTCAGTATCCTCAGCATTACACATGCTTTTTAAAACAGTTTTTTTCGTTAGAACCGTTAAAAACTATTTTAATCGTTATGTACTAAATTCGTTAACAACTATTTTTGTTAATAACTATCTAATTTTTAATTATAAAGTAAAACCTTTACTTTATATCTTTTTTGGAATTACTTTCCGTATAAGAAGGGTAAAAACGGTTTTAAGAAAATGTTTTAGCAGCAATTTTTTTTATAATGATATGTTTTGCAAAGAAAAATCTTTTCCAATATTTAATTAATGGACAAAACTTGCATTTAGAAAATTCATAATGACATAAAAAAAACTATCGATAGTAAATTTTGCTTTGTGGATTTTGAATTCTGTGGAATACAAAAAAATGATGTTTTATATACAATTTTACAGCGTGCTTTATAATAATAATAATTATTATTTATAATAATTATTATTTATAATAATTATTATTTATAATAATTATTATTTATAATAATTATTATAATAATAATTAATGATAATAAAAACATTGAGCAAAATGAAAACATTCATAAAAAATAAATACTTAGGTTATTTTTAAACCAGGATAGATTTTAGTACGGGACGTTAATGTATGTTAGCAGGATCTTCATACATAACATAAAACGATTTAATCTGAATTAATGTTCGATTTGGCATTGTATATGTCGAACTACAGTGCATAAAACGGTCCAATTTGGGGAAAAACAAACCATTCGGTCCTCCTTTTTGGTGTTTTGTATTAAAGAATTCACATGTGGTGGCAAAATGTTTTTTCCCCACCAAATCTGCTTTATTTGGCGGCTGACTCGTTATATTCCCCAGAACTGGTGGGAAAATGTGATAAACTTCTTGTCGATTTTCGAATTTATTGTAAGCATTATGTCCGTCATTGCATATAGTTAAACTCATAGTTTCCTTGCACAGAAGCCACAACCACGGGCGGAGCTATAAAACGCGTGGAGCAATCAGATGAAGGCAAAATAAAACGGCTGAAATGTCCTCTTCATCTGATTGCTCCGCGCGTTTTATAGCTCCTCCCGTGGTCGTGGCTTCTGTGCAAGGAAACCTTAAAATTATACCTTTACCTTAAAATTATAATAATTATTGCATTAAAGTTTCATAATAACTAGTTTCTATGACTTCTTCTGATCGTAGTGAAAAAAATAACACCTTAAATTTAAAAAAAAAACAACAACTGCAGTAGTATGATCTTAAATTAATAAGTGTATATTAAGATATAGTATAATAGTTTGTGGACATTGTTTCTTTCATTTGTTTTAATTATATAGCTTTTTTTAACTTCGAAAACTGAAGGAGGAAAGATGATTTTTTTTACAAATTGCAATACAAGATGTTAATTAAAAACTACTAAACTTAAATGATATTGATTGCTTTTAAAAATTGCCCTTTCAATATATTTTTTAATTAGTTGTAAAATATGTACGATTTAAAAACATCTATTGCACATTAAATAGTAAAGTTGATAAAAAAACTTAAATTTTAAAATATACTCAATTTTTTAATATTTATTTGAACGTTTCGTAAACAATGTAACCTTTCAGTTTTTAAGGCTCACCTAAAATAACAAAAGCCACCATAACTGTGAGAAAAAATATATTGTATTCCATTAAAAAAATGAGTTTTAGAAGGTCTTTCAATATTTGGATGATAAAAATAGATTGTTATGTTACTTTAAAAATTGTTATAAAGTTGCATTTACCTTAAAGTTATGTTTACTTAAAATATCAATAAGGGCAAAATTAAAAATAGTTAATGCCGTTCAACGATTATTTTTTCATAACTTTAAAAACATACTTTTGCTTACAACTAAAAATATTAAAAACCATTACAAAAATATATACAAAAAAAGTATGAACGTAAAACAGTAACTTGTAGTTTATTGCAAATATTGTTTTATAAGTTTAGTGAAAATAAACATAGAATTATATTCTCATGCAAACAAACGTAGTTGTTCAAAGTTATTACGAAATACATACATCTGAACGTATTTCTGAAAAGAACGTATTCTGAATGTTTTACAAACTATTTTTAAAATCTCGATTTTTGTAAAATCATTTGCAGGAGGAATACAATTATTACAGCTCTTTTGTCAGAATTAAACAAATTAAATTATATCCCTATTTTATGTAACACTTATTTTTCGCATATAAAATAATTCAAAATTATATCTCTCTTATTTCTACTAAATTCTCTCTTTTATATCATTACCGCCGAACAACCATTTGTCAAAATTACATCATTTCCAATATCCCGGAGACATTAATAGGAAACGATAATATCAAAAAACTTATTACTTCACCTCAGTTTCCCAGCGATAATTTACGAATGAAAAACGAGATTGTCAAGAAGAAAGCAATCTATAAAAGCGCACCCCACTTTCTCTACTTATATATAAAAATAAGCAGTTCTTAAGGGATCCATACATCCTAGATTGAAAGTATTGATTCATAAGGGAGTAAGGAAAACGGACTCATCAGAATTCGGTAAATCAGCTTCTCTTGAGCCAGAACGTTTTTTAAAAAGTTCTTAAAAATTGTTAAAGATATTTTCAAAACCTTAAAATTGCTTTTTCTTAAAACAAATTCGGGAAATTCGTTAAATAATACTTATCATTAAAAGTAGATTTTTTAAAAAAAACCTTTCTAGTTTTGAACTTATTACTTTTTTTGACCATTGAGCGATGTTCAAAATCAATATTAGATGGTTAACAAAATTGAAAAACAAGCAAAACATGTATTTGAAGGGTAATGTTGCGAAACTCAAGGTATAACTAAAGATATAGCCGACCCGGCGGCGCAACGGTTAGGGAGCTAGCCTTTGGAGCTTCTGGGTTCGGGTTCGAATCCCGGTAAGGCATGGATGTTTGTGTTTGTCAATAAATGTTGTTATTTGTCTATGTGTTTGTGTCGTCTCTTTCTTTGTGTGTCTCTTGTGCCTGTGTCATTTCTGGGGTTGAGTACAATATACCTGAGGTCGCAGTGCTTGGCGAACTTGCCCCCCACCAAGAAAGTCATAAGTCATAAGATATACGTCCCGGTCCGTTCAACGGTGACTTCGTCCAATTTGTGATCATCAAAACTCGCCCATGAACGACCCGGCATCATATCTTAGTTATACTTGGACTATAGATGTCGGTTAGGCATTCGCCTAGCATGCGGAAGGTACCAGTTTCGGGTCCGGGCATCGCCAAAATAACTGCCGACCTATAAACGGCCCGTGCAGCCAAAAATGTCCAACGAATAATACCCCGTGTGGAGGGAGTGCACGTTAAATATACTTCAAAGTCCTAACGCTGATTACGATGTGGCCCTTAACGGTTGCGTTGGATGCCTACTCAGGTGTCGGCTCGTCACTTGACTGTGGTGCTTTATTTATCTGTTATTTATCTTGACTGTGGTGCTTTATTTATTTGTTATTTATCTTGACTGTGGTGCTTTATTTATCGTGTAATGTGAACTAAAATAAGCCCCATTCAAACAATTTATAACTTTTTAGAAAGCTTGAATATTCTTAAAATCTCTCACTTCTATACTTTAAGCAATTATATATTTATAATATAAAGTAAAATACGTACGATGACTCAAATGTCCACCGCAAAGACTTATAAACGTTCATTTGCTTAGTCTAAAAAGATACTTAAACATATTTTTAAAGAAACGAAATTTGCAATACTCTGTTTTATTAAACTTGTATTATTTCATTTGTTATGATATAAATAGCGTCGTTTGGAGTTATCTGAAATAATTAGCAGCTCTGTGTTATATGTGTTAGTGTTTCACATTTAAGACATTCGATATCACAATTACAAGGTTCATCAATGAGTCAATCTACATTAGTCACCATTAATAATCAAATTCCTTCAGAATGAAATTAATGTTAGTAAAAGTCAATATTTAGTTGAGCCACCTTTAGCCGCTATCAAAGCTTTAATTCTGCGCGGCATGCTATCCATGCAAGACTGTACTGTCTCTTGCATTTGAGGATGATGATTCCACACATAAATAATCTTATAATAAATAATTAATATAAATTAATCTTAATCATAATGAATCATAATTATCTTAAAATAAATACAAATATGTAGTCTACAACAATTTTTTTAAATAAAAATAAATAATATTGTATTTTAAATATACCATTATTGCATAAAAACTCTTAAGAAACATAACATTACTAAAAAAAAAATACAGTGCGTCTAATAATTTGTCCAGGGACTGTATGTTATATTATATATTTGATGAGAGGCTTATAAATTCAGTAGAACTCGTGAAGTCCTAAAAATACACATTATTTTGTGTGCTATGAATGTGATAGTCAGCTTTGAAAATTTGTAGCTAATAGTACATTCTAACAGGGTTTTAAAAAAATTTTGCTGAAAAAAAGTTTTTTTTGTTGCGAGAACTACGAAGTTGTGTTGACCATAATGTGTTCTTAATAATTTTTCATTCAAATAAATCTTTTATACATACAAAAATTATATACAAAGCCAAATAAATATTTTATACATACAAAAATCTTTTATACAAAGCCAAAAAATTTATTTTAAGATACTTTTCTATTGAAACATTTTTGTACTTCAAGTTAAACATAAATTGTGTAGTAAAATATATAGGAACGTAATATAAAACATCTATTTTAATGGATGTCAGAATGCATTGAAAGTTTTAAGAAGATTGTTCTTTCTATCAATTTATCGACACCCCAGAATTTACATTTGAAAACACATTCAATAACAAGTTCAGCAAAAAAAATGCAATTTAGGATTTTGTCTTTTCCTCGAATGTTTATTTATCACAAAAGTATTGCTCTATCTATTGATTTTTTGGGGAGGGGAGACTTCTTAAAGACTCTTCTGATTGGTTGTGACATCGGTCTTCCAATACGTCCATTCAATTGTGACAACCAATCAAGTACTTGTTTTTCAACGTTGTAAATCTAAAATATCACCAAAGTCATCTATTATTGGAAACATAGTGCTCTGTTGACTTTACAAGATTTTAGCCGACATGTTTGTCAAAAATCAAAAGATCTATTTAAAACAATGTTCTAAGCATTTTTTTAATCTTACTTTTTGCCCAAGACTAACGAATTTTTACCTAACTACCTAACGAATTTTTAAAAAATTAAAATATTATTTGACATTCATAAGTGTAAATAACCGAGGCTAGTACATTTTTAAACATCCACAAATACATAGCATTCGAATGCATAATTTATATAGGATAATTATTAGTCCCAATTTTCATCGTTAAAAATATTTTATGCTCTAAGATATTTTTGTTGAGTACTTTTGAACTTTCCCACAGTTGTATGATTTTTAAGCTTTCACATTAGAAAAAGTTTTTGTACATGATCACTGAAACGCCTATGTCCTATTACCATGAAAACAGCAACAACGGTTATGTAAATAACTGCCCTAAATAAAATCACAAAACTTTTTAATACGAGTCTTATCAATACAAATATATATTTAAAGTGATTCCTCAATGGGTAAGGAAATTCTGAACAGCTTAAGCTTCACATTTTTAATAATTGTTTTAACACATTTTAAAACACTCATTTTTCTCTATTTGGGTTTTTTCTTTAAAGCATTTTTGTAACGGTTTTGGGAATAATTCCATAAACACTTTTCTAAATGCCTATGATTAGCATGCTTTCTAGCAGGTTTTTGAAAAACTTTCAAAAACTTTTTTTAATAACACATTGCGGAGCAAATTTTCTCGTTTTCAGGATTACTTTATGTCACGCCTTAGTCTGGACTTTTTAAAACATTTCTCGAAACACATTTTATGTTCCCTTTCATAAAAATTAATTGAATGCACACTTTGAAAGCATTCGAAACTCCCTTCACAGCCATTCTTATAGGGACACATTTTAAAAACATATAGATTAATGGAACTGATATTTTGAGAAAAAAAGTGCTCCAAATGGTTTTACAATGTGTGCTTTAAGAGGGGTGCATTGTAGAGGGTGGCGCAAATAAAAGTGGCCCGGCTTAGAAGTAGGGATAAGACAAGAAATGATGCCAAGTCAAAAACCAATGCAAACACAGGTTTGCCCTGTAAAGTCATTGATCGCTTCAATATTAAGAACAAACGGACACTTGGTGAATCAATTGCCGGTAACTATGACATATTCACCTTTGCACTGATCTGATCGAGGTATATTTTTTACACAGTTCGCACTAAGATCTGAACTCGATAATAGACCCGTGTAGCTCTAATATGGTAACAAGCACACCAACGAATGAAAAAACAAGTTTGTCAAGTGAACCATTGAACGCTTGAATAATTCGATGGGGAGGCTTTCAGAGGCTGCTTCAATAGTTTTTCCCACCAAGCATTTTCCTGAATTCGTAGCTCTCAGCTGGGGCCACTTTTATTTGCGCCACCCTGTAGTTACGTATAACCATATCTTGCTTTAACCGGATTTTTTAAAAAATATTTCTTTTAAATACGCATATCAAACCATGTCAAGGTAATGCAACAAATGTGAAGCGAATGAGGGTAAGCTCCGATTCCGTTTTATTGAAAAGAGATGCTGGAGAAAGCTTTTTATGACTTAACCAATGTACCATCAATTGATACAAAATCTATCGAACCAATTTTCACACAACTTGGCACCCATATAATTTTTTTCATCTTTTAGCAGTTTTATCTAAACAAACTCAGAATCTTCGGTTCTTCAACTCATTAAAGACGAAGAAAATGTACCGTTACAAAAAAGATTTCTTCTTAAGTTTATCTAAATAAACAAAATATATAGAACAAATGAAGATACATTTTATGACAAATTAAGTTCACGAAAAACAATATTTAAAAACTTTAAGTTTGCATTTTTTCGTTAAGGAAGGTAATGTGTCAATGGTACTCATAAATGGGCTCTTAATAAGCTAAAGGTTAAATTCAGCCATTTTAACCCACGACATATACTAACTTTTGCCACTGCTTCTAATTACATTCTTAGATTCCCCCCATTCTTGTTTCGTTAGCTCCTGCGGCAAACGATAAGAGACAATGAAATGCGCAGACGACTTAAACAAAGATTAATTAAAGAAGCCAAATGCTAATTGATTATCTCTGCTGAATCCTTTGCATCGTGCTGCTATCGAGGAAAAAATAAACTCTGCTAATCGTTGGAAAGAGTTAGTTCACTGTTACAAATTTGGCGCTTGGTTTTATTAAAAATATAGTTCCTAGTAGCTGCAAAGACTGTGCACTGAAATTTTTCACTGGTTTCACCGGGGATTTTTTTACCATTCATTTTCGGTTTTTGATTGAAGCATTTTTCAAGTCTGGGTTGGTTATAAATTTTTATTTTATAAGATATCAATATGTAATTAAGTTATCAATCAATTATGATATATCAATATTTTTAGGAATTCTTTTAGCTATTATTAGCTAGTGTGTTGTCTGTTGTGTCTGTCTTACTTGACGAAGGTTTATAAGCGGGTCGCTGACCAAGCACACAAACCTGAATATATATGTCTACCAACCAACAACCAACAGCTATTATTAAATATTCAGATGTCTTTTAGGTAGTATTATTTTTTAGGTTTTGAGAAATCATTTTAAAAGTGAAAGTAAGCGTATTTTCAAAATTAAAGAAAAGGGACTAAGCGTCACTATTTGGAGTGAGACTTTATAACTTTCCAGGGAACACTTAAAAAAACTTTTAAATATTAAAAATTTAAGTAAAGCATGAGCGTTTATTTAAAAAAAATACAGTTATTGTCGTTATTGAAATCAGACGCTATTTTGCCCTTTCTCGTGCCCCAGAAATTTTCCTTTTTTTTTGCTTTAACCGTATTTTTGTCTTTCTTTTAAATATGCATGTTCACTAAATGCAAGAGGTTTTATGAATTAGATATTAATCGAAAAAAATTGACTTTTAAGTTACTTTCATAGAAACAAAGTAACAAATTAATAACATCATCTGAAATATCAAGAGTAAGGGAGCCTGTGGAGCCATGGCCATAAGGGAGACTTGGCCCACCTTTAAATTTTAGTATTTAAAAATATTTTAGCATTTTCTCAATAGATGGTACTCAAAGCTACTGTTGTCAGCAGATAGCACCCTTAGTTTTATTGAGCTACTTTTTTGCATTGAGGAGAAAATGAAAAAAAGAAAGTTTCTCACCCAAAAAAGTAAACATTTTAGACATAATTGGTAAGATTTTTTCAGAAAAACCAATTCAATTAAGTTTAAGTATATGGTATTTTTTAAAATACTGTTATATTGAGGTTTTATTTTAGCTATAAAGTTTGTGCAATGAAGTAGGCTTCAAAGCACCATGTGCCATTCTTTACAAAATGTCTAGGTGGGGAGGGTTGGCCACTCTATGTAAGGGAGGGTTGGCCACTGGACCAAGGCTCCTTAAGTGAACTAGTTATGAAAATCTATATATAATGTTTATCAAATACACGGTTAATAATAACGTGTGATTATAACTTTATGAAGGTAATAGATTGATTATTAGTATTTGTACTTGTTTAGAATAAAACGAAAAACCTCAACTAAATCAAACGTGTCATTTATGACTAAATATCAAACTTTTTCTGCAAAAACTATATAAGTTATTAATTCAAGTATAATAATACACCAGATTAATATTAAGATATTATCAGGTTTTTTTCTTTATAGGGGGAGGGGGGACGAACGAGTAGCTTTGAAAGTGCGCTTTGACTTTTACAGTTTGTGCCGTTAAAATAAAAAAAATCAAACTGAGGCTTATATCTTGTGCATTTTAATGTGTGTACAAACTGAATACAATATATTTAACATAAATATCAAAAATTATTTGTTATGGACAATATTAGAATTTTTAATTCATACAATACTCGAAAAATGTATTACTCTAAATATTACGGTAAACATGATTTGTAAATGAGTTCCAGAGTATTGGATTATAATATAATTTTTTTACATTTAACATTGCTTACAAAATGAATTTGAAATATTATTTTGCCTTTTAAAATTAGGCATTTTTGCATGGGCCAAGTCTCCCTTAATAAGGGAGACTTTGAAAAAAGAAAAATGCATTATTTATATTATCACTATTATATACTTGTTGCCAATAAAATTTCCTTTAATATGTTTAATATGAATCTTTTAGTGCAAAAATAAAATTCATAAAAATAAAATTCTGAAACTATGGCCAAGGCTCCCCAGTCTCCAATACTTTTAGTGGTGACGTTATAAATTAGATATTGGGTTTTATGTCAGGTTGCATATTCTCAGCCAAAATTTTTATACGCGGCAAAAAAACAATATTTTTAGTTGATTTTATAGCAATGAATTATCATATTAATATCACCATATAAAATATCAAGAGGGCAATTAGTAAAACAATAATCTCAGTCCAGACGTTTATACGCACCAAAAAAATTCACTTTTCAGTACCTCATTTACTCAGTAACTCACTTCACTCAATTTTATAAAAATGAAATATCAAATTAATAACACCATAATAATATCAAGAGGACCTATTAGTGATAACGTCACACATGTGAGCCATCAGGCCTTGTGTCTCGGTGGCTTTGGATGCGTCGAGGGTGGTGGTGAGCCCAGTCGGTTAAGGCGTTCGCCTTGCATGCGGAAGGTTCCAGGTTCGGGTACGGGCATCGCCAAAACAACTGCCGACCTATAAACGGCCAATGCAACAAAAAAAGTCCTTGTTGAGTGAGCGAACATTAAATATGCTCCAAAGTCTCAACGCTGCGTACGATGGCACCCTTAACGGTTGCGTTGGGTGCCTACTCAAGTGTCGGGTCGTCACTTGACAGTGGTTCTAAATTACGCCGCCACTAGCCTTCTGTAGCTATAGTGCGAAGATATTTCAAACCTAAAATAAAAATAAAAATTGGCTGCGTCGCTGGGCGCCGGTTCGATGCCTCAAGACGCCAGAGTATGTTCACGCTCTGTCATGCGGCTAAAGGGAAAACCACAGTGAAAAATCATCGTCCCTCCAGAAACTATTTGTGGAAGCGAATGCAGACCGCACAGCAAATGACCGTGAAGAGGTTTGCTTTCTTTGCTTCCGAAAGCTTTGCTTTCCGATTCAAAACAAAATGCCGGGTTTGGAAAAGAAGGAGAATCACTTGAAAAGTTAATGTTTTGACATTTATAAAGATGAAGATTTTTTTAAAATTGGGTATTTAAGAACTGGATTTTTGGGTTTTAAACAACCTACCTATTTATTTCCCACGTGCATTCGTTATAAAATTTGTTTTAAAACTTTAAACTTTAATCAATCAAGTCTAAAGCGGGTTGAATACTAACTAAAGAAGGTAGTAAAAGTATATTAAATTAGTACTATATATATATATATATAATTTAATAGTTAATAATAACTACTGAAAATGGCTTTAATGAATATTTATTTCCTGGAAAAGGTCTTTTTTTAAAAAAATGGATTGCCGTCCCGGTCATTTGCTTTTGTAGCTCATGCAATAATATTTTAAATGCGAAATAAGTACACATTTCTAATGTGTTTAATCTATCTATGTCTATATTTTGCTTCCTTGGAAAGTACTTGAACAATTTGTGTCTGTTCGCTATCGCCTTTTGTTGGACGATTTTTGAAAGAAACAGTTCAACAAGTAAAAAGTAATTAAAACTAATTAATAAAATTCTGTATTGAGGTCAATCAGTTTATGTGGCAAATTGTCAAAGCCACCGATGTAGAATTTCAGGAGGTTTAAGATTTTGAAATGGAACAATTACACATTTTACATCTACAGATTTCTGAAAATACTAAAATATGGGTCTTGCTAACCAAACGCGACACCAAACAAATAATGTAAACATTAATAACCTACTTTTACGCAGTTGAACTCCCAGTCCCTCGATAAAAGACTCCCCTCACCAAACAACACAATAATACCTTATTTGTCATTTCGGTACTTTCTGACGGTGTTGGAACCTTACGCGCAAATGAAAAAGAATAGAACTTTATAACGGAAATCCAGCAAGAGAGCAACAAACAAACGAATAAAAGAATAATAATAAAAAAGAACAGCTGGGGAGTTAACTTCCGTGGAAGAAAAGAGAAGAACGGGAACGCCATTGAGTTAAGAAGAAGATGGAGATGTGCTTGGCGAGAAAAAAAAGTGAATCCATCAGAGAGTCGCCAAGTAACTCATAAAAGCCCAAAACAAACCTCTCACCTTAGTTAAATGTGAAACGCATCATTTTATTCGTTAAAATACGCTGATTACATTCGAAAGATTAGTCTGCGCAGTTGTAGGACGTAGTGAGAGATCCGAATTTATACAAGATGGTAGTAATTCCCTTTACAGATAAGAAAAATACGATGTATTATTGTATTATTAGATAGTCAAAAAGTCGCCAAGTTGTGTGTGATGCAATAAGCCTATACAAACTCCACTTAAGAATAGTGCCCAAATAGTTCACCGAGAACGGTTGTTTGGGCTTACTACAAGACGATCGATGGCTTCACTTGGCAAAACGATTTTTGTATTGGATTGTGCCCGGCAGCATCTCCATCTTCTTCCCAACTCTATGGGGAACCCGCAAAAGAATCAAATAAAAAGTTTGTTGGAAAAAATGGCAACACGCCGCTCAGTCGCGTGTCCCGCACGTGGCGTCGACGCACCTGTGTCTTTCTGTGCAGACGATTATAAACAACAGGGGGCGGGCGTGTGCGTCACGGATGAGATTAGCATTTTCTTGGATCGTAAACAACTCTCCATCACTGAATTACGGGGATGTTTGCAGTTGTGGAAATGGCTTAAATTGGAAAATGTGTTGAAAACCAAAGAGAGCTTTACGTGCTGATTTACCTTCCAACAGTCGTACGTTTGTGATTGAAACACTGCTTTGAAACGCACAAATCAGTACAGATAATTATGGGTGTAACACTAAACGACTTTTAATTACCACTCAATAAATCAATACATTTAAAGGTTATTTATGTACCATATAAGGCATTTAAAAAACTATAAAACCTAACGGCAGCTACCATTTACCGCAGGTGCGATTTCCCGAAAACCTTACTATGACGTCCGACAGGTACTAGAAACTCGTGTACCAAGTTTGAAGTCTGTAGCTTTTTTTCGTTTTTCAAATACCTTTAAAAACTAAAATATTCTATGGCAGCTGCCCTTTGCGTAAGCGCATTTTCCCGAAAACCTTATTATAACGTTAGACAGGTACTAGGAACTCATGTGCCAAATTTGTCCGTTGTTCATTCAATTCGAACTGTAGAGTAATTTCGGACAGATAGACAGACCAACGTTGGAAAACCACTTTTTCGGAATCAAAACCCTCCAAAACGTGTAGAAAACACAAGATTTCCATTTCGTATTTTCGACCCCATTTTGCGATAATTTCACATTTCCTTATATTTTATATTGAGTAATTGAAAGCAAAAATATACCGGGTGACGAATTAAATACGCTTTAAAAGCGCCAATGCATGATGTCGTCAATACCACTCGTGTATTACACAGTTTAAAATTTTGGTGCAAAGAATCCTGGAACTTTCTAGCTGCCATCTAATTGGAGCATTGATTTACCACTTTTTTAGTGCATCAAAGTTATGATTTTACCTCAAAATTGGTAAAATCATGCTCTAAATATTGGTAGCAGCTTGAAAGTTCCATGATTCCGATGCAATCTTGCACTAAAATTTTTAACATTGTAACTTAAAATTAAAAATTAGAATTTTTACATTACACTCCAGTAAATTAAACAATAAATTAGCAATATATAACCATACTCTAACCAAAACCCATGACCAATCATAAGAACATAACCCATAGATTTCTCAATCCCTTGTAAAAAAAAAGAACGTTTATTGCAGTCAGGACAACTCAACAAAATTAACAAAGAGAACGGACGTATTTTCTTTGTACTTTTTCTAATCTCTTGTAATAGCAGCACACATTCTGTGACAATGGGATCGAACAAACGTCTGGTCACAGCTTTGTGTCACCGAAAGCCATCCGTTCTCTCGCCGCCCCCCTCCAGGAAAAAAGTTCTATTTTTGGGGGTAATGAGGTCATCAGGCAGATATGCGCCGGCAAGAAATGACACAAGCGGCAATAATAAGTTGTTCGAGACATTGTCTCCGTTTTTGTTTTGGCCTGCTGAAGGAGTAATTGATGGACATGAAATTAGTGGGCGAGGAAGAATCGCTTTTACCGCGTGGTGCGGCGTCGAGAAGAGACAAAGGGAGGGTTTCACACAAACGGTTCTGGTGATTTTTTGACATTCCTTTGACTCGTACACAGCCAGGGCCATACCACAAGGCCCGTTAGGCCTGGGACTAAGATCCCCAATTTTTAGCTGGCCCCTAAACTTAAGTTTCTATTATACGAAATGCTGCAGAACCCTAAAATTTCAGTACATTAAAAAACAATTCTGAGACCTTACTTTGTTTTTAGATTGACTTTGACATTGACCAAACGTGATTGGTTTGATTCATAGATATCATAGTTAAAGTATTAGATTGGCAGATCACGTGACCTCCAATGCTAACGACGGGACGCGCATGGAGACCAGAATAAGAGGGCAATGGGGCCAGAGTTGTAACCAGTTTTAGGAGAAAAACACTACGAAAAAATACCATTTAGTTCTAAAATTACAAAACAAGACATAAAAATTTTAACTGCATTTTGGAATCTTTTTAGTGACTTTAAAAAAATTGTGATACGCTTTGCTAGTTTTTTTATGGTATGTTTTTGTAATTTTAGAATTAAATGGTATTTTTTCGTAGTGTTTTTCTCCTAAAACTGGTGGCAACACTGGCCCCATTGAATTATGCCTCTTATTCTGGTATCCATGCGCGTCCCGTCGTTAGCATTGGAGGTCACGTGATCTACCAATCTAATACTTTAACTATGATATCTATGGTTTGATTGATGGTATAAGGAAGCCGATAAAATGGTTGCAAAAAATATTATGCATTGCCCCTAGCACCATTATTAGTGTCAACTATATTCAATATTTTCCGTAAAGGGGCCCCCAAAATGTGTTGTGCCTATAGAGTTTGTCCAGATCAGTCCCTGTACACAGCTAAACATTTTGGGGCAAGATTGCACCGGAATCCTGGAACTTTCTATTTGCTACCACTATTTAGAGCGTTGATTTACCACTTTTGCAGTGCATCAAAATTATGATTTTAACACAAAATTAGTAAATTCATGTTCTAAATAGCGGTGGTACTTAGAAAGTTTCAGAATTCCGGTGAAATCTTACACCAAACTTTTAACAGTGCTTGGTCCTTTGTGGCTGAGTAAACTCGATACTCAATTGCAGTTTATCCACTACGAAAGATGGAACTTTGTTTTAGACAGCGTGATAAAAAAATAAGCAATACCCGCAGTTTACAGGTTTCATAGACCGGGAATCATTTTTTATCGACTCAGTCAGGGTTTCCACACTACCCCTGGAAAACATGGAAACAGGGAAAACTCACGGAAATCTAAGATGCCCTGGAAAACCTGGAATACATAGGGAGAAAATGAAGAAATTCTGGAAAACTATAGTTGCCGGAGGAACACACGTTCTTTTCTTTGACACAACAGTTTTCTATGCATGCAAGTATAGATGATTTTGAAGGTTCTCTAATTCTACTTAAAGATAAGTTTGCTCAGGATCTGAAATTAGCTCAAGGCAGCAGAATTTTTGTCACATAATATCTGTCACATAAGTACCGTCTCTGATCGAAAACACAACTTAACATATTTGATTGTCAATCATAATGAATATCTTTAAAGCTCCAAAATATGAAATGTGAAAACGGCTGTGTGTGTGTTTCCAAAATATGAAAAATGTCTTTAAATGGAAGTTTGACTGAAGATGGATAATTTGAAATATCGACCAGGAAAACCTGGATTGGCGGCGGGCCTCTACTATTTCTGCCGTGGGCAGGTAAACTGCAGTAATCGCAACAATGAGCTGTACCATTTTTGATCTGAAATAAAAAAAATTCCAGTATGTTTTCTTAATTGTTAGACTAATTGAGTACTTGCAACAATGGTCCAAGTCATTATGGAAGTTACTGCAGATTACCGCCCACGGCAGATTTCTCTACTACTACTACTACTATTTCAAATTTATTCTCCGTCGACAGGCAGATAATTTTTATAAATATTTTAAATTTTAAACGAAAACTATTTTGTGTTGATTTTATATAACGATGGTAATAACTTGATTAATGAAAAAGAGTAGTTACACTTATCTGTTCCAAATAGCACTATTATTATTACTTAAAAAAGATAAAAACAAAATTCAGTTATAGATTGACTATTTTTTTAAAATTCAATTTAATTCAGTTTCAATAATCTATATGTATTCATATGTATATATTTAATTTTTAATATGTATATATTTAATTTTTAATATGTATATATTTAATTTTTAATATGTATATATTTAATTTTTAATATGTATATATTTAATTTTTAATATGTATATATTTAATTTTTAATATGTATATATTTAATTTTTAATATGTATATATTTAATTTTTAATATGTATATATTTAAAGCTAAATATTCTTTTCTATTGTTAGTGTGTAAGAAAGTACCTTGTAAGAAAGTTAAGCAAACGGGATTCTCAGATATTTTATATTAACCCATCTTCACGTCTTATAAGGCAATTGCTAAGTGACTCACTTCTCACATTCCTGTTCTCCTTAGTAAATATAAAACCTAAATTTAACCCATTCACTCCCAATGATTCCATTTGGAATCATTAGCTTGTATTTCTTTTCTCACTTAAGAAAAATTCGCATTTATTTCAAATAAATTTTATTAAATTCTCCATACATTTTTCTATTAATTTATATTTTATTTTTGTATCGTAAGATGGAAGAATTATGTCTTTTGAAAAATTCAATAAAGTTTGTTTCAGTTAATTGAAAATATGAAAAAAAATGGTAAAATTAAATTCATTCTGAAGAAATTTTATTAAATAAATTTGGCCCTAAATTTCTTATGCTTACATTTTCAAATGTTTAAAAATTTAATTTTACATATTTTTAACAAATAAAGTTTCGATAAAATTATTGTTCTAATTTATTCAAAAGTTATGATTCCGAATTTCTTTCCTTAAATATAAGTTTAAAAAATTAAGAATTCTTCCCCTGCTTTCTACCATTACATTCTGGATGCATAATGAGTCTATTTCACAAATTTTAGATTTTTAGAATAAAAAAATAAAAAGTTGGGACTGACAGAGGTAATAAACCTTTCGGTTAACACCTTAGCAAACCAACATATACAATTTCAAAAGAAGCAGAACAATTCCACAATAACTGTACACAAACGTTTCGCCTGTTTACAAACTCAACACCAGATGGGGTCTCGTTTCCAAGGGTGGGAGGATGTTGGGGGAAAGGGTGCTCGTTAAGGGGTCGGGCCCTGACCAGCTGTATTTTGGGTGTTTCTTCCTTTTCAGGGGGGGGGTGAGCGACCGAAATATCTTACTGTCGTCATCATGTTGTTTGTTTACTTGTGTACTTAACAGTGGAGAATCGGTGAGGTAACTCCAAAAGTGTGTTGTTTTTAAAGGTGAGATGCTGGAGAGGGATGGTAAAGCCCCTGTCAAACGTGACGGTGAACCGCAGGTTTGCCCTCATAGACTTTTTTTTTTAAATTTCCAATGCAGCAGGCTATACTGAAATTATCCTAACGCCGCGCCGAGTGGAGATCAAAATAATTCAAAATACAAGAAAGAGAAAATATATACAAAAAAGCAAAACATCAAACACAATAATTGAATAAAGAATTAGAATATAAAAGAAAAAACTGAAATCAAAAATTTAGGGTAGATACAACCCTCATAGACTGCGTAAACACGTAGGACACCCCAGAACCTGTGAAGACCTGAACCTGTGTGGTATGGCATTTTTTTTTTGGTGGATATGTTGCTCCAGGACCGTGGTATCTATTTGAAGTCGGTAAAATTCAAAGGAAATATGTTCTAAACAATCTTTTTGTGTTAGAAACGCATCTTTTTTTGTTTCAAAAATGAGTTGTAGAGTTGTTGTTAGGGGGAATTTGTATGCAGTGTTTCTTGTAGTTAATGGACACCGCTTTTTAGAAAATTTTATTAAAATAGTTGAAATGAACTCAGACTAACAATAGATCTTTGGGGTTTGAATATAAATGCAGAATTTATCTAAAAGCAAATTTAAGCCTCTGAGGGATAAGCAAATTGGCTGAGGTGTAAACTTGTTTTCACGGCATGATTTTAGAGTTGAAATTTTTAACTGAAAATTTAATTAAAAAAAAATTGTAAAATTTTCGTTCCATAACAGATAATAATAAAAGATTCCTCCATACTTTAAATTTTAAAATTAAGTTAAATTTTTAAAAATGCATAATTTTTTTATAAATCATGTGTGTTGCTGGAAAACATAATACATTCATATGACTGGTTTATAAGTTTGCATCTCTCAGAGGGTTTTAAACAAGATTAAATTTAAATATTTTAAAAGGAAACTTCTGCCTCAAGATTAATTGTAAACCTATTTACAATGAGGAGGGAATTTCATACGTACATTGAGAACGAAAATATATTCTACAGACATTCCATTATGACGTAATGCAACTTATAGTCCCTTGTTAAAATATGGGATAAGCCAAGCGTGGCCATTTTGTGTAATATGTAACAAATTGTCAAAAAAAAAAACAAATTGTTCGAAGTAGGTACCCTTAAAGGTCAAAGTTACCCCAGTTTTAAGTACCATACTGAATCACAATACCTTTTATTCAGTTACCAGGAAAAACACATACAGGAAGCATAAATAACGGATATTTATTTCGTTTCGACGTGAGGAAAAACCGTTTCTCTCTCCCCGCTCTCTATCTTTTAAACTTTCTCCATTACAAAAGATGGCGATTGGTTCGAAAACAACTTATTCGCCGTATGTCGTGTGAAAAGGGATAGGGGTTGAGGTGTTTACGGGCTGCGTGGCCTCACGTGAGTCACACGACTGACATGCGACCTCACGCTCCAAAACATCCCCCCTTTATCGTCTGTTGTATCAAATGGGGACTTATGGAACGAAAAAAATAAATTCTTTTTCCTGTTTTGTAGTTTTCTCTCTCCTCGCCTTGCGGCTTTTAATTTTCCACGTGTTATAATAAAAGAGGGTTGTTTGTAGTACACAAGCTGGTAAAATGCAATTTTTTTAAAGGTTATCTTTTTCAGAGGGACTGTCAGTCGTATAGAATTAATGCATAAGTTTTGAAATCACAACTATTTTCAAAAGGATTTTTTTGCCATTTTATCCTATTTTCACCAGGTATGGGATTCATCATGACATCAATTTAAAACCAAATGAAAAGGAAAATAACACCCAGTTGTTTAATTATTAATTGATAAAGTTTTAAAATAGTGTCGGCATCTGCAGTATATTTTTGGCATTTTAAAACTTCAAAAATATATAATTAAATAACTAGATATAATTTTCGTTTCAAATTTGTTTCATTTCGATGTTATGTTGATTCACATACCTGGGCAAAAAGGGCTAACATGGCAAAGCAATACTTCTGCGGAAGTTGTGATTCTAAAACTAATGCATTAGCTCTATGGGACTGACAATCCCTCTTCAGTAGGCTCAGTAGGTTTTTCAGTAGGATTTTTTTAATCTTTTAATATAGTTTAATTGATGTTGGTAAACCTGTCCCCCCCCCCCCCTTTTAATTAATTAACATTATCTGAAATGGTTTTTTCTGAAATTGAATAAAACAAATGGATAGGGTGTTTTTTAATATATATTTTATTGAACAATGAAGGAACTTCCAAGGTACCACTACACATTAGTCACCACACCACACAGAGCTTACAGAAGTAAGTAACAAACACTAGAACATTATATCACAAGAAACAAAAAAGCAATATCCTTTTGACAATATACAATAAAAATAAATATATAAGATACCCTTTCACTCGAGAGATGTGGTTGATTAACAACTTTTATTGTGGGTCATTTAGCTCTTTCTAGAATTTTATACAAAGGAAAACGAAAAAATGCTGTTATTAGCATATTATAATCACCGGCAACGAAATTCTTCCCATGGTCTGACCGATGAATATGAGACTCAAATTGAGCCCATGTTAAATGATGTTCAATAAACACATTTCAAGAATTAGAAAATGTTACAACTATATAACAGTTATTTATGGAGATTCTATGACCTGAATCTTCGAATAATTGATACAATATTTCCTCAATCCGTCGAAATCGTATTTTTTTATGATGTCGCATCAATCATGATTAATATTATTCCGCTGCATTAATAGATTCATGTTGTTAGTCCGTTCTGGTGCCCAGTCCATAAGTATGTTCAATAAACAACATTTTCAGAAATCAAAAATGTTACAAAACATAAGTAAATCAGTTTATTTTTATTGGAGATTTTGCTATTGGACCCTGAATCTTTCGCATAATTGATACAATATTTTTTCTTCAAATCCGTCGATAATCGTAGTTTTTTTAATGATGTCGCATCAAATCAATGATTTAATATTATTCCGCTGCATTATACAGATTCAGTTGTTATTCCTTTCTGATGCCCAGTCCAATCAAGTATGTTCAATAAACACACATTTTTCAGAAATCATAAAATGTTACAAAACTATAAGTAAATCAGTTTATTTTTATTGGAGATTTTGCTATTGGACCCTGAATCTTTCGCATAATTGATACAATATTTTTTCTTCAAATCCGTCGATAATCGTAGTTTTTTAGTGATGTCGCATCAAATCAATGATTCAATACTATTATCCGCTGCATTATACAGATTCAGTTGTTATTCCTTTCTGATGCCCAGTCTAATCAAGTACATGTTAGAATCGATCCTAATGTCCCCCTACTGTTTGATGTGTCCAACCATTAAAAATGTATTTCCAGCCTATCTCGAGAATCTGAGAGCCGCAGCTCCTCCTGCAAAGTACAGATTCATCACTCAGGGGAGCGTGGAGGAGAATGCCCCACAGCGGAATCACAGTATGTATGGGGAGTCGGAATCACTAAACAGGCCAAACTTATAATTTCTGCAATAGGTCCATGGTATTCCTAGTTTTTCACCTTAATATAATTATCTGGACAGTGTATCTTAAAAATTAAAAATACACTGCCCAAAACAATTAGGGGAGCACTTTGGGTACTTTTGTTAACCCTTTCAGTTTCAACTTTTTATTTTTGATTCTAAAAATCTAAAATTTGTGAAATAGATTTTTATTCATCCAGAATGAAACGGTAAAAAACAGGGAATTTTTAAAAATAATTTTTTCACTAAAATTTAAGGGGAAAAAATTGGAATAATAATTTTGAATAACAATAATTTTTTCAAAACTCTATTTGTTAAAAAAAATTAAAATCAATTTTAAAAACATCTAATAATGCAAGGGCGAAGAATTTAGGATAAATTTGGTTACGAAATTTCTGGGTTCTTTTAAAGCACAACACAGTTCACAGAAACAAATTACTTTATTCAGCGAATGACACCCTCTCACTCACAAGTTAACCGTTATCAACTTTATAGAACAGAGAACAATCTCCAAACAAAACAACAAGAACAGAGCTTCGTCCAAGCTCTTCACTTCAGCAGGAGCAGTACTCCAATCACGCACGTAGTATATGGCGAGGTGTTTTATAGAAGTTGGTGATCTTTCTAGAAAATTCCAGCGACATTACGCATATCCTGTTACGTAATTGCCGAAACGTTTTGAAACTTCGAGAACAGGATATGACGTAATGTCGTTAAATTTGTCGCCAAGATCGAAAACCTCACCAAATTGTGGCCAAACAGCTCCAGTAACGTAATGGTGTTTTCTAACACGCTCTCGCCATGTACTACGGCTGACGCCATTAGTGAAACTAAAAATACAATAAGTTGAAGTTATTTACAATATTTACAAAGATATTTACAATATTTACGAAATTCGTAACAATTTATTTGAGAAAATTGTTTCAGAGTAAATTTTATTTTACCATGTTTTTCATATTTTTATTTAATTCAAACAAACATTGTTTAATTTTTCAAAAGACAAGATTCTTCCATCTAACGATAAATAAGTGTGAGCTTAACTTAGTGAGAAAAAAATCGAAAGCTGATGATTCCAAATGGTATTATTGGGGTTGAAATGGTTTAAACCATGCGCTCCCCTAATTGTTTTGAGCAGTGTAGTTCATTTTAACAAGGGTGACCAGGCATACTTCAAACCAGTGTACTTCTTCCAGTGTACTTCAAACAATGCTGCACTGCATTTCGCAATACAGCTTTGTTGTGTTTACCCAAATACATATCTTTTTATTTGTTATAATTTTCTGAACGAAAATAACATAAATATACTATGATTTATGAAATATCTAAGATGATTACATAGTTAAACACATAATCGCAGAAACAAATCTGGTCACGGTAATCATGACTAAATTTCGGAACAAAACGGATATTTTTTGGGGTAGAATTATATTATTGCGTGCTTTATCTAAGTTGTTATCAATAAAATTAAAAGTAGTTCAAAATTCATCCTCTCAGGGGCGCAGTTGTATAAACCCACTAACTGACTGGCAGGTTTTCCAGCAACAGAGATAAGTTTTTTTTTTTAAATTTATAAAGTTTATAATTTTATTAAATTTTAAATTCAAGTGTAAAGGAGTCATTTAGACCTTGCTAAATAAAGTGCATCCGAAAATGTTTTCTGTTCCTACACCTTTCTGAATTCTACATAAGAAATATTTCAAATTGCGTAATTTTACCTCTAATTATGAAAAACATTGAATTAAATAATGAGGAGCAATTTTTGCCACCTTATCCTACGTAATAGGTAAGATGTCGTTGAGCCAAAAATAAACCTTAAAAAAAGGATTTGAAAAATCCAAAGATAATTTTTAATATTTCCTTCGTTTTCTTGATGTTGTCGTTTTGGTAAATGAGTTTTCGGAGGCTCAAATGACCCCCCCCCCCACCCCCATCCGTTATGTATTTGTAATGGACTGTATACGATAAGTACAATGCAGAGAACAGCTAGCAAAAATTTTAGCAGACGCAGAGGAACGTCTCTTTCTTTATAGTAACTCAAGATGTTATATAATTACATATCTTACAGAAATACAGCACTTTTACGCGTTTAGTAATCGAATATTTATTACTTCTTCATTTATAAGAATAGAATGTTGATAATAAACATTTCCCGAACTGTCATTTATATCCCATGCCCCACAAAACATCGGATATAAGTGTTAACATATCTTTCTTTACATTTAATTTAACACTTTATTTCAGGAACATTTATCTCCCTTATTCCATACCCTTCACGCCGAGGGACATAAGTGTTAACATCCCGTTCCCTATAGTAACTCCAAATGATATGTAATTACATATCTTACCAAAATACACAATTTTTGTTAATGAGTTTATAAATCTAATAATTTTTAATTTTTTGTTCATAACGATAAAACAGTATTACCACAAAGGTTATTTATCTACCTTATTCCATGCCCCATTTAACAAGAGATATAAGTGTTAACATCTCTTCCTTTATACCCCTCACAATGTGGCCCCCGAAACTCGAGATGTTATGTAATTGTATATCTTTTATAAATAAAGCATTTTTAAGCGTATAGATATCTGGGTAATTCCATGCAAAATTATCCTATCTGTAGTGTAAGTCACGTTTGTAAAAAGTGATTATCACTACAACTTTTAACATTAAATAAAAAAAAAGTGTGGAATAGTTGAAGCTTGTTATAACTAAATAATGAAATGTACTTTATTTAATTTGATTTTTTTTTAATTTAAAAAGCTTTTAAGTTCCTCTTAAATCGTAACTTACACTACAGTTACATGGAATTAGCCATCTATAAATTAGTATCCTTTCATTAATATGAATAAAATATTGGTTATAAACATTTATCTCCCTTATTCCATACCCCACACAACAAGAGATATAAGTGTTAACATCTCTTCCTTTATACCCCTCACAATGTGGCCCCGTCACCGAGATGTTATGTAATTCCATATCTTTTTTGCCCCCCCCCCCCCCTCTTCAAGACAGGAAGTAGTAACGTCGCGCGTCGGACACGCGTCTTCTTAAGTCTTCTTTTCTTTTCTTTTCTCTTGAAATCCATCCCATCTTGGTCTTCTTTTTTATGTGGCGAAGATTGTGGTTGCAGATGGTCTGTGGATGTGGGGAAGAAGAGTTTGGAACCTGTTGGTGTCGGAAACTGTGGTAAGAAAGTGCATTTGATGTTTTTTAAGTTAAGGGAATGAAATTTTCCTTTATCTTGATTTTTTTAAAATTGTTGTTATTAGTAAATCCTTAAATCTAAAATTACAATGCTATGTATTTTATTATTCATCAGGTAAATAAATTGTCCATTAGAAATATCTTTTTAAAAATTAAATATCATGATTAAAATTTGATGTAAATTTATATCATAGATTTATAACAAATATATAAGTCTATATCAAATAATATTTTTTATAACGTCGTCATCTTATGTAAAACCCTGCAAAAAATACATCGATGGTTGATATCCCGATGGAATTGACTGATTGCAAAAGCAGCAATATCAACTTATAGCACAACTGGTGTCATGCACATAATTTTTTTCAAAATAATTTAAACCATGTGTCATGTGCACAGAAAACTTTTAAACTAATTTCCACCATGTGTAATGTGTGTACAAAAAACATGTTAACTAATTTCAATCATTTGTCATATACATGCACACAATTTTTTAAAACTAATTTTAATAATCATCAAGTGAAGCCGAAGGTAATTGCATCATGCCACGGATCATACCTTCACAGATTTTGTCTTCGTCTTAGCCATCTGATGAACGGGCCATGCTGGGCCAAATTTTTACCGACAAGTTTTAACGCCATGTATATTGGATGGTGAGGTAGGGTAGGTCGTAGGTACATATATATTCCGGCTTGTGTGCTTGATCAGAGACCCGCTTATAAGCCTTCGTCAAGTAAGACAGACACAGAAAGAATTTTTACTGTCACAGAGAAAGGAGGTACACCCAGAGCGAAGGCGGGAATCGAACCCACACCCGTTACAGCGCGCAGACTGCTAGCGTAATGGTCCAAAACACTCGGCCATCCGGGCCCCATGTATATTGAACTAATTGATGTTAAATCTAAAGTACCAACACAGCTTGAACTTACTAGGCCCCTCGCAAATCCTTTTCGCTTAGCTCTAGTGTGACGCATTTCTTTCAAACCCAAACTAAAAACAACCCCGACGTACGATTTTACGTGTAAAATTTAGGCTCTATGCTGGCTCAGGTGTTACTTTCGTCTCTAGACGAAGCTTCAAAATTACGATGTCCATTGTCATTAGCTATAGTCAACGTTAACTAAAAAAAATTAATTAACGAAACCAACTAGTAGCAAAACCTTTGATTTAGAAATACACATACGTGAACATTTGTAGAATTAAGTTTACAGTTTTTTTAATAGTAACCCCTCGCTATGTCGCGCCTCGTTACATCGCGCATTCGGATATATCGCGACATGTATCATCATCATGATCATGTATCATGTCTCCGAATCACCCCCCCCCCCCCCCCGTTATTTTTAATCAATGTGTACTTTCCTTAAACTCGATTCTAATGGTAAAGCAAGGTAATCGTTTCCGGCTGCCTATTTCTAGCCTCCTTCAGGAGCTTTAACACAGCCAATAAACGCCTCGTAATTTAGAACCCTGGTCGAGTGACGAGGTCGACACCTGAGCGGGCACCCAACGGAACTTCGAGCGACATCGTACGCTAACGCCGTCTCGATTCTAATATTTTGTTGGATAAATTCATCTAATATTGGGGAGATGCAGTTAATAAACTTTCATTCGTTGATAGTTGCCGGGAAGCAGGGTTTACGAGAAAAATTAAAGCAGCTAACTTTAGATGAATTTTTTCAAGAAAATGAGTGAAATATTATAGTATTACCTGTGCAATAATGTGTATAATGATTATATTAACTAATAATAAGTCCTTTAAAAATTTTTGCTTCTTTTTTAGAGATTTAGTTTTATCTTTCAAATACATACTGTGCTTTAGTTTAAATACTTTGTTTTGAGCATAAATACATCAAAAGTATTATATTTATCAAGTCGCTCGTTATATCGCGCATTCGGCTCATTATATCGCGCGTTCGTCATATCCCGGTTTTTTGCTTGTCTCCCGGGAAGCACGATATAACGAGGGGTTGCAACTTTTTTTTTTATTTTAAACTAAAATGTCCAAGCTTTTTAATAATACCGATTCCAAAGCAGCTGATTTATCAATTAGGCTGAAAAATGACTTACGAAGAGGTCAAAGTAGATTTCGGGAGTCTTGGAAAAAAACTTCATTCGTTAATTTATAGGACATTTAAGATGAAATAAAATGTATCGCAGAAAAAAAAAACCTCTATTAATCGCAAAAAATGGCCAGAGCTTTTTTGTTCATAGAACACTAAAAACGTGTATTTTTACCAATTAAAATCTTAAATTCCACTAAATTGAAGTGATCCTCAGCAAATGCAAAACGCAATTTTTTTCATAATTACTTATAAAACATACTTCTAAATATATAATTGTCTGAAAAATATGTTTATATAAAGAATATATACGTAAGATTTTTTTTCCAACAAGCACCAAAAAGACGTCAGACAGCACCATTAACAAGCATCCCGCTTCTTTCGCATAGCAGACTCTTCAAATTGTCGAGCGATTTTACGCAAGGCACCGCTCCCGTCTCCCGCTCAACAGTCGGGGCCTTTGTGCCTATCCCGGCAGCGTGTAACCTGACTGAATCGCCGACAAGTGTATTGGGTGTCTAGATGCGCTCACTGTGCTTTTTGTCACCTTCAGGCTTTCCCGGAAACCTTCAGGATCAAGAGCGACTACATAGATGCCGATTTTCTCGAAATATTTGCTAAGTTGCGGGGGTGCAGACTCTAGCTTTGCCAATAAAAAATAACGATCTTACCTGGTAGATCTTAGAATTGTATTGACTAAAGATATGTGTAACTGTCCCCACAGGTACTCTTTACCAATACTTTTCCATACTGCGTAGAACCAGGCACTATCTCTTGCTTATGACAAAACAAAAGTTTTCCAGATTTTACGGGAAATGTGCATGATCTAGAACCATCTCACATTTATGTTTTTTAAATATTTTTTTTAATTATTATAATACGGTCATTTAAATGCCAAAGAACACGAGGACAGATACCTTGACCTTTTGATCCTGAACATTAAGGAATATGAGGACTGAATCTTTATACCTTAGTGGCAATGTACAGATTCCCAATGAAAAATAATGACCGTAGATCACGAAATTGTATTGAATAAAGACTTGTGAGCAACCCAAGTAACCTGACAAAACCTGAGTGACCTGTATAGATATGTGTGTGTATGCATAGGTATATTTTTTCAATAATTCTTCCTTGATGCGGAAAACTAGACACTCTCATCTTTCCATCAGGCCTTATATAGGAAATGAGCCGTTGGTTTGGTTGGTTTATGAAGCAACACGGCCTATGCCACTCACAAGAATCTTTGTTCAGTTGTTCTAGTAATATTTTCGTTAGACCTGTTTTAGGATTTTTTCAACGTTGAGTGAATTTTTATGCTTACATTCAAACTTACATTAAACGTTTTTTGATTGAACTTACAGTTTTATGATTACGTATAACAAAAAGGTGGGTTCTATCTCTACTTAAATATGTATTTGTTTTCGAAATAACTTAAGCCTCTAATTGTCAAGGCACTATTATAGTCAAAATATGGCGACGAGGCAGGTTTTCCGAAATTTCACGGGGCAAGAATTCCAACAATGCCTTGTATATAAACGGGCTCCAACCTTCTTAATATTCCAAACAATGCAATTATTCTTTAATGTATGACCAAGTAATGTAATCATACATTAAGTTCTGAAAGTATAAAGTTTTGTTTTTGATTAAAAATTGTCTACATAGTAATAAAAAGAAAGCTGATAGAAATCGTACCATTCTGAAGCGATATACGTGGCTCTAATAGCTGCCAAGAATGGATTTAGTAGCGTAAGAGCATCCAAGAACTTAAATAGTCCCAATAGATCGTGAAAAATTGACACAATAAAATATCAATACGTCATGTTGTACCCAACACTTTGGAACAAATTGGCTGGCTAAGAAAAAATAAAAGCAATCTCAACAAACTTCAGAGCATTCGAAACTAATATTTTTGTAATCTTTATCAATAGTTTAGACATGTAGACAACCCTTAGAAAAGAGCATCAAACTATATGGCTATGCAAAAGGGGAAGTTACACAATTTGCTTGATTTCAAAGTGATCCAGGGGATAGTGACCTTTATATAACAATTTGGCATAGTAAACAGGCTTTTGTTACAATTTTAGCTATATTCTGGGTATAATCCTTTGGTATATTTTAGATTGCCATAAAATGCACATGAAAAACAACAAAATATTTTTTAAATGTGTTACATTTCTTCAATAATTGTTGGAAAATTTGTCCCATCCATTTTTGGCAGTCTGGGAAAACTTACCCCGTACACGGGGCAATTTTTCCAGCTCAACGACTTTGCATTTAACTACTCGCTGCCAAAAAGTGTATTTACTTTTTAGAAAAGTAGTAATGCTAAGTTGTAGATAACCATGTAAAAAAGACAATGATATCTTACTTCCTTCAAAATAAATAAAAGTAAAAAATATACAATCAAAAAGAAGAAATTTTGGAAAACTAGCCTCGGACTCCCCTATGTAAGGAACAAAATATAAAAAAGTTCATAATGATATCTCGTATAGTTCCTGGGAAATTTTTTCCTAAAGTTAGGAAAATTAACATTACCGTCATAGAACCTTTCGACTCCCCTTAAGAAAACTAACAGTAACGTAATAGTTTAACACACAGCGAGCATTCTCCAGAAATGAGTGTGCGCCCCCTTAAATAGAGCAGGCGTGACAAAAGATATCTCTTATTCTCTCTTGTTTTAGGTAAACAACCGGTGTTTGAAGTTTTCCCGAATCCAACATTTGTATCATTGTACTTGTAGCAAGGAAACCTCACACTACTGGTTTCTTCCGTCAACGTTTTCTTCAACGATTGAAAATATGAAGGTAAGTTTTAAAAAAGTGGAAGTTTTTTTAAAATATATATTTAATTTATATTTTATATTTCATTTAGAGGATTTTGTTAATAATGCAAAAACAGTTAGTAAAAAAACTCCATATATTATGACATAAAAATTGTGCATCTTGTGAAGTTCCAGCAATAAAAAATTTCTTAATACTTATAAGATGGGAAAAATTCCTTTACAATATAGGATATGCTAAAATGCTGCCACTAAAGTTATTACGAAAATGACAATTCTGAAAAAGTTTTTTACTTATTCACTCCAAAAACTAAGTGTGTAAAATTGAAAATTTACACACGGTTATAAGTATATTTTAAGAATTGCACATCTGAAGCATCAAATTACGTATTTGCATGTGTAAAAGAGAGGCATGTAAATTGAAAAATGCCGAAAACTCATATTTATGTGTAAACATGAAAATGTCAAGCATTTTACCTAGTATTAAGAGTTTCTTTTAATTTATATACATTTATATATTAAGAAAATCTCATGTTTAACATCACTCAAAACTTTATTTTAAGATTCAGCAAAAAGCTGGGGAGCCCAATCAGTAATCCGTTTAATTTGCACGCATTTCCGTTTTCCCAATAAAAGCAGAGAACAACCCAAAAGCTATTAAGCAGTTGCAATTATGATTTGGACGTGACGATCTAATATTTCAAATATACGTCAGATATCTTCTTATTAGGCAAGAAGGTTTAAAGGCGTTTTTTATACATATATCTATGCTATAGGATAGGAAATACGAAAATGCTTACACTCTATAAAAGCATAAAGAGTGAAATACCAAACTGCTTAATAGGCGTAAAAGCAAAGTGAATCCACTTATGGAGTGCATTCGGCACGGAAAGGAGTGGAAATAACTCAGACTGAGTTAAAACCGCTCGTTTGTTTTAAAAGTGTACTTTTACACTAGCATCAAGACACCAAAAACTTCGATGCTTTGCATTATTGGGAAATCTGTTTCAACCCGAAGAAGCATACCGTCCAAGGGAAATTAATTTTTATAGATAAACTTAATACTGAGGATTTATAAAACTAAATAATCACTTAATAAGCTATCAAACAAGCATGTATAGCTTTCAAGCAGTTTCTTGTTTTTTTTTGTTTTTTTTTGTTTTGTTGTTGTTTCGTATAAAGTTAGATTCTGCTTATTAAAGGAAACACATTCTCGTTACATATTTTGGAAGATACATAGCATATTTGTAATAAAGTGTAAAGGTTAAATTGTTAATTTTAAAAATCTATTATAAAATGACTACAAATTATAGCTAAAATATCTTAGCCATTATTTCTTTATGCATAAATTCTGTATCATGAAATACTTGTCTTAAAAAATATATCTCGAATTGAAATTAATTTATATTGAAGAAGAAGTTTAGCATTATAATTGTGATGTTCATTGTTTATTAAAATTGGTTGTAATTTCTAAAGGGAATTAAAATTTAAAAAAAAAGCTGCTATATATGTGTTGTTTTTGTGGGCTTTGTTGTTATTTATTATATAAATTTAATTTGTATTAGGCAACGAAATTTTCATGTGTTTATTTATAAGTGAAAAGCGGGTATTTTCATGTCACTGGTTTAACTTGTGTGTGTGTAAATATTGTCATTGCAACATATGTATTATTGAGACTCTGATTTATCAGCATCACTCACATGATTTCCAAAAATAAAGAGTCCGCCGTAATTTTGCTCCCTAACTTCGAAACGGCTTGCTAAGTCACTGATATGGAATTGAATATTAACTATGTTAAGAAGCAACAAATAATCTTAAATCCAGAGTATTAACCTTAACTAATTTATTGTAAAGTTGAAAGTTTAAATTGATTTATATATATCAACTCAAATGTAAGTGGCAGTAGCAGAACATCAAAAGTAACAAAAAGTAAAAGGTTAGTAAAAGGTTAAGAACAGCGCTTGTCAGAGTAAAGACTTAACAAAAGTAAGCCTTTCATATGCCATATTTCTTTATTGTGTACTTTATTTTGTGCTTTTGTTGTGTTTTGAATAATTATTTTAAATAAATAATTAATTTCATCTAATGATTAATATGTTTTCTAATTTAATAAAAGTTAATATTAATTGATTAAAATATGGTTACGAATTATTTCAGTAAAATGATATATTAACTTTAGCCGTAAGTGTGCGTCGATAAAACCGTGACATCATAGTGGATGCAGTCGCAGTCATCCTATAATTCAACTGTATGGACAGTACTTTACCTAAGGTATATCCAACTCTATATTTTCACCTTTTTCATAGTTCATTAACTGAAACGCTCTACTTAAATACTTAGTTATCAAAAAGATTCAATCTGTCTGAAATATTTTTTAAAGATTATGTGTGTGTACTATTTGTTTGTGGATTTTATTACCATAACAAAAGTCCCCAATAAAATAACAACTGTGTGTAAAGGAATTTAGAACGAGTCCAAAAGATGGAGACGAAGTGACATTAATATACGCCAAACATGAACGACTGCCCGTGAAAGACTTTGCTGCGGAGGTCCGAGCCTCGATGGACGTGGGCCAGTTCCTCAACCAGGCGGGGCTCTTCCGTACTTCTTCTCAGGACACTTCGGTCGAGGGGATCATCGACAAGATGCTTAACAAAGTGCTAGACAGTAGAGAATCTCTAATTACAATTTCCGAAGCAAAAGAAGCGATTTTCACAGAGGATTCCGTGCACCTACTTTCCCGTACCATTCAAGAAACATACGTTACCGAAGTTGGCTGATTCGATTACGATCAATCATGGCTCTGTAAAATGTGCAACTTAGCATCGCTTCAAAAGCGGCATTTGGCCATTGCGCGCTTGGAACATCCTGCGAACATGGGAAGAACGCTGCATGAAGTACGATTATTCATCTTGGTATTGACGCCCAGTAAAGAGAAAGGAACCAAAAATGCTCTGGAGACAGGCCGGACGTTTGTAACGATTTTCGCGGATACGGAATTCCGCCAGAGGCTATTAGAAGTCCACGGCGAAGCCGAATTCAAAAACGTCCGGCTCAAACATGCTCAGAATCTCGCGGCAGTGTAGAGCAACCCTTCAAAGCGACTAGGCATGCACTCTGACCTGGACCCTTGCGTTGCAGACTGGCACCACAAGGCTTGTGGGATGACATACGAAGAAGGTCCTCGCTGTATGTCAGTGACTTTATAGACGGATTTGTGGGCCATAAAACAATATCTACCATATTTTCCCTCTATTTCGCTTGAATTCTTCCGACCATTGCTTTTGAGGCACTGAATGATAACAACACTCAAGGACAGATTGATGTTCGAAAGTCTATCATTGGTCAAACTCTACACTCTTAAAAAAAAGAGTGAAATTCACTCCTATAGGAGAAGTGCATTTTCGGCACCGGAAAGGAGTGAAAATTAACTCAGACTGAGTTAAAACCGATCGTTTTAAGAGTGTAGGACGCAGATTGTTTTCTTTTATTTCTTTTACCCACTCAGAAAAAGAGCGAAATTCACTCCTATAGGAGAAGTGCATTTTCGGCACGGAAAGGAGTGGAAATTAACTCAGACTGAGTTAAAACCGCTCGTTTGTTTTAAGAGTGTATGTGGATGTCAGCCCCTTGTCATAGTTATGACAACGGTGCCATTAAGCCTCAATGCGAAAGTGATCTTCAATATCTGACAGGACTTCCAGTTAAACTGCCAAGCCATGTATGCGAGTGTCAGGTTTTGGAATTCGTTTTTCCTTATCATTATTTTCCATCTTTGACATCAGTCGTATTATGAAATGGTCGACTAGATCTACGGAAGAAATATTTTCTTTTTTCATCAGCATAGCATTTATAGTAGATGCTGTGCGAGATATGTATAAAATTTTAATCATAACTTCTTCTCTGCTGCCTGTAAGGATGATGTAAACAGTGCTTCTGTGTAATTTCCCTTTTGGATGACTAATTCCTGCATCAACGAAACTCAAAGGGAAATTTCCATGCCTCAGCCGTGTAAACGTGAAAATAGCTTACTCTTCCTGCTTCTCATGTGTGGAACAGTGTGTGGCTTGCTGTCTCCCTTTATAATTTTAATAAAATGGCGTATCTTCAGCCAATCAAATGTGAGAACCTGGCCAACTGCGCCTTGCCTGTAGCAGTTATCTCGATGAGCTTCCTAGGATCGTTTGTATTCAGGGGTGTGGCCACGGACCAATTCCGTTACAAATTCCGTTACCAATTCTGTCAAATATACACTTAATCGAGGGGCCCGAGTAGCCTAATGGGTTTGACTGCAGCCTATTACGCTAACAGTCTGCCCACTGTACCGGGTACGGGTTCGATTCCCGCCTTCGCCCTGGGCGTACTTAAAGCCCTCGATTCTCTCTGACTTAAGTAGCGACACTGTTTTCCCCGGCGCTTTTATGCCGCTTCGTTTTCCTATTGGACGTCCAGAGTCACGTGTGAAAGATGCGACATCTTGGGTCTTTCTTGGAATGGGGATTTAGTTTGGAATTGCGGTCTTGTGAGTGTCATCGTTTTTGTTTCAGCGAAAACTTGCTAACTATGTTTAGATAATTTTTTACCAAGCTAGTTCTTGATAGATGAAAGACTATTTCATATGAATATGCCGAATTGTTGTGCTTTTGGATGCGCAAACAGTTAAAAAAAAGGATTTAAATTGTATCGCTTACCAGTTGGAAACATACACTGGAAAAATATGCTTTGATATTGATTTTGACAAAGATGAAATTTCTATAGAAACTAACTGTACCATGTCGACTGCCAGAAAGTGAAGAAAGTGCACTTTATTATTTATGTGGATGTATTGCAAATATTAATTAAATCGAAGTAAACTATGTTCCCTTTGTAAAAATAATTTATCTAATAATAACTGTGTAACTGCAAAACAATCATTTTCAAAACTTAAAGAATTTAAAAAAGATATTAATTACTTAGTTTATGTTTCTGAAGAAGTATATAGCATTTTACTTCATTTGGAAAATCTTTTCAGATCAAATGAAGAGCAAATCCTACAGCCAAAAATAAATTAAAAATCTTTACAAAATCTTCTACTAATATCTGTAATGGGGCATTTCAAAGATTTCCCTCAATGTTGTGAATTGATCACTAAAATTGTAAATATTTTTGTTAATCATAGAGTGCATTTTTTAATCAAAAAAAAAATAAAGCTTTTCAACAAAAAAAAAATTAAAAAATGTTCTAGCAAAAGCATTGGATTGAGAGTTGCTGCATCAGAGATAATGTGATCTATATATTTTGCTTGCTAATAGCTTTATAGCTGTGGGTTATTATTTATAAAATGTACACTTTAATTACTGTTATTAAATAAAATATGACATTTTTCGTAATTTCTGTGGGTTTATTTAGATTCATAAGATAATTTAATATTGCATGTGCCCTAAATATTTGTTACAGGAGAATGTCTAAATAGAAATTTATAATTGATGTTAGAATGTGGCTTTAATTTGAATTTAATTTTAAAGAAACATATAGGTTAGTAAAAATTTATGTATTTCAATCAGGATTTTAGCGGCCCTGCCAAAATCCAGGCCAGGCGTTTTTTTTTTTATATAAGTATATAAATAGTCAGTATATAATATTAGTATATAATATATTAATTATTCATGGTTAAAAATTTATTACTCAGGATTAAAAAAATGCAGTTAATGTTAAATTTACAAGCAAATCGATCATTTTGGCTGCTAAACGCGAACCATTTAAGAATCGAAGGTTTGAGATTTTAACTTCTTAATAAATCAAAAATCAGTCAAAAAGTCCTTTTTATGCTTTAAAAGAATGAAGTTTTATACATTTATTTCGTTAAATATAAATTTAATAGTCTTTAATCAATTTGTAAAGAAAAGAAAGAGAGCGAAGTACGAGGAGAAAAACGAAGCGTAGCGTAGCCGTTCCCCCGGAGACCCAAGATGGCGGACGATTGAGCATGTCGCTACTTAAGACAGGGAGAATCCAGGGCTTTAGGCGTACTTTCTCTCTGTATGTCAGTAAAAATTCTGTCTGGGTCTGTCTTACTTGACGAAGGTTTATAAGCGAGTCTCTGATCAAACACACAAACCGGAAAATACATGTACCAACATACCTACCTTCACTTAATCGAGCTCCAGTGGAAGAGCTCCCTTGAAGGACAGCTTTAGCATCACTGGATACGGAGTTTGTCCTATCGTTGCTGTTTTTATGGACCAGAATATTTTTTATGGCAGCTATGTCAATAACCCATGTAAGCTAGAGAAAGGCCCTGCCTACCATTAAGACTTGTTCGTGGTGGCCGTAGTGAATGGCTCCCTGTCTTTGTTCGGACTGCCATGTCGGTTGACTCTGAATAAAGACGATCGCGGAGGACGCTGGTCTGTACATTTAGCCTTCAAATTCGCGTTGAAAACTGTAAAGAGGACATGTTTGAATATTTTGTTTCCATATGCAAAAATTCATTCATTCTTCGTCGTGAAAAATGACAATTTATGGAATTTTTATGATACTCGTAACATGTTGTAACATGTTTTTATGTGGAGCACACAGTAAGACACAATATTTTGTCTTTACTTGTTTCCAATTAATAAGTTATTTAAAATAATAATATGGAATTTAACATAAGAAATTGTGTGCATTACTTGGAAAATCATTATGAAGCGTTTAATTTATTGCCTTTGTATAAAGTAAAAAATAACTATTGAGTGAAACACCAGATAACTTTCAATTTGTATTCAATAATAGTTTTTTAGGCTCTCCATTCTGCACGAGCAGTTTTTCGAAAAATTTATGTCACGCAGTAACGTAGTATGGTCGTACAGTAAGAACTCGTGACTCGTGTTCTAAGTTTAAATATTCTCTAATTTTTGTAGCAATACCCTTACAACTTTTAAAAAATTTCTATGGCATCTGCTCGTTCCACACGCACGATTTTTTAAAAAAAATTATGGTCAAGTCCTAAGTGTAGTAGAAACACGAGAGGTTTGAAGTCCATAGCTCTGGGGCCCGGATGGCCGAGTGGTTTGGACCATTACGCTAGCTAAAAAAAAGGATATAAGTATTTTGGATATCGACTAAGTGCTTATCTTCATTGTTACGAGTAAATGAGATATGAAAAGAACAATATGTGGAAGAATGCAGAATTCTTTAGACCAAAAACAGTATTCACTGTTACAAATATCGGGCTTGCTTTCACCATAATAATACACTGCGATGCAAAAGTTTAGACAATGACAATATTTAGCTGTAAAATTTAGAATTGTGATAGTAAAGTTACAAAACACCGATAAACATATTAAATAAACATTTTGAAATGCTATAATTGAAACATAATTGTTTGATTTGCTATAAAAAAAAATTTCATAAAATAAAAATGTGTACGATGCAAAAGTTTAGACACAAATACGAGATTATGCTAATTTAAAGTAGATAATGGCATAATTTCGCATATTTATTGATGAATTAAATTTGATAAATTGAAAAAACACGATATCCGGTGAACTTAACAGATTTAATAACGATATTGGTTCAATTTTGTATCAAAAAGACAATATAGCCACTTTAAATATTTATTCAAATCATATTTGCTTCAAATGTACAATTTACATCTCCAAATACGAACCGAATACCTACCAGTCCATCACCTTAAAGTTTTAACACGAATTCATGGATTTAGAGACATGCATTGACCGATTTTCTTGATGAAAAGTGCAGTCTTTCCCATATAAAATCACAAAATAGCGGCATATTATTCTTTTTTGCACTTTAGTACAAAGCAGAGATAGTCACCTCTTCAAAAACGACAAAAAAAAATCGTTCATTTTAACGTAAATTCACTCTACACCATTACGAAAGTTCTTTCTTTATGCTAGGGTTCTTTCGTAATGAATTTCGTATAAAGGAACTTTCGTAGTGGTGTGGAGTGAATTTACGTTAAAATGAACGACTTTTTTTGTCGTTTTTGAAGAGGTGTCTATCTCTGCATTGTACTAAAGTGCAAAAAAGAATAATATGCCGCTATTTTGTGATTTTATATGGGAAAGACTGCACTTTTCACTAAGAAAATCGGTCAATGCATGTCTCTAAATCCACGAATTCGTGACAAAACTTTAAGGTGATGGACTGGTAGGTTCGGTTTGTATTTAGTGATGTAAATTGTACATTTGAAGCAAATATGATTTGAATAATTATTTAAAGTGGCTATATTGTCTTTTTGGTGTAAAATTGAACCAATATCGTTATTAAATCTGTTAAGTTCACCAGATATCGTGTTTTTTCAATTTATCAAATTCCATTCATCAATAAATATGCGAAATTAGGCCATTATCTACTTTAAATTAGCATAATCTCTTATTTGTGTCTAAACTTTTGCATCGTACAAATTTTTATTTTATGGAAAATTTTTTTTTTATAGCAAATCATTTTTATAGCTAATTCTACTATCATGAAGAGGTGAAACTCACAATTCTAAATTTTACAGCTAAAAAACGTCATTGTCTAAACTTTTGCATCGCAGTGTATAAAGTTAAAAAAAAACAATATTGAGTGAAACACCAGATAACTTTAAATTTGTATTTAATAATAGTTTTTTAGGCTCTCCATTCTGCACGAGCAGTTTTTCGAAAAATTTATGGTTACGCAGTAACGTAGTATGGTCGTACAGTACGAACTTGTGAATCGTGTTCTAAGTTTAAATATTCATAGTTCTCTAATTTTTGTAGCAATACCCTTAAAACTTAAAAAAAAATTCTATGGCATCTGCTCGTTCCACACGCACGATTTTTTAAAAATTATAGTCAAGTCGTAAGTGAAGTAGAAACACGAGAGGTTTGAAGTCAATAGCTCTTTTTGTTTTTCAGCAATACATAAAAGTTCTATTCACTTGCGCGATTTTCTTGGAAACCTTATTATGGCGTTCGACAGGTACTACAAACTCGCGTATCAATTTTGATATAGTTATTTAATTACTATAATTCTATTAGTTTAAGGGGATATGGTACCCAAAACATTATTTCTAGAAATAATAACATAAACTTATAAACTATAGTGGTTTTATATAATTTTCACTCTAAATAAACATTTTCTAGCAATAAAAACAAATATTTAAAAGTAGTTTTTCATTTATTAAAAAAAAAGTCAAAATTGTGAACTTTTTTTTAAACGCTACTCCTCTTTCAATTTTGAGAATAACTCCACCAAACTTTTATAGTTTGTTCTTAGTACTATTTTTTCAAGAACTGTGCATGGATTTTAAAATGTGAGCTACAGTTAAAAAGTAACATGCATTTATACTGAAAATCACAAAAAAATTACAAATTATTGAATTCAACATTTTTTTTAAATACAACTATACATAGTAGACCTTATTCCATGCACAATTTTGTGCATCATATATATAAGAACACTGGTTAAAAATTTCAAAATTCTAACTTAATTAGCAAAAAAGCTTTAGGGATTTATTAAACACAAGAATTGAAAAACGCGAAACCGAGAAAAAAGGTTGGAAGCAGACGAAATACGTATTCAAACTTATAGGAATGACTCCAGAAAATATTTAATAACTTTTTTTCCACAGAAGATATCATTATGAAACTTTCAGTAAATTTTCAGAAAAATATTGTAAATAATATAAGAAGTAAAAACTGAAAAAATCGATATTTTGATCAATTTTTGGGTACCGTATCCCCTTAAACTGTAAAGGGATTTACAGTTGAAAGTAAAAATTCGAAATGCTAAATTTAGATGTATCAAAGTTGCCCATGCACGTTTATAGTAACTTTTTTTAAAAATGATTTTTAGGCTTTTTTACTTTTTTAAAATTCACATTTTAACATAAAATAGAAAGTAGGTATTGACATAGTGGAGTTGCCTGTCTGTCCATCCATCCGTCCGTCTGTCTGCCTGACCGTACTCCATTACACATTCTGTTGTCAACGTTAGATATTAAAATTTCTATTTTTTTTATTTATTTTTTTGTTACAAAGGTAAGGACATCATGAACCTATCTTTTAAAATTTTCATCCATCTGTCTGTAAACCAGGACGGACAGTCTTCCAATTAAATTGCATTGACATTTAAATTTTATCAATTTAAATCGTTGTTGGCACGTAAACAACAGCCAATTTATTTAATATGAATATTTAAAGAAAAATTAATGTCGTACAATTTTTTTTTAATTATGATGTAATCCGTAGTGCAATGGGATTGTGTGATGGTTCTTTACTTGCTCATTAAAAAAGTGGTACATAAAAGAGGTTTTTATTTGTATGTCACTTTTGTGCATAAAATTATGTTTAGTTTCTATTTCCCTTTCTCCATTTATTAAATTCTATAATTGCATCAAAATACAAACTATTCACCTTACTATTTTTTTTGTGCGGCGTTTGCTTTTCTGAAAGTATTGGAAAATCACCTCAGTGAGATATTATTTAATGATGATAGATTGTTTGAAAATAGAAAAACTCATAAGTTCATAGTTTGAAAATAGAAAATATAAATTATAATGATGTTATGATAATTTTTGTTTCCATTTTTAGAGCAAGAAATTGTCGAATCCTTGGGTTCGTTTCGGAGACATTAGGCAAGTTTTTTTTAAATATCGCCAACACCTAAATAGCACAAGCTTCTAATTCTTAAGGGAACCAGGGGAAGTCACCGATGCTTCTAAATATCGAGTTTTCTTGTTAGCTTTTAATTACTGAACTGTGTATTTGCGAAAAAAACTGATATTATACATATCTGAATATGAGGATGTAGTTGGCAAAGATATTAGTTGATTCCAATATTACTTTTTTGACAGCATCAAATGCCGTTATTTGAAGACAGCAATTTTCAGCCTTTAGGTACACTTTCCAGCACAACTACTGCGGGAATCTTAGAATATTTTTTTTCTCTAAATTAAAAGAAGTCCATTTAACGCAATTTACCTCAAGTTGGATGATGAATCTTTAAAACTCTGAAGTTATTGCTCTAAATACAATTTTTGCGTCTTTTCTAAATGAAAAAAAAGAGTATTTTGGCACTTAATATTATTTTGTTGACATTTTTATAAAAAAAGTTTAGGGGTTTAATAAACATACATACAAAATTTTGGAAACTTTCAAGCCTCCAAATACAATAGAAACAAGAAGTTCTTAAAGAACTAAACTAGCCTACTTTCCTGTTACTTAAATACTTACTAAAATTCTAATCGGGAAACAACTAGATTCATAACAGTAAACATCATCAACGATCGTTTCTACACTAGATTTACACACATTAGAAAAAAAATCTCTAAACACAGCATCCAGCTATAATTTAAACTTCTAAAAGCCAAGATCAACTATTTTCCTTAATATTATTTCACAAATAACTTAATATTATTTAATGTCTGTTCAATTTATTTGTAGTTCAAAGAATAATTAAATGTTTAATAATAACAAAATTAATGAAACTACTCCTAACTGCATTAAAAAATATATGTAAATTAAAACTAAGCAGAATTGTATGCAAAAAATATGCCTTGCCGCTTTCTTGGTAAACAATTAATGAACAATCAAAGAATCACATTGTGCTACATTTTATGACGTAATACCGAAATGATTCATGGAAAAATTATTTTGCTTTAAATATTTTTAAATAAAGTTTCTCATGCCATTGTTGATTTGGCAACAGTGATTTAAATGACTCAAAATTGAATTTCAATGCTAATTCAATGGGAAATTCGCCGACAGATAGTAGATTTATGTCCGTCCGAACGTACAGACAGGCGGACAAAAAGCATGAAAGTTGGGTCTCTGAGGTCATAGCTTTCTAACAAAAAAGAATTTTTAAGATCCGAATGATAGAGCCGATTTTGGAGGGGTACGGACAGACAGACGGAAATCGACCGCATGTCAATACCTACTTTTTCATTATTTAAATTTTTTCGAATCAAAAAAAAGAAAAGTAGGCAAAAAAAGAAAAGTGTACCTAATGGCTGAAAACTTTTGTTTTGGAATTAGTACATTTGAAGCTGGTAACAAAGTTATGTTGGAATTAACTAATACCTTTTCCAACTGCAACCTTATATTAATGTTTGTATTATATCCACTTTTGCATAAATGGACATTTGAGTGATTGAAAGTTAAAATAAAAATTCGATATTTTGAAGCGTCGTTGAGCCCCTCGTGTAGCTCTAGTGCGACGATCATTCAAAACTAAAAAAAAAAAAGAAGCGTCGTTGGGTTCCCGGTTCCCTTAAATATAAGTTGATTTTTCCTCATAAAATTGAATTTTTTTATATATTTTTTAAATCAATGTGATCAATAGCGTTGTTCATAGCGTAATGTCATTCTACGATACACTGCAATGTAAATGTTAAGCTATAAACCATTTTTAATAACTTTGTAACATTTTAATATTACTATTCAACTCTGTAACACAGCTCTTATGGATGGTAAAAAGGTATGTTTCTGGTGTATTTAAGGCTGGAGCCAAATTTACCCGCCCGGATTCTAACAGCGTCCTAATTTTTTTAAAACTAACATCATTTTTTATTAATTTATAAAATTTAACACAAATGCTTACAGATTATTTCCAAAAGTTCAATACTTAAAATGCATAGTAATTTCAAAGTGTCTAAATAGTTTTTGTTGCTTAACTTCTCTTCTCTTGCAAAAAGCTAAGATTTTGGGCTAAAGTTACCCTCAATGACGGTAATCAGTTTCATAATAGGTAAGTTTTTTAGCATTGGTAACTATAAACAAACAATTTTTACCACCCAATTTAGTGAAAAGTTTTTTAAAGAAATATTAATTTGTGACTAGTTTAAGGGACACTTTATCATATGAAATATTTGTTTTAAAAATATTTATTTTCCTAGATTTAGTTTTCTTATATTTAGTTACAAGTTTATACTATTCAACGTACAAAAAGAAGTGTTTAACATGTTTCTTGAAAATTATTTTCAAGCATAAAAAGTTTAACTATTTTAACGTGCAATTATTTCAATTATAAAAAGCATATAAATCGTCATTAAATATAATTAAAAATTAGTTACTAAAATTTAAACAGTTTGAAACTTTTCAATATAAATTATAAGTGATTTGTAGGTGAGCACACATATAGGAAACCACATCTTTGTTATTTTGATTGATATCAACACTAATGCTTTTTTATTTATTTTTATATTTTTTGAACATTTCTTCCGGTGTAAATTTGCATAGATAAAGGAATAAATACATGTTAAACGACAAAAAAATTCACATTTAAATATGAATAATTTGAATATATCATTTTAAGTCAATAAAATATATTTAGTCAATAAATAATTATGATAGTTCTTCCAATTATTGCGCCTGATTTTATACTTTAAGAAAAATCCCGATATAAAATTAATTATATTATATTAGAAGTAAATCGATAGAATGACTACTATCAAAGAAATACTAAAGCACGTAAATTAATACTATGATGAAGAATGATTTATTTTTTATTTTTGAAAAGAACAAAATAATACTATCAAAATTATGTTTCACTCCGAACTTAATTAGTCAAAATGGAATTTTCTTAATATCACATAATCGGAATTTCTTTTTTTACAGTAAGAGATTCCTTTACAACATTAATTTTAATTTTATCAGCTGTTAAACATCTTTTCAGGAAAATTCAAATACTTTAGTAGTAAAAATATATTTAAGTAGGTTGAGATCCTTTTAAAAATTAAATAATTGTTAGATGAAGGGTGGTTGCATTTTTGTATGTAGCAATTACAGATAGAGTTGTTGATTGATAAAAAAATCTTTTGGGGTCCTCAGTCATATCAAACTGTCCTTACTTGTAAAGCGTTTTTCAATGTAGATGCCAATGCATGGCACTGGTATTTCTGTTAAACTAGTTTTTTTGTTGAGTGATAGACATCTTGTTGGGCGTTTCCTCAACCTGATATTATCATTACATGCTGTTTTTCAGCTTCTACATTTTGTTTCTATAAATACACACCGTAGGTTTGCTAACAGATTATGTCCTGACAAACCCAGAGCTTCACTCAAACATTTGTGCTGAACCAAAGGCACAAACACAGTATTAATTAATATATTAAAAACATGTTGGCAACGCTAGTTTTGGCTCGGTTTCAGTTATTCTCTTTCGAAAAGTTCATATAATTATATTCCTTCCGTTTGCTTAACATATTATTTATATTTCAAGAATAAATATGTAAATAATCCTCGGTTTTTAATAGAAGCAAAACATTTCATATCAACATACAGTCCACAGAATCTCTTTATGAAATATTATTTGACGTCCTTCCAAGCTGATTGATGTCAGCAAAAATATTTTTTTAATAATTTTAAAATAATATCAAAACAAATAAAGTTTCTCACAGCGGATTTTTGTGAGGATGGCAATGGTGATTTATTTCTAATGAAAAATGGCTTTTTATGCCTTTTGTTGAATGAACATTACATTTTTTCAGTTTTTTTTAATACTTGAGTAAAAAGAATAATATGCCGCTATTTTGTGATTTTATATGGGAAAGACTGCACTTTTCCCCTAAGAAAATCGGTCAATGCATGTCTCTAAATCCACGAATTCGTGACAAAACTTTAAGGTGATGGACTGGTAGGTTCGGTTTTTTATTTAGTGATGTAAATTGTACATTTGAAGCAAATATGATTTGAATAATTATTTAAAGTGGCTATATTGTCTTTTTGGTGTAAAATTGAACCAATATCGTTATTAAATCTGTTAAGTTCACCAGATATCGTGTTTTTTCAATTTATCAAATTCCATTCATCAATAAATATGCGAAATTAGGCCATTATCTACTTTAAATTAGCATAATCTCTTATTTGTGTCTAAACTTTTGCATCGTACAAATTTTTATTTTATGGAAAAAATTTTTTTTTATAGCAAATCAACATTATTTAATATGCATTTCAAAATATTTATTTAATAGTTTATCGGTTTTGTAATTTACTATCACAATTCTAAATTTTACAGCTAAAAAACGTCATTGTCTAAACTTTTGTATCGCAGTGTATAAAGTTAAAAAAACAATATTGAGTGAAACACCAGATAACTTTAAATTTGTATTCAATAGTAGTTTTTTAGGCTCTCCATTCTGCACGAGCAGTTTTTCGAAAAATTTATGGTTACGCAGTAACGTAGTATGGTCGTACAGTACGAACTCGTGAATCGTGTTCTAAGTTTAAATATTCATAGTTCTCTAATTTTTGTAGCAATACCCTTAAAACTTAAAAAAAAATTCTATGGCATCTGCTCGTTCCACACGCACGATTTTTTTAAAATTATAGTCAAGTCGTAAGTGTAGTAGAAACACGAGAGGTTTGAAGTCAATAGCTCTTTTTGTTTTTCAGCAATACATAAAAGTTTTATTCACTTGCGCGATTTTCTTGGAAACCTTATTATGGCGTTAGACAGGTACTACGAACTCGCGTATCAATTTTGATATAGTTATTTAATTACTATAATTCTATTAGTTTAAGGGGATATGGTACCCAAAACATATTTCTAGAAATAATAACATAAACTTATAAACTATAGTGGTTTTATATAATTTTCACTCTAAATAAACATTTTCTAGCAATAAAAACAAATATTTAAAAGTAGTTTTTCATTTATTAAAAAAAATTAAAAATTGTGAACTTTTTTTTTAAACGCTACTCCTCTTTCAATTTTGAGAATAACTCCACCAAACTTTTATAGTTTGTTCTTAGTACTATTTTTTCAAGAACTGTGCATGGATTTTAAAATGTGAGCTAAAGTTAAAAAGTAACATGCATTTATACTGAAAATCACAAAAAAATTACAAATTATTGAATTCAACATTTTTTTAAATACAACTATACATAGTAGACCTTATTCCATGCACAATTTTGTGCATCATGTATATAAGAACACTGGTTAAAAATTTCAAAATTCTAACTTAATTAGCAAAAAAGCTTTAGGGATTTATTAAACACAAGAATTGAAAAACGCGAAACCGAGAAAAAAGGTTGGAAGCAGACGAAATACGTATTCAAACTTATAGGAATGACTCCAGAAAATATTTAATAACTTTTTTTCTACAAAAGATATCATTATGAAACTTTCAGTAAATTTTCAGAAAAATATTGTAAATAATATAAGAAGTAAAAACTGAAAAATCGATATTTTGATCAATTTTTGGGTACCGTATCCCCTTAAACTGTAAAGGGATTTATAGTTGAAAGTAAAAATTCGAAATGCTAAATTTAGATGTATCAAAGTTGCCCATGCACGTTTGTAGTAACTTTTTTTTAAAAATGATTTTTAGGCTTTTTTACTTTTTTAAAATTCACATTTTAACATAAAATAGAAAGTAGGTATTGACATAGTGGAGTTGCCTGTCTGTCCGTCCATCCGTCCGTCTGTCTGCCTGACCGTACTCCATTACACATTCTGTTGTCAACGTTAGATATTAAAATTTCTATTTTTTTTTATTTATTTTTTTGTTACAAAGGTAAGGACATCATGAACCTATCTTTTAAAATTTTCATCCATCTGTCTGTAAACCAGGACGGACAGTCTTCCAATTAAATTGCATTGAAATTTAAATTTTATCAATTTAAATCGTTGTTGGCACGTAAACAACAGCCAATTTATTTAATAAGAATATTTAAAGAAAAATTAATGTCGTACAATTTTTTTTTTTAATTATGATGTAATCCGTAGTGCAATGGGATTGTGTGATGGTTCTTTACTTGCTCATTAAAAAAGTGGTACATAAAAGAGGTTTTTATTTGTATGTCACTTTCGTGCATAAAATTATGTTTAGTTTCTATTTCCCTTTCTCCATTTATTAAATTCTATAATTGCATCAAAATACAAACTATTCACCTTACTATTTTTTTTGTGCGGCGTTTGCTTTTCTGAAAGTATTGGAAAATCACCTCAGTGAGATATTATTTAATGATGATAGATTGTTTGAAAATAGAAAAACTCATAAGTTCATAGTTTGAAAATAGAAAATATAAATTATAATGATGTTATGATAATTTTTGTTTCCATTTTTAGAGCAAGAAATTGTCGAATCCTTGGGTTCGTTTCGGAGACATTAGGCAAGTTTTTTTTAAATATCGCCAACACCTAAATAGCACAAGCTTCTAATTCTTAAGGGAACCAGGGGAAGTCACCGATGCTTCTAAATATCGAGTTTTCTTGTTAGCTTTTAATTACTGAACTGTGTATTTACGAAAAAAACTGATATTATACATATCTGAATATGAGGATGTAGTTGGCAAAGATATTAGTTGATTCCAATATTACTTTTTTTGACAGCATCAAATGCCGTTATTTGAAGACAGCAATTTTCAGCCTTTAGGTACACTTTCCAGCACAACTACTGCGGGAATCTTAGAATATTTTTTTCTCTAAATTAAAAGAAGTCCATTTAACGCAATTTACCTCAAGTTGGATGATGAATCTTTAAAACTCTTATTGCTCTAGTTATTGCTCTAAATACAATTTTTGCGTCTTTTCTAAATGAAAAAAAAAGCGTATTTTGGCACTTAATATTATTTTGTTGACATTTTTATAAAAAAGTTTAGGGGTTTAATAAACATACATACAAAATTTTGGAAACTTTCAAGCCTCCAAATACAATAGAAACAAGAAGTTCTTAAAGAACTAAACTAGCCTACTTTCCTGTTACTTAAATACTTACTAAAATTCTAATCGGGAAACAACTAGATTCATAACAGTAAACATCATCAACGATCGTTTCTACACTAGATTTACACACATTAGAAAAAAAATCTCTAAACACAGCATCCAGCTATAATTTAAACTTCTAAAAGCCAAGATCAACTATTTTCCTTAATATTATTTCACAAATAACTTAATATTATTTAATGTCTGTTCAATTTATTTGTAGTTCAAAGAATAATTAAATGTTTAATAATAACAAAATTAATGAAACTACTCCAAACTGCATTAAAAAAATATATGTAAATTAAAACTAAGCAGAATTGTATGCAAAAAATATGCCTTGCCGCTTTCTTGGTAAACAATTAATGAACAATCAAAGAATCACATTGTGCTACATTTTATGACGTAATACCGAAATGATTCACGAAAAAATTATTTTGTTTCAAATATTTTTAAATAAAGTTTCTCATGCCATTGTTGATTTGGCAACAGTGATTTAAATGACTCAAAATTGAATTTCAATGCTAATTCAATGGGAAATTCGCCGACAGATAGTAGATTTATGTCCGTCCGGACGTACAGACAGGCGGACAAAAAGCATGAAAGTTGGGTCTCTGAGGTCATAGCTTTCTAACAAAAAAGAATTTTTAAGATCCGAATGATAGAGCCGATTTTGGAAGGGGGTACGGACAGACAGACGGAAATCGACCGCATGTCAATACCTACTTTTTCATTATTTAAATTTTTTCGAATCAAAAAAAAAGAAAAGTAGGCAAAAAAAAGGGGAACCTAATGGCTGAAAACTTTTGTTTTGGAATTAGTACATTTGAAGCTGGTAACAAAGTTATGTTGGAATTAACTAATACCTTTTCCAACTACAACCTTATATTAATGTTTGTATTATATCCACTTTTGCATAAATGGACATTTGAGTGATTGAAAGTTAAAATAAAAATTCGATATTTTGAAGCGTCGTTGAGCCCCTCGTGTAGCTGTAGTGCGACGATCATTCAAAACTAAAAAAAAAAAAGAAGCGTCGTTGGGTTCCCGGTTCCCTTAAATATAAGTTGATTTTTCCTCATAAAATTGAATTTTTTTAAATATATTTTTTAAATCAATGTGATCAATAGCGTTGTTCATAGCGTAATGTCATTCTACGATGCACTGCAATGTGAATGTTAAGCTATAAACCATTTTTAATAACTTTGTAACATTTTAATATTACTATTTAACTCTGTAACACAGCTCTTATGGATGGTAAAAGGTATGTTTCTGGTGTATTTAAGGCTGGAGCCAAATTTACCCGCCCGGATTCTAACAGCGTCCTAATTTTTTTTAAAACTAACATCATTTTTTATTAATTTATAAAATTTAACACAAATGCTTACAGATTATTTCCAAAAGTTCAATACTTAAAATGCATAGTAATTTCAAAGTGTCTAAATAGTTTTTGTTGCTTAACTTCTCTTCTCTTGCAAAAAGCTAAGATTTTGGGCTAAAGTTACCCTCAATGACGGTAATCAGTTTCATAATAGGTAAGTTTTAGCATTGGTAATTATAAACAAACAATTTTTACCACCCAATTTAGTGAAAAGTTTTTTTTAAAGAAATATTAATTTGTGACTAGTTTAAGGGACACTTTATCATATGAAATATTTGTTTTAAAAATATTTTCCTAGATTTAGTTTTCTTATATTTAGTTACAAGTTTATACTATTCAACGTACAAAAAGAAGTGTTTAACATGTTTCTTGAAAATTATTTTCAAGCATAAAAAGTTTAACTATTTTAACGTGCAATTATTTCAATTATAAAAAGCATATAAATCGTCATTAAATATAATTAAAAATTAGTTACTAAAATTTAAACAGTTTGAAACTTTTCAATATAAATTATAAGTGATTTGTAGGTGAGCACACATATAGGAAACCACATCTTTGTTATTTTGATTGATATCAACACTAATGCTTTTTTATTTATTTTTATATTTTTTGAACATTTCTTCCGGTGTAAATTTGCATAGATAAAGGAATAAATACATGTTAAACGACAAAAAAATTCACATTTAAATATGAATAATTTGAATATATCATTTTAAGTCAATAAAATATATTTAGTCAATAAATAATTATGATAGTTCTTCCAATTATTGCGCCTGATTTTATACTTTAAGAAAAATCCCGATATAAAATTAATTATATTATATTAGAAGTAAATCGATAGAATGACTACTATCAAAGAAATACTAAAGCACGTAAATTAATACTATGATGAAGAATGATTTATTTTTTATTTTTGAAAAGAACAAAATAATACTATCAAAATTATGTTTCACTCCGAACTTAATTAGTCAAAATGGAATTTTCTTAATATCACATAATCGGAATTTCTTTTTTTACAGTAAGAGATTCCTTTACACATTAATTTTTAATTTTATCAGCTGTTAAACATCTTTTCAGGAAAATTCAAATACTTTAGTAGTAAAATATATTTAAGTAGGTTAAGATCCTCTTAAAAATTAAATAATTGTTATATGAAGGGTGGTTGCAATACTCACATTCTCAAAGAATTTCTAATATAGGTTTCGGCCAGTTCATTAGCGACTATGTCCTGTTGAATTTAATATTATCAAAAGAAGGTAATGAATTTACCTGACAAAGTACTTTTTTTGTACTTTGGAAAATAAGAATTTTGTAACTAACAATTTTCATAAATTAATACACTGTAATTTCGATTATTTTACCTACATGCAAATCAAAGGAGGTGCTTCGAAGATGTTATCCCTTTTCACATACAAAATAGTTGTTAACGAGAACAGCATTATTTCATGTAACAAATACAGATGCAGTGTTGATTTAAAAAATGCTTTTGTCCTATCAATCAAACTGTCTTACTTTAAGCTTTTCAACTGTAGTGCATGCACTGGTATTTACTTTTAGTTTCTTGTTGAAGTGATAACATCTGTTGGCAGCTCCATCAACCGATATTTCATTACATGCTGTTTCAGCTTCTACATTTTGTTTATATAATAAACAAGTAGGGTTGCAATAGATTTTGTCACTGAACCCGCTTTCACTCAATATTTATGTTCAACCAAAGGCAACAAACACAGTATTAATTCTATATTAAAACATTTGCAAGCAGAATTTGGCAAGTTTCAGTTATTTTCTTTCGAAAATTCAATAATTATTTCCTTTCGTTTGCTTAATTAATTTATATTTCAAGGAATAAATATGTAATAATCCTCGGTTTTAAATAGAAGCAAAACATTTCATATCAACATACAATCAAAGAATATCTTATGAAATATATTTGACGTCATTCCAAACTGATTGATGTCGCAAAAATATTTTTAAAATTTTTTTTCAAAAGAAATAAAGTTTCTCAAGCGATTTTTGTGAATGGCAATGGTGATTTATTTCTAATAAAAATGGCTTTTTATGCCTGTTGAATGAACATTACATTTTTCAGTTTTTTCCAATAATTGAGTACTTCGAATTTTTATTCTGAGATTTCCAATGTCTTCTAATTTTGTTGAACTGATTTTTTTTACGTATTACTCTTGCCTGTAGCATTTGTAGTTTGGACTACAAAAGTGGGTGTGACGGACAGACGGCTGGACGGACTGAACGATTATAATACCTTCCACTTTTTACGTTATAAAAGTAGTGTGGAAGCTAAAAGTGTAAAATTTTGTAGTATTTAGTATTATAGATTTTAAATAAATTTTTGGAAAAGTATTTGTAATAAATAAAAAAGATAAAATTTCAAATGTATTAAAATCCATAAAATTTCGATTCCCCTTTAAATGAAATAATAAAAAGCCCTTTATAATGAATTCCCCTTTATAATTATTTCCCCTTTAAATAAATATATAAAGAGCCCCGAAAAAAAAGCCCTTTTTTGAGTGAACTTATATTTTTATTTTTGTACTGACTATTTATTTTCTAATAGAAAATGTATTTCTATAAACTAAAAATACCAAGAGTTAAGTTGAACTGAAGAATAAATCAAGAATCTATATTTTGTAATCTAAAAACACTAGGATATAAAATATAACCTCACAATGTGTTGTAATTTTACAGCTAGTTTTTACAGTGAAGGTGAAAAAACACCTCCATAGAAAACTATCCCCTTTCTTCCCTACATCGCATCCGATTAGCTTGTTGCAATTTTTATTATTGTCGTAGAATTTTGACAATTATTACTCAATCCCCGGATTTGTGGCGTGGTAATGCGAAGCACTACCACTAGGCCACTGGGCATCAATGATATTTACTTCTTCACTATAATTTTTGAACACGTATTAATGAAAATAGCATAAAACTATTTTTGCAAAGATTTTTACAAAAATAGTTTGCAAAGATTTCTATAAAAAGTTGGATTTCAATGTTTTAAGTTTTTTTTAATAATATTAGATTAAAAATAGTGTCTAATAGAATAAAAACTTTGAAACAAGTCCATTTAATTTCTACAAAAAAAATTACCGATTTGATTCAAAATAATTTCAAACCCAGGTAAAATTATCAAATAATATCACATTCAATCATACAGCCACCTTAATGAAGACTTAAAGGATGTTTTTAGCTAAAGTTGATAACAATGAACAAGTCGTCTTTGGAAACATTTCTAAATGACAGATACTGTGAAAAACGTTCCTATTTTAAAATAATCTTCATATGAAGTAAGCTAAATAAAAAATATATTACTATTTGTAAGTTTTTTCCCAGTAAAATTACATTACTATCTGCCTAAAGTACTAGTAGAAGTAATGAATTACTAAAGAATACGCAAATATACACTTTTAATTAAAATAGAACTAATCCGTTACTAAACTGTTCAATTAAAAACTAAAACACTGTGCATCGCTGCTATTTTTTGTAAACTTTACAACATAGGGTGAAGTATGACTATAATATATTGATAATAAAAAAAATCTTATCAAAGATTAATTTTATTTTAATTATACAAATATGTAGTAGATAATGGGTACGTTATTTTTTTATTTTATTTTATTAAATATAGATTGACTGTTATAATTCAGATTTTCATAGTTTACTTAAACTAATTACTTTTTAAGTGCGTATTATGATTTATATTTTTAAACCAGATTTTGGCGTTTTTTAAAAATAAAAATATAAATAATTCATTGACTTGATTTGATAAGTTTTGTTTTTCAAGAATAGAAAAATAACGAACAAAAGGTACAATATCTTCCATAAGGTATTTTTTATAGTATATTTTCTCAATTTCAACACAAAAACCAAGATTCTTAATTAATTTTTAATTTAATTTTGTAAAGTGGAACTATACATTGCAAATCATTTCGTTTTAAAGATGATGTGGAAAAGGTCGTATATACTTTACATTTATTTATTTTGAAGAAATTAAGATATCATTGCCTTCCTCACATGTTTATCTGCAAACTAGATTTACAACTTTTCTAACAAGTTGAAAAAAAAATTCCATTTATTTTTAAAAATATTTAACCTCTTTACTCCTGAAAAAATTCCTACTCGTATATTCTTTACAAAAACATATTTTTCAAACAATTACAGTCCCTGGACAAATTATTAGACGCAGTGTATTTTTTTAGTAAAGATGAAAACATACCAAAGAATGCCATATCATTAAAAAAGATGTCGATATATGTATTAAGTATAGCGGATAGTATTTTCTGTTCAATAGCTTAAGTTTAGGAACACAAATGTCATTCTAAAGGTATTTGTTCATCATTGATTGATACATGAAATCTTGCAGTGCGTCTAATAATTTGTCCAGGGACTGTATATATTTACTTTTTGCAAAAAAAGCACAAAAAAAAAAAAAGTTTTAAATTTGCCGACGGTCACGTCGATTAAGTGAAATGTAAGGTTTGGAGTGGTAAAAATACACTTTTGGTGTGCTATGAATAAAAAGCTTAAACATTCTAGTTTATAATTAAAAAAGTTTGTATTAGGAATAATTGTAACTGAAGTTGTGAAATGAACTTTAAGTTCCACGTATGTTTACCTCAGGATCGAAACCGTTTCCACACTTTAAAAAAGATTTTGTTGTTTTTATGTACATTTCATTGTAAACTAAAACTGTCCGAAAAATTATACCCAGAATATAAGTAAAAATTGTAAAAAAAACCCAGTCTATTATACCAAAACTTTATTTTAACAAATTTCAATAAAGATCATCGTCATCTGGATCACTTTGAACTCAAGAAAACTATTTTACTTATCCTTTTGTGTAACTATATTATATGGTATTCTTTTCTAGAGGTTGTCTAAAGTATTGCTACAGATTGAAAAATTGGAGTTATCACATGCACGTTTTATGAGATTGCTTACTTTTTTAGCTTACCAATCGACTCCAAACTTTAGATGCAACATGACACATTTTACGCTGAAATTATTTATGTTCTAAGGAGAATATTAGTTTTTATATGCTTTTTCTGTTACTATATCCATTTCTGATAGTTATTAGAGAGACGTATATTGGCTTCAGAACAGTACGAGTTCTGTCAACTTTCTTTTTATTACTATGTATTAATTATTATTACCATGTATTATTTCCAATTTATTTTTAATCTAGAACAAAACTTTTTTAACATTTCATACGAAATGTATGGTTATATTACTTAATCATATATTCCAAAATAATTACTTTTTTGGAATATTGAATTTACTTTATAAAGGTTGAAGCGCGTTTTTTACAAGGAATTGTTGGAATTCTTGCCCCGTAAAATTTCGAAAAACCTGCCCTGTCGCGATATTTTGACTTTAATAGCACCTTGACGAGTAAAGGTTTAAGTTATTTTGAAAAACAAAGAGATGACTTATGACTCTCTTGGTGGGGGGCAAGTTCGCCAAGCACTGCGACCTCAAGTCTATTGTACTCAACCCCAGAAATTACACAGGCACAAGAGACACACATAGAAAGAGACGACACAAACACATAGACAAATAACAACATTTATTGACAGACACAAACATCCATGCCTTACCGGGATTCGAACCCGAACCCTTAAGCTCCAAAGGGTCGCTCTACCGGGTCGGCAAACAAAGAGATAGTTACGTAGAGAGAGGAACCAACTTTTAGGAAGAGCAAAGATAAAACTGTAAGTTCAATAAAAATGGGTTTTATTTAGTTTTGAATGTAAGCATGGAAAGTTACTTAACGTTACAAAAATCGCAAAAATAGCTCTCTAAGGCTATGTCCTCACTACGACAACAAACGCCACAAAGGCAACAAAATTTGGCGACTGCCAAGCGCGCCAAGCAATGCAATAGCATGGTGGTTGACTCTGCCAAGTCGCCAATTTTTATTGCCTTTGTGGCATTTGTTGCTTTTGTGGCGTAGTTAGGACATATCCTTATGACAATATTATAATTCCAACTAAACAAAGATTCTTGGGGGTGGCATAAGATGTGTAGCTTCACAAACCAAGCAAGCCAGTTGGTGCCTGCTAACGGATCATTTCTAATATAAGGATTGTTGGACTAAGGACTCCTCTTTAACGCAAATAAAAATTCCAAATATATTTTTAATGTAATTTTTTAAAAGAAAACTCTAAGGGAGACCGAGGCTAGTTTTCCAGCTTTATTTTCATTCTGCGTAAGCGATCATTGCTTTTAACTACTTAGGGAAAACGAATATCAATTCAATTCTTACATTATTTATCTATAAAAAAAGCACCATTACTTTTCAGAAAAATAAGTATAGCTTTTGACAGCAAATGTTTGAAACTAAGCCTTTAATCTGGGAAATGTGTCCAGTTATGAAGAGGCAGTTTTCTAAACATCTAAGAATTGTAAACAGAATTCGTTTAAAATTCTGTGAGTTTTTCCAATATCTCAAAACTTTATAACTAATTAACTAGAGTGGCATTTATAACCCCGAAGTTTTCAAGTAGCCTCAGAATAAACTTTACATCATATGCAAATTCTCTATCTTCTTTTCAAAAATGATGGTTTTTTAAAATCAGCAACAGCACATTTTAGAATTTACAATTTGATTTATCTTAAATTGGCTGTTTTCATAACAAAATAATTACATTTTCGATAATATACAACAAGCACAGAAAATGTTTTGATCGGAAAGAGTCATGAAACCGTTCCCCAAATGCATTTAGTACAATTTAGTTCGGTCCCCACATTGGAGCTTTGTCACTATCATAACGAGTATCTGGGTAAGTTATTTGCAAAATAGAGGATTAGCTAGATTAATTAGCGATGTTGGAATCGTTTTATTAAATTCTGGTAAGTATATTTTAAGTTTCAAATACTGAACTAAAATTTACTCTCGGTTGGCAAAACATAATATCTTCAACTGCTTGACAACTTCTTTTAAATTAATTCTTTCGCCAAATGATGAAAGTTGGGTTGCTTTGTAGGCCAGTTCAACTACCTGCATCATTTAGCTGTCTAATCCTTCTTGCCATCACATTCCGATGGTAAAAGTGTTGCCATGTGAATTTGCATATGATGTAAAGTTTATTCTGTGTTACCGGCAAAAACGTTTACTTCACTGACAATGATTGGATGCAGCCAAATTCCCTGTTTAAATAATATTGGAAGTCAGTTCTTCATGTGACTCTGTCATCAATTGCTGTACAATGAACGTTAAAACGCTAGGATATAAAATATAACCTCATAATGTGTTGTAATTTTACCGCAAGTTTTTACAGTAAAGGTGAAAAAACACCTCCATAGAAAAAACTATCCCCTTTCTCCCCTACTTCGCATCCGATTAGCTTGCTACAAATTTTATTATTGTCATAGAATTGAAGAGCTTAGTGGAAGAACGTGCTAAGTGACAAAAAGGTGCAAACGAGAAAATGGGCTTTCAAGTTTTTAGTTTGCACTCAGATCTATTGAAAATGGTACTTGCAAACTGTAAAAAATATACTAAATTTTAAGTTTATGAAAAAAGGGAAACTTGTTATCTTTAAAGGATGGAACAATGTGTTCATTGATACAAAAATCTCAATTTTGTTTCAAAAATGTCACTTAGCACGTTCTCCCACTAAGCTCTTCAATTATGACAATTATTACTCCATCCCCGGACCTGTGGCGTGGCAATGCGAATCACTACCACTATGCTACTGGGCATCAATGATATTTACTTCTTCACTATAATTTTTGAACACGTATTAATGAAAATAGCTTCAAACTATCTTTGCAAAGATTTTTACTTTTCATTTATGGACTGAAATATATATTTAAAAAAAATATTCTTACCATTCATATACAAAGCGAAATAGTAATTTGTAAAATTTAATACTTTTGTAAATGTACAACTGGCTAAAACAAAAAGCTTTTCAAAACTGCTAACAAATGTATGAAAAAAATCAGTATATTTTTTTGAACAAACAACATCTAATTAACAATAATTTGCTGCCTAAATATACGTAATTTTATAATATTGTAATTTACACTTTTGCTTAAGTTAAGCTTTTGATTTGTCACTAGTATATAGTTAACACACGAAACGTACCTTTATTTATCAGTTTTCGTCAGTCATAACTTTTTTCTAAGGACATTGTTTATGCATTGTGGCGGCATGAGCAAGTGTAGCTATAGTGTTACGTCAGCCAGCAATAACTCTTCAATATTTGTATTATTCTCTATGATTGTAACTGTAACATCCCTGTTTAAATACAAATAAAAACACGAACACGTTCTCTTGCTTCTCGCCTCTTACCGGTTTAAGTTTAATTGTGAGTTAAGTATGAGTTTGTTTTTTGTTTTTTTAAGTTAATTTTTTTAATATTAAAATGTAGTAAGGGTTTTTTTACTCAACCTAACGAGTCAAAAGCTTCATATCTGTGCTCTTAACAATGAGTGCAAGCATAGCATAATACTTAATTAGTGCAAGTTAAAGGTGTAATGTTTTTCAAGTTGTAATGTTTTCATGTTGGGTAATTTTGAAAGATGATTTATGCTTAATGATTTCTATTGATATAATATTCGAAATATGATTTATGATTTCTATTGGCATAGTCTCTAAAAGTGATATCTTTCATAGAACAACCAAATTTGTGAATAATGAGAATTAAATTCTTGTTAAAAGAGTCAATTTGTGTGAAATCACCAACATTCCTTTTCTTAGATTTTTTTTATGCTACATTTAGAATTCGTACTTCGACCCTTTGCCTGAGATTTGTTGCCTTTTTTCATAAAAACATAGTGCTTTTGTTAACAACATTTAAATCATTTTGTTGTCTGTTTTATCAAAATATTTTTTAAAATTCATTTTAATGTATAGTAACTTCTTTAATGAGTTAATTGCGATAACTCTAATCCTAATGACGAAATTTGTAAATGGTTGCATTGCTTTTTTGGTTAGTTACATAGAATAATATTTATGGATAATATGTTTTCCCAATTATATGATGTAATAGCATTCAGATTGAGTAATCAATATTTATTTTTAATTCATTTTTATATACTTATTTATTACAATACAATAATTTCATCAAAGACATATGCCCAGATTTATTTTGGTTATTTGATGTATAATTTCCATTTAAATGAACTATATATTTTTCATTGCAATTCCCAGGTAGCACACCAACGACGGCCAATATTGAAAAAATATATTGGTCGACATTGGTGTTAATATTGGCCGACGTAAAAATGGACCCCCCTCCCCTAGCAAATATTGTATGACGTCGGTTTACGACATTGACCAACAAAGCACTCGATTGCAATACTTACTCGGAGAGAAGTCCTTTTCCGCGTTTTCTTAGTAGACTTAACATTCACGTGAATCGAGTACCTACACTGAAAAAAACATTCTTGCAAAAAAACCATAATTGTATGGTAATGGTATTTCTAGTAATAAAACCATAATACCAGGTACTTAAACCATTCAATTAGTAACCTTACTATTCGTTTTGGTAACGGATTACTAGAATTTTGTGGTATCTAAAATTATAGCTCTTTTTACCCGTACGTTTGGTAAGATTACAACTATGAAAAGTAAGTTTACCACCACAAATGGTTTTCCTACCATACGCTTTGTTTTTATACGAGAAGCATGGTTAACAAACCAAATTAATTTCCATAAAGCATCGGTCTTTTACCATATGCTTGGTGATCGGATCATGTTGAGCGCAATGATACCTACCAAATACCACGGTTTTAGCTGAAATTTTGACTACCAATATAAGTATCGTAAATATCACTCATCAAACATGGCGGTGCTGTGTTGCAGCGTTTGTGGCAACACGAAAGAAGTCATATAAGCAAACTAAACTAATTATACTACTAGTATATTTGCATTTTATTGAAAGTAGTATGAAAATGGAGCTCCGCGCGACATTTCCCGATGGTCCGTTCATTTCTTGCAAATAAATTTAAAATTTATAATAGAAATACGGTGATTACGCATATGGTTTACGTAATCTTATTTGTAATATTAACTTTGTGCACGGCAATAATATTATTATATACGGGAATAAAACCACTATATACGGTAATGAAACCACTACATACGGTAATAAAGCCACTATATATATATGGTAATAAAACCACTACATATGGTAGTAAAACCACTACATAAAGTAATAAAACCAAATGCGCTACCAAACATCATGGTAATGAAACCATATTTTTCTAGTAATTTTACCATAAAGTCACTACCAAACAGATACTGGTAGATAAACCACATTTTTTGGTATTCCATATGAGCCAGAAAATACGGTTAAATATACCAGATTCTGGTAGTTGGAATAGAATTTTTTTTTAGCGTAGTAAACATCGATCAATGTTGGTTAATGTTGTTTTATTGACGTTGTTTCCACAATGTCGCCAGATGCCCCCACAATATTCGAATATTTTCAAAAATTATTATTTTTTTAAATAATGACTAAAAATTGTCTGTATTATTATTAACATTATTGTTTCATTCTTACAATATCAAAATAAAATGAATTTAAAGTCAAACTAATTTAAAAAAATTCCCAATGCCTGCGAATGTCGATAGATGTCGCGATTACAACGTTCAACATTCCTCGACTTTCGCAATGTTGACCGATATCAGTAGAATGTCGGCCAACATTGTTGTGCTACCATGGGTTATTATAAAAATTAAAAAAATTTATTAGGGAAGACCGTTGCTAGTTTTCCATGTTTTCTTCTTTTTGATTGTATATTTTTTACTTTTCTATATTTAGAAATAAACAATGTTTTACCAGACTGCCAAAAAATAAAGGAGCAAGTTTTCCAACTATTTTTTAAAAATATTTAACACTTTTGAAAAACATTTTGTATTTTTTGACGTAGATTTACTTTAAACTAAAATAACTCAAAAGAGTATACCCAGAATATAGGTATATTTTTTAAAAAAAAAGACAGTTTATTATACCAAACTATTTTAACTAATTTCATTAAAGGTCATTATCATCTGCATCCCTTTAAACTTACATAAAACTTCCTCTTTTGTGTAAGTATGCATTGGTTCTCTTTTCTAGGGGTTTTCTAAGTATTGTTAAAGATTAAAAAAAATTGATTGACTAAAGTTTGGTGTGATTACTGAAGCCATTTTTTTAACAAGCCAATTTATTCAAATTTTTGGGTTCACCATGACACATTACAGTGTACTTATTCACGATATATAGGGAATATTTAAGTTTCTGAATGCTTTTCAGCTACTACATCCATTCCTGATAGTTTTTATAATGGCATATATAGTTTCTCATTCAGCTTCCTTTTTCATTACTATGCAGACAATTTCGAATTTAGAGCAAACCTTGTATTCATTACGTGTTGATACGATAAAAAATAATTTGGTTTTTGGAATATTAAGCTTAAATTACAAAAGTTGGATCATTTTTTTTATACAAGGCATTGTTGGAAATCTTGCCCCGTAAAATTTTGGAAAACATGCCCGGTCACCAGATTTTGACTTTAATAGTACCTTGACGAGTAGAATTTTAAGTATAATTTTGAAAACGAAAGTATAGTTATGTAGAGAGAGGAACCACCTTTTAGTACACGCAATGATAGATTTGTAAGCTTAATAAAAGTACATTTGATTTGGGTTTGAATGTAAGCATGAAAATTCACTCAATGTAGAAAAAATCACAAAACACCTCTAAAGACAATTATACAACACCAACTGGGGAAAAATTCTTGTGGGTGACATAAAATGGGTTGCTTCATAATCCAAGCAGCCACTTGGCGCCTACTAGCGGTTCATTTCTTGTATAAAGCCTGGTGGAAATCTTACCCCATGGGAAAACTAGCCCCGCTCTCCCTTAGTCTAGAAATAGGCAGCCGGAAACGATTAACTTAACTTAATTAACTTAACTATCTTATTCTGTCTTTAATAGATATTTCTTAACTTTATAAAATCCTACATGCATATGTTATTGTCATTGATTTTTTAAGCTTTTGAAATTTTCCCCAAAACTAATTATCTGGTCCATTTATTATGATAGGTCCTTAGGAAAAGTTTGTAAAGTAATGGTCATTATGGCAGATTTTATAGAAGGAATATTGAGATTACAGTAAACATGTAGGACGTTACCTCTGAGGGATACAGACGTACAAACCTGTCACCTGAGTATCAGGTTTTACAGTATCAAACATGATTTTTAAAGATTCATAAATTTTAGGATTTTTCCAAATTTTAAAATTTAAAGTATGGAACAGTCATTTATAATCATCTGTTATAGAAATAAAATTTAAAACTTTAAATTTTCTGTTAAAATATTAGATTTTAATCTCATGCATTTAAACAATATTACACTTTAAAATTGGGTGTCCATCTGAGTGCTTAAGTATAAAAATCGACATCCCTATACCTCCACATTACCTCTTTGCAAACTTTTCCACAAAACTAATATTCCAAACGCTTCAATGAAAAAAAGATTTCCATTTTTACTTATGCCATATTTTTTTTAGTTTATTTATAATATCAAATGCAAAAAATCTTAATTAAAATTGTATAATATTTTGTCTATACAAACATTATACGTTCTCATATTCCAAAAAAAGCTAGTAAATACAATACAATGGCGCTTCAACTATCCCGTTTTTAAGTATAGAAATCGGTATCCATAACTCTACAATACTCCTGGCAAACTTTTCCCAAAAACTAATATTCCTGTCTCATCAATGAAAAAAGATTGCCATCGCGTTGTAATTTTTTAGCTTATTCTTAATGTCATACGAAAAAAAACTATTAATTTAAATGGTCCGTTTTGTTGTCTATTAAATATCATTTCCCTCTTCAAAAAATGACACTTACATTTATGTCAAACAAAAGCTAGTAAATATAACAACAATCCTCATTAAAATACCGTTTAGCCTTTTTTTTCCTTACGCAGCACTTAAAAAAGGAATCCCGTCGCGTGCCGGTCTGCATCCCGACCACGTGTTTTAATCCAAAAGGCGTGGTTTGATATCAAGCCCGCGAGCCAATCCCCATCCCGACACGCGCCTCTCTCCACCAATAGGACGTCACTCCTCCCCCCGCAAAAAAATAGCAACTGTATCAATCTCAATCATAAGAGACAGGCGGCGCGCGACTTCCAAGACGTTCAAAAATAATTTTTGCTCCCCGCCAAGACGACTTTTCTTTTTTTTCATTTCTTCTTTTCTTTCTTCTCATCCTCAGTAAGGATATCTCTTGGCTGTTTTTGTTATGAGAAAACGCACTCGTTATTTTGAGCATCAAATCATTCGGTTGAAGGGGGTAGTTGCTGTAAGAGAACAATCACATTTAGGAATTCTATTGTGAGTGGTTTTTGCTTCAACGAGAGACAGAGACAAGAGGTATATTTAATATAGTCGCGGCAGCCAAGTCCGAGTTATTATTGGAAGTGGAAGAAAAAGATAAGGAGCCGAGGGGAGGTTCAGGAATGAGGATTTTGCCGTCTGTCTCTTCATAACACGAGCCGTGGAGAGAGCGACTGGGGACCGCATCTTTGAAAACTTTTCATAAGTCCATTCAAAAGCTTCTATAATGACGGATGTCAATAGTAAGTTTTATGTAAATTTATATATTACTTACAACCTTAATATTGCATGGTTTATAAGAATATATCTTAAAAACATCGGAAAAGTAAATTGACTGAAGTGTGAAGTTTTTTTTACTGCATGACATAATTTAAATATCTGTATGCGTCACAACTTTATTTTGCATGGTTTTAAGCAGTCTTATTGAAGCCCTCTGGGATATGTAAAGGATATGTAAAATGATTGAAATGACATTAAAATTTTTGCGAACTGATTGAAAAATATTGGGCTTGTTTCACGTGGGATCTGGCAACAGCTCTGCGGTCTTGTTTTCATTTTTCTCGAATTACTTTTGTTGATATTCGAAATTGAGTTTTTCTAAGAATAAGTTATTTTAGTTGTTATTTTTTAAATTTACAACTTCTTGCTGTGCTTTTGGTTTTTTTAATCATTTATCAAGGAAAACTTGCATTAAAAGAAGTTGGGATTTAAAAAAATAACAATTAAAATATTCTTAGAAAACTCAATTTGGAATACCAAGGCAAAAGTAATTCGAGAAAAATGAAAACAAGACGGAGGAGCTGTTGCCAGATCCCTCATCAAACAAGCCCATTGACTGTAAATTGACTCAAGTGTAAAGTTTTTTTCGCTGCATGATAGTAAAATTTAAATTTTTAACTTACAATTCTCGAGAAAGAAGAAAGAAATATAACCATATTTCGGAAGCAGATGATTATAATTCCCCCACACTTCAAATTTTAAAATTTAGTAATAAAAATTAGATTAGATTCCAAGTATTTATAATTTTGTAAAAAAAATCCGTGCGTTGCTGGAAAACCTGACAGTTAGGTGACGCGTTTGTACGCCTGTATCCCTTAAGTGGTAATGATAAATGAATTATTCCAAAACACTCTCTTTAAAATTAATTTTTTAATGAAACTAAATTCTCCATAAAGACTTTTAAATCTATTAAGGGATCGAAATTTAATTTTGTAGATGACTAAAATCAATAGTAATAAAATTCACGAAACACAAATATTCATAAATTCACCAATTCCAATGAAATAAAAAACAATAAAACTGCTTTTCAAATTTAAGACTGCGCATATGCCCATAAGTGTTAGAAACTTAATTTTGCATGTATCATCAATCACCTTATTATAAATACTAATGATCGATAATTAGTCACATAACTGTTCCTACAGTTTTTGAACTAAAATCATTTGTAGTAGTTTTTACTCATTTGAATTTAAAAATTATTCGGAATATTTTGTATTAAAGTTACTATTCGTAGCAGGGGTATTTTTCTTGAAGATCATAAGGGGTATCTTTGTAGGTTATATTTAGAAGCTACGTTATACAGAATCCAAATTGTCATCTTGGTTTAGATGTTACAAATAGCTCGTATTATAAAATATGTTGCATGGAGAATTTGATAAAATTATTAATATTATATCAAGTATTAAGGGGATACGGTACCCAAAACATTATTTCTAGAAATAATAACATAAACTTGTAAATTATAGTAGTTTTATATCATGTTCACTCTAAATAAACATTTTCTAGCAATAAAAACAAATATTTACAAGTAGGTTTTCATTTTCTTAAAAACAATATTTTGAACTTTTTTTAAAAAAACGCTACTCCTCTTTCAATTTTGAGAATAACTCCACCAAACTTTTATAGTTTGTTTTTAGTATTATTTTCTCAAGAACTGTGCATGGATTTTAAAATGTGAGCTACAGTTAAAAAGTAATATGCATTTATACTAAAAATCACAAAAAAATTACAAATTATTGAATTCAACATCTTTTTTAAAAAAAAAACAACTATACATAGTAGACCTTATTCCACGCACAATTTTGTGCACCATTTATATAAGAACACAGGTTAAAAATTTCAAAATTCTAACTTTATTAGCAAAAAAACCCTAGGGATTTATTAAACACAAGAATTGAAAAACGCGACGCGAAAGAGAGAAAACAGATTGAAAGCAGACGAAATACGTTTTCAAACTTATAGGAATGACTCCAGAAAATATTTAATAACTTTTTTCTACAAAAGATATCATTATGAAACTTTCAGTAAATGGTTAGAAAGATATTGTGAATAATAAGAAGTAAAAACTGAAAAATCGATATTTTGACCAATTTTTGGGTACCGTATCCCCTTAATTATTAATATCAATAAGTAATGTAAACATTAAACAAAAAGTCATAGCAGTTAAATAATAAAAGTTTGGGCACTTCGATTGTAAATTAGTCTAGTGAATAATTTATTTGTATCCTAATGCTACTTTATAAAAGTTTAATATATATTAATAAATCGTTAGAGTCAATGAATAAGAATATTATAAAATTATTTTTGAATTATATATAGGAAGTATAAAATAATTATATGGCACTCTTTTCATATTAACCCACATTGTACAGAACTTCTTCAATAAAAAATTTAAGTAATTAATGAATATCTTTAAAGCTTTTTTTGTATAACCTTATTTATTTAATTGATATTTTTGCTTTTTTTAAGTAATGTATAGTTACTTTTTTTTAACTAGCTACCTGTAACTAGCTTTTTTATTTTATACAAATTAAAATTAAACTAATCAATATTAAATAATTTTTAATTAAAAAAATACAATTAAACTAATCAATATTAAATTTAAAAAATATATTTTTAGTATAACTTTATTCCTTTTAGAAATTATGATATATTTTTGTATTTTTAAACATTATTTAATTACTATTCAAACAATAACCTTTTACTAGCTTCAGTTAGTTTGAAAAATATACCTTTTAAATGTTAAGTTTTTAGATTGGTGAAAGTGATTTTTCTCATTGTAAAATAATACTACCAATAATTTCAAACTAATTTTGTCCCCCAAAAGAGTCTTTCAAAGAAGAATTGCATTACAAAATGCTTTAGCACTTAAAATTTGAACAACAAAGCAAATAAACAAGAACCTTAAGTGGGCCAACTAAACTTTGAGGTTAGGCCCTGATATTATAAGGCCATTTTTTACAATTAAATAAATACTTAACTAAAATAAATAACTTTTTTTGCATATGTACCTTCTTGATCTACACATTAAATAATAATAATTAATTCAATTAATTAAATAAATTAATAATAATAATTAAATGAAAACTAAAAAATAAATACCAAAGAAAAAATAAAAGAAAATATTTTCCTGCTGACTTATAAAACAGGCAAACCAGTGCTATAAATTAAAAAATGAAACATTTATTGATAATAAAATTCTGTTACAAAAGGCCACAGATAAATAAAGAATTTATTGAAAAATGAAAATAAACACTATCTTAGATGATTTAAATACAATTACATTTAGTTTAGAAAAAGTACAAATTCCAATGTCAATTTAATTTATAATTAAATAGCTAAATAAAATTGTAATTCTGGTAAAATATCTATACTTCCCCTCAAAACCATTAAACTAATAAAATATTGTTAAAATCCTTAATTACTGAAAAAAAAACATATTTTAAAATAATATCAATTTCAACAAATCAAATTATGTTTCTTTTAGAACTAGTTAGAATTTTACTTTTAATGAGTAGTTTGATCATATTACAATAAATAACAAATAACTAGAGGTATGTATAGTTAAACTCATAGTTTCCCTGCACAAAGCCACGACCATGGGCGGAGCTATAAAACGCGAGGAGCAATCAGATAAAGACAAAATAAAACGGATGAAATGTTCGCTTCATCTGATTGCTCCGCGCGTTTTATAGCTCCGCCCATGGTCGTGGCTTCTGTGCAAGGAAACTATGAGTTTAACTATAACACTACACGAACTTTAACTACATACCACTCAATAAATCAATACATTTCAAGGTAATTATATACCCTATAAGGTAACTTCTACAACTTTAAAACCTAAAAAGTTTTACGGGAAGCCGATATTTCCACATGTGCGATTTACTCAAGGACCTTATTATAAGGTTTTAGAATTCGTGTACAAAACTTGAAGCTCTTTTAGTTCTAGCTGTAGAGTGGTTTCAGACAGACAAACGAACCAAAGTTCAAAAACCTTTTTTTTTGGAATCTCCAAAACGTGTAGAAAACACAAAAGCTTCGTTTCGGATTTTCGACCCCATCACAATAGTTTAATTCTCTTATATTTTATAAAAGTTAATTGAAAGTGAAAAAAAATATTGGCAATTTGAAAATGAACACAAAACCTTTTTTAAAGGCATTCTACTCGTTTCCTTCTTTTAAATCTCCAATTCCATTATCAGGTAACGTATTTATTTAGAGGTATTTTCTCTTCCATTTGTTTTTTATGAGCTTACAGAAATATATTTAGATTATGAAGAAATTAAATATTATTATTATGCGGAATTTACCCAAAAGATTTACGTATTGTACTCCAAGGCTTTCGACACTGTTTGGAAACAACGACTTATTACCAAGCTCTTTAACAATTTTGGAATTCGAAATAGGGCCATGCCTTGGATTTATGATTTTCTAAGAGACAGAGTAATCAAGGTTAGATTTAACAACTCCATTCCGAATGGTTTTATGTTGGGCCAAGGTCTTCCACAGGGCTCCGTTTTGAGCCCTGTTATTTTTACACTGTTTTTGAGTGGCATCGAGAAAGTTATATCCAGGAGATGTGAAGTAGGATTGTTTGCTGATGACACGTGTTGTACTTTTTGATTAAGTACAGATATTATTTAATCTGATGACTATTAAAGTTTTAGGCATGGGTGATAAGTCTTTAAAGTGGAAAAACTGTTTGGGGTAAGAACTTACGAAGATACTTAAGGCAAACATAGATAATAAATAAAACAGCTATAATGGAAATATTCTGAAACAGTTAAGACAATCTAATTGGGGAACAATAACTTATCAACTCCAAAGACAATTGATTGATTAACTCAATCAGCTTCAACTAATATAACTGAATGAAAAATTAGTAATAAAAGAAAACTATACTAAACGTTAATACACGATTTCTGATTTATCTGAAATTGTCATTATATGAAGAATATTTTAATTGTGGTCTAATCATACAAAAACTCTTTTTATTGTTTTTTAGTAATAGGTAAAAACAATTTCTTTCTTCTTTGCACAATAGATGAAAAAGAAAATAATGAAAATTTTCAAAGAACAAGTTTTTTCTGTACTTTTTCCTAATAATATCCAAACGGGTGAAAAATTTATAAATTTAAAACTTAGTATGACCATGACGCAAGTACATAAGTTCAGAGCTTTGAACTATATTATAAGTCAGTTCTTTAATAATTAAATTTTTTTCTCAACATATGAACACGAAAATGATTTATTTACTGTAGCTATTGGAATTTAGTAATTGAAATTATGAAAGCTTTAAGGGAAATGCCGGTAGAATTCAATTTTTCAATACTATGTTAAAGTTATCAATTCCTTTTTTTCAATAACATAGAATTTTCTAAATGCAGAAGAAACTGTTTTCCTACCCCTTGCAAAAGCACCTTCATAAATTTGGTTACCTTTTTATTACATACTATTTACTAAGACCTCAGTAAAAGTATTTAGACTGCGTTTTTAGTAACGCAGTTTTATATTAAATTCTCTTACTGTTAAACGAAAAATTTCATGCTTTTATTCACATTATTTTCAGCAATACATATAATTTTTAAATCATTAAAAATAGTTAATTTCAAAATACAAAACTAGGTTAAACTAGGTTAATTAAAATATAAAACTAGGTTAATTAAAATATAAAACTAGGTTAATTAAAATATAAAACTAGGTTAATTAAAATATAAACTAGGTTAATTAAAATATATAACTTGGTTACTAACTATTGGTATTTCACTGCTTTTTTATGATTAAAAGCTAAAACAATTTTTTAAAAATAATATCTTAAAATTAAAAAATATATTGAAATAACGCAACAATTTAGCACTAAGAAGGAATTCTTACCAGTCTTTTTAAAAACTGGTATTTGAATTACTTTAATTGAATTTAAATTCATTGAATATTTATTTTAAAGTATATTAACTCAAACCCTGCTGTAAGTTTTTTATTAAATTAAATTTAGAAAACAATATCTATAACTTAACAGCACTGTAAAAATTGGTGGAACTTTACTACATAATCTTAGTTTTTAAAACTAAATATGTTTACTTGAAGAACGAGTTCGTAATGATTATAAAGAACTTCAACACTGTCAAATAAGATAGTTTAACATATTTTTAATTTTAAACGCCTGTAAATAAAAACAAGTAGGGTGGGTAGGGGGTTAGGTACATATAAATTCCGGCTTGTGTGCTTGATCAGAGACCCGCTTATAAGCCTTCGTCAAGTAAGACAGACACAGAAAGAATTTTTACTGTCACAGAGAAAGAAAGTACACCCAGGCGAAGGCGGGAATCGAACCCGCACCCGTTACAGCGCGCAGACTGCTAGCGTAATGGTTAAAAACAAGTAGGTTTGTAACAGAATCTTTCAATTAACCCGCTTCCACACAACAGTTGTATTTAACAGGTAAAAAAGGCGCCAAACACAGCATTAATTCTATATTAAACATTTACATGCTAAATTTGGCTAGTTTCATTTATTTTAATTCGAAAATTCAATAATTATTACTTATCGTTTGCAAAAATTAATTTATATTTCAAAGAATAAATATGTAATATTCCTCGCTTTTAAATAGAATGAAAACATTTCATATCAACATACAAAGAATCTCGTAGTGAAATATATTTGACGTCATTTCAAACTGATCGATGTTGCAAAAATAAATTTATTTTAATTTATTGTCTAAAAGAATTAAAGTTTCTCGAACAATTTTTGCGAATGGCAATGGTGATTTAATTCTAATAAAAATGGCTTCCTATGCTTTTTAAATGAACATTAAATTTTGCAGTTTTTAAATAATTGAAGTACTTCGAATTATAATTCTGTTCTGAAATTTTAAATATATTCTAATTTTGACACGCTGAATTTTTTGACGTGTCACACTTGTCTGTAGCATTTGTAGTTTGGGCTATGAAAGTGGGTGACGGACAGACGGACTGAACTATTATAATACCTTCCACTTTTTACGTTATAAACGTATTGTGGAAGCTAACATTAATTAATAAAGTTAGAGATTAGATAATACCTGTAAAATATTTTATAATGCCGAAGGGTTTACATTTTAAATCAAGACAATTTTCTATAACTTGCATACTAATCAAAAAGCAAGGCTTAAGGGCTTTTAACCTAATCATTTTTTTTTGTTATCTAAGTAATGCTTATCTTACCAGAATAATAAAAATAGTAAACTAAGTCTCTTTTTTTTATGATTATGATTTGATTAAAAAAAAGGGTGGTCTAAAAGTAAGTCATTCAATAAAGAACGCACAAAATCTCATGAAAATTTTAAAATAGAAATACTTATTGAAATAAAATTATAAAAATACTTATATTAGGATAAAAAAAAATTGTCCAAAGATTGTCCAGAGAAAATTAGCTAATTTTAAAATAATTGCCCAGGACAACATATAATGTTTTTTTTTTCATTTATAAATTTTCATGTTGTTATAGTTTTTAGTGTACTAAAACCACATACCACCATAAAAATAATCACTTCCCAATTTGAACAACTTAAAAAATAGAACAATCACAGAATGTAGACGGAACACTAAGATTTTTTGCATTTGAGACATACAATAGAATAATTAAAGAAACTTGGGATTTAATTTTTTTTATTTATTCTGCATTTAGCATATAAATACTCTACCATCTATATACATAAAAGGCAACTTCGGTTTGTTTGTTTGCTTGTTTGTATAAGACACGAGATCTAAAGAACCACGCAACAGATCGTCACGAAATTTGGCACAAAAATTCATCTCATCTCCGGAACAAACATAGGCTAAGAATTTTTCGAATCAGACCATTCCTTTTATCGTTTTCGAACGTTTTTATGTTTCCCATTCAATGCATTGAAGACCTTAGAGGTTTATTGCTCCTTAAACAGCACGTTTTCACGGATTGTTTATTTAGTTTTATTTTACACATTTGTTAAAACGATTTTTAAGTATATTTAGTTTAATTACAGCTAAAAAATTAGAAATGAACATCTAAAACAAAAATCGTTTGCTAGCTTTTTAGCAGTTAGAAAAATATTTAATATTAAAAATAAAAATCGTTTGCTTTAGTATCTTTATCACAGTTAAAAAAAACAAATAAATATAAAAAATGCAAATCGTTTGCTGTTTGCTGGAGTAGCTTTATAACATCTAAACAATTAGATCATGTAATTCACTTTCATTAAGAATATTTTATTTTCTGCACGCAGACCAAGTGTGATCAGTTTAAAGTGAGATTTAAATTTTAACTACTTTGGAAGAACAGATTATACCAATCTTTGTCCTAAACGCATTTTTTTCTGCCATTTTGTACTGCTTATATTGTATTTATATCTACAAAGTGTCCAAAAAAAAGTTACTTAATTTATTGGAGAACTCCCTTGAATTGCGTTAAAATAAATGTTTGAGACCCTTTTAAGATTTAGCTTTTTTCCATTTTTAATTCTTACTGATTATTTTTTACTTAAATATGTATTCTTTTTAATTTGCGCTTCTTATCAAAGGTATTTTTGAAATTAATATTAATCATTACTATATCCAAGTTGGGTAATTAAATGGAAAATTACTGGGTAATCTTCATATCTTATGTAACTAAAATGAAAGAAATAAAATAGTTAAATTGACTGTTAAATTATTTTTCCACCTTTACCCGTGCAACGTCGGGTATAACAGCTAGTCTACTATAATTATCGACCTATTATAATAAACACTTGCAAATATAGATTATTTTTTCTTTGTTGGTTTAAGTTGGTAACTCAAGTTTCCAAACATTTCGCATTCATGTATAAATAAATGGAAGTCGAATTTAAAAGATGAAACTTAACATACTTAGGGCCCACGTGGTTTTTGTATAACCTTCTGAGGGATAAGTAAATTGGCTGAAGTATGAACTTGATTTCACTGAATGAGAAGTAAGTATATCGACTTACAGTACCTGGACAAATTATTAGACGCACTGTGACCCATAGAGGTACATGACCCAATGCCCTTTCTCAGCATTGGAAAAGTTTTATAAGTTGAAAGTGGCATCACTTCTTTCCTTTCAGTCAGCCGACCAAATGGTGAAAAAATCCAACTGAATCATTGCGTATATGTTTAGTTATACGAAGAATAGAAACACCCGAAATCTTGCATTGCGTCTAATAATTTGTCCAGGGACTGTAATTTTAAGAATTTAACTTTATAGGAACTTTACGTTCGGCCAGAGTGAAAACCATAGAAGATACCAAAATTAATGAGACAAACTCTTATGTGTCACCTTATTTTATCAGCACGTCACTAAATAAAACTAAATTGAAAATGTTACCCCATTGGACGATATAAATTGATTATTAAATTTCTAAAAGGCTACAAAAACTGTTTTTGAAGTAAAGTCGGGTTTCATCTAAACTAACTTTAAAATGTGTATAAATTTTGAAGCAAAATATAATTTTATAACAAAAAAATGGCAACTCTACCATAGATTTAAAAAAAAATATTGGTACTGTATAGAAATTCATTTCGATTATAAAGTTAATCTACGGTATTTCATAATTTATCACATCGATAATTATCATCCTTTTTAAAATTCCCTCCAGAATCCAACACGAAGTTTTAAACAAGTCTAACCTAGTCTTGATCTAATTAAGACGTAAAAGTCAAAGCTTCCCAAAGTACGACATTTCATTCTTTATGAATCCTAATTCTTAGACAAACTCAGCATTTACAATCAAAGAAAAAATCCAGCATAATCGTCGCTTAATCTAAACATAAACATCAAATTTGCCAAAATAATTTTTTCTTTATTATTGAAACTTGCAACAAATTTAAACCTCCTTCAGCACATAGTGTAATCGGTAAAGTCAGTGAAATTGTCGCCAAATTAGGCGTTAACATCAAATTTTCATATATATTGAAACATTCGACGAATTTAGGACTCTCTCAGCATACAGAATCCAAGAAAATCTCCAACAAGGACCTTGTTCATAATAAAACTTGTTTTGTTTTTAAGACTAACGCAGCATTTATACTCAAGGAAAAAATCCAATTCCATTGTTGGGCCTAATCAAGACGTAAACATCGATACGGTCAAATTCAATTTTTCATGACTATTAAAACTTGCGACGAGTTTAAAACTCTCTCGGCATGCAGAAAAATAACCACCACCAACAGGATCTTGGTCATCATAAAACTTTCAATATTTTGAAACTAACAACAGGTAAGAAGCATTTACATTCAGAGAAAAAAAATCTAGTACACTGTCGCCTTCTTAACGCGTAAACATAAACTCCGTCAGATTCAATTTTTCTTAATTATTGAAACTTGCAACGATTTTAAGACTCCCTTAACATACAGAATCTAAGAAAAACTCCTGTAGGGACCTTGGCCTAATCAAGACGTACGCAAGTCCTTGTGACCCAGTTTCCATTTAGGGGGAGCCAGATAAAGAAAGCACACAAAAAAGAGAGGGGCCCTCTCAAAGAAAGTATAAAATAGGAGGTAACAGGGGCAAATTAGGGGGAGCTCTAGACAGCGAACGCGTGCGAGTACAGGTGTGGTCCTGAACAAGGGATTTTTGAGGGAGTCTGTTGAAAAGACTTCTTGGTCTTCTTTTTTTCTCCTTGGAGGGATGCTGGGGAGTTCTGGAGGGGGTAATTGTCTGGAGTGTGTTGATATGGAATACGTGTGTTGAGTTGTCTGGAAATTGAGACCGCGCAAGTTGAGACGCTTAGGTAGGCAACTATGGCTGTTTAAAGTAGAAGAATTGATACAAGAATAAAGCTCAAGGCGAAACCAACGCACATTAATTATTTGTTCAGGTGTTCAAAATAGCTTTATTTTTAAAGCTAGTCTTTTAAAGTCACTAGAGGGTAAAATTGTTAAATTGCAAAAGCTTCACCCACTGGTGAAAAACTTTTTCAGATGATGGTTTGCATCCTTTGGAGCTCACTTTTTATCTGTAAATGATTACTTTCTTTAAAATAAATCTTTCCTTGGTTTACATTTTACATTAAAATTAAATCATAAACATAATTATATTCCCTATAATTATATTCCCTGGCCGTCCTTTGAAACCTTTAATCTGATCGGACACACATTTCCAACACACGCCCTGTGAAGGATAAGCAAATTGGCTAAAATGTAAACTGGTTTTCACTGCAGGAGTTTAGAATTCAATTTTCTAAATGAAAATTTAATTACTTATAATTTTTTTAAAATTATATTTCTGTAGCGGATGATTACAAATGACTCCCCAATACTTCACATTTAAAGATTAAGTAAAAATATAAAATTAATATATATTTTTAATTTTGTGTGTTGCTGAAAAACCTGACAGTCAGGCTACGTCTTTATCCCCCACAGGGTTAAGCTGAATTCCTTGCGATTAGAGCGAGCGCAGGCCACCGAATATTTCGGAGTCTAACAATGGCGCCAATCTTTTCATCAGACAATAGTGATACATCAAAAATGAAAACAAAAAACTTCAACAACTTTGGGGGGAAGAATTTTGGACGAACAACGCGATGCGATTTGAAGGTGAGCTATGAAGATGAAGTATTTTTAAACAGAACCATCCTGGAGTACTTGCCAAATCTTTATCACCCTCAGAGGTCGAGTCATATTAAATATAAATTTTAATGGAGCGTTGGACGAGATGTCTTGAATTTAGATATGTAGTTAGAGTTATGTTAAATGGTATATTTTTTAAAAAATTTTGAATAATTTTGAAATTGAATTGTAAATTAAAGTGATAAAATATAACAAAATGAGAGAAATGGGGGAATACTTAAAGAAATTGGGTTTCATTAATTGAGGAAGCAAAATTGAGCCTCTTACTCTTTTAATTTTGATTTTTCGTAACCAATTAATTGGGCTGCTTTTTTGTTATTGGATTATTTCTTATTGTAGTAGAATTAAGTAAACTATCAAGCCAAAATATGTAAAGTATAGTTTACATAACGTTTTGGCGTGGAATATCAAAATAATTTTATATACACGTTAAAGAAAATGAATTTATTAAAAATTTTAGAAATGTTGAACATTTACAAATAAAATTATAATTAATTATAATCTTATTTTAAGTATATCTAGTTTAATAAAAATGTTTTGAGAGTAAAATATTCGTTTGGCTCTGATAGTATTAAAATGATGCAAAATATTTTAATTAAAAATGATTAAATTTTCTACTTGCATCTAACGTAAATGTACAAAATGAAGTAACATTTTTTGCTATTTCTAAGAAACCGGCTTTAGAAAACAGTTGAACAAGGAGTTTTTCCAACTTTACTTTTTATGTAAAAAATATCGCAAAAGTTATTCAATTTAAAACCCTGATACCCTAATCATAATTACATATATTTTTATTTTATCAAGCTGTAATAAACCACAATTGATAAACTAATATCTTTTTCTGTAATTATATCAGTGAAGTTTAATAAAAAATAACTAAAAAAAGGTAACATCTGAAGGTTGATTGTTGTCTCAAAATTATTCTCAAACCATCCTCAATTGTAGTATTTTAAAAAGAGTGAATTTTTTAAGTATTTAGCTCTTTAAATATAAATTCAATCATAATTAGTTTTAATAAATTTGTATAGATCTTAAAAAAACAGACTTCCTTAAATTTGAATAGTGTTGTAATATTTAAGTTAATATACAGGGTGGCGCAAATAAAAGTGGCCCCGTGATGAAAATAGGAAGAAGATAGAATTGTTGCCAAGATAAAAACTAATGCAAAGACAGGTTGCTTAGTGAAGTTATTGATCGCTTCAATATTAAGCCCAAATAACCACTTGACGAACTATTTTCCGAATTATTTTTTTTAAGAGTGTTTTGTATCCCTGATATTAAAGTTTTGGGACTACATTGCAATAATTTTGTCCAAAAAAATTCTCAGTTTTAAATTGTCCGGAGTTTTAGTATAAAATTTGTCTCCTTTAGACATTCGTAACCTAAATTTTTATAAATCTAACCATTACAAAAATTGAAGTCAATATCTTCTAAAACCTTTATATTTTCTGTAAAATAAAATTAATTGATCAAAAAATCTTATCTATATCATATATTTTATGCATAGATTTTTTAAGTTTATACTCTGGCTATAGATAGCTCTGAAGTATAGTCATAAATAAGGTTTTTTTCTAAATAATGTGCTTACGATTCTTCTCCTGGACATTTAACTTTTATCACAAAACAAAAAAAAATCGAATTTCTTAGTCATTTACAAATGTTTAAACAGTTATAGAATTTTTTTAAAAAATCGATATTTTTCTAAATTGAACATTCAATTTATGTTTTAATCATTTTAGCGTTAGACCCGGCGTTTTCCGTATTTTTTGCATCAGTTTTTTACAATAACCTTAAATTTCAACATTTTATAAACAGTAAATTTTTATTCTTAATTTACTTCTTTCATTTAGAAATGATTTTAAGATCACATCTTTACGAATAAAACTATAGCAATTTTTTAAAGAAAATAAGTAAATTGAAAAAAAAATTAAATTTATCCATTGAAAACAACCATGCAGTTTTGATCGTTTCCAGGATGTTCGGAAAGATTGTATCAACACAAGTGACAGACCTCCACACACAAAAAAAAAATTATTTTACGAAAGAAAAGTGGCATACGTTAATTAATACAATTTTGTAAATATTTGATTTTTTCCCACAATATCAAATAGATGAAGGTAAATGATTTTTATCTTTTATATAAAATCTTTTTTTAATATCTTTTATATATAATGTAAAATAAATATTATAATAATTATCATCGGATATTTTTATGAAATCTTATTTTAAAATTCGCATTTGTTTTTCAAACACATTTACACTTTAAAAACATGAAATATTTTCCACAAAAAAATGAATTGGCCATCATACTCTACCACAAGATACGATATTTTCTAATGATATCATTGTTTAAATTTTGGATTGTTTTCAAATATTAAAAGTCTGCTCTATGTTTTATCATTAAGGTCCCAAATTAGTTTTGTATTTAGTAGAAGTTTGTAAGGCATATGAAAAGTTTTTAGTCTATAGCCGAGAGAGAAAATACTAGTCTATATGCAATATAGTTCCTAAAATTATTTAGTGATCTTGTAGCGAAATTGTTTTGTATTATTATTTTGTACGGAATTATTTCACGAGAGCATTTATTTCATTTTCTCTCGCGACGATCCGTGTAACGTCTCGCACAGTTTCTTCTATTTAAAAATCAGTTTATCTTTTGCTTTTCGAAAGCCAGGTTGGTTTTGTGAAATATAATGAAAGTTAAGTTCTTCTGTATTCTCTCATTTATGTCCACTGCATTAAAGTAACATTGCTATAATCTTATAATTATTTTTTTTTTAATAAATAGTCATTATTTAAAAAAACAGCTTAAATTAGTTTATTAACCTGTTTAATTTTATTTTTAATAATTGCGTCAAAAAAAATCTGACTTTTACACTATAATTTTAATATCAAACGCTTGCAAAAAGTTAGACTTTTTGAAACAGTGGAAAAATAGTTTTTTATGCAACAAGTGTGAAAAGTAACACTTTTTAAAACTAGTGGATTTTGATTGAAATAATGACACGTGTTTTAAAAAGTTTACTTTTCACACGTGTTTCATACACTATTTTTTAAAATTACGTGAAAAAAATCAAATCTCATTGGTTCAAAAATAATTCACGCGCTACTTTTTTACAAGGCAAACTTATTTTTTAGTTTAAAGCCAAACATATAACATGGATACTGATTCAAATATAATAACATTCACGCGCATAATATTTATAAATAAAGCAGATCAATAAATTCTGGATTTTATGAATACTATGAATTAGAAATTTTACTTGAAATGTTGGCATCTTACGAAAAGAGTGAAAAAAGTACTTTTTTTTCATTGCTTTTGGGTGAAAAAAAGTAATTTTCTATCACTGTTTCTAAAAAGTATAACTTTTCGCACGCATCTGATATTAAAATTACAGTGTAAAAATCGGATTTTTTTTCACGCAGTTATAAAATAGTTATTTATGCAACTAGTGTGAAATGTAAGGCTTTTTTAAACGAGTTGAATAAATTATTTCCCGAGCTAGGTACGAGCGAGTGAAATAAATTCACGAGTTTAAAAAAGGCTATTTTCAACGTGTTGTCATACACTATTTTTTATAATAACGTGCAAAAAAGTATTTATTAAATTGGCATTTATTGATTGGCTTATTAATTATTTTATTATCACGTTCAAATGATTTGAAAATGATTATTTATATTAATGATTATTTTAAAATCACGTGCAAAAAGTATTTCTTAGATTGGCATTGGAAATAAGACGCCAAATAAAGAATCACGTTCAAATAAAGAATTTTACACCAATCACAAAGCCGCCGAATAAAATATCACGCTCAAATAAAGAATTTTACACCAATGAGAAGCTTTTATTTACTTTGTCGCACTAGTGCGTAAAAGTAACTTTGAAACACGATTTCGTTAAAAGCATCACTTTTGCCACGATTATTGATTTGAAAAAGTTAGTTTTTTTGCACGATATTATAAAAATAACTATTTTTCACTCTTTTCATAAGATGCCAACATTTCAAGTAAAACTTTTATTTCATAATATTTATGTTAATAGTAACATTGGAACCACTGTTATTAATGCTTGTGTTTGGCACTCTAGTCTAATTGGAACCACTGTTGTTGTATTTCTATCTCTTCCAGAAGATAAAAAAAACTTTCAAATTGTTTTTGAAAATCCGAATCAGAATTCATGTTCAAATGTGTGACTTTAAACTAAAAATTAGTTTACCTTTTTCAGTTCCAGAGATTTATCGATCTGCTTTACGTAAAAACATTATGCACGTGAATTATTTTTTGAACTAATGATATTTGATTTTTTTCACGTAATTATAAAAAATAGTGTATGTAACGCATGAGAAAAGTAAACTTTTTAAAACACGTCTCATTATTTAATAAAAATAATGAGAATATAAATAATAATGAGAAATAATATCCACTGGTTTTAAAAAGTATTACTTTTCACACTTGTTGCATAAATAACTATTGTACAAGGAAAATAAATTGAAACACAAGGTTTTGTAATTATTGTAAATTTTTTTAATAAAATTAACTGCCCAAAGAACCACATTATAGTTCTTTTTTAAATATGATTATTTCACATTAAAATAAAATACCAGGGAGTTTAAACTTATCATCGTTTAGTTTGCACTTTTTCAAAATATTATGAAGAATATAATTAGAAACTTTAAACTACCTAGACCTAAAAAAATTAGGAAATATTTTTTTGTAAAACTCATTATATAAGCTTTTTGACACAGACGTCAATCGTTATTTTATTTGAAACTACAGTAACTGGACAAATTATTAGACGCACAGCAAGATTTCATGTATTAATCAATGATAAACAAAATACATTTAGAAGGACATTTGTGTTCCTAAACTTAAGCTATTGAATAGAAAATACTATCTGCTATACTTAATACATATATCAACATCTTTTTTTAATGATATGGCATTCTTTAGTATGTTTTCATCATTACTAAAAAAAATACAGTGCGTCTAATAATTTGTCCAGGGACTATAAATTAGTCTTCCTTCAGTGTTATGAGTTTTAGAATTTATGCTACATGTTTAATGATGTTTAATATATCGAGTCTCCCATAAATCTCCCATAGAAAAATACTACGAAAAAATACCATTTAATTCTAAAATTACAAAAAAAATACTAGAAAAGGATTTAAAGTCACTAAAAAGATACCAAAATGCAGCTCGTATTTTTACGATAATTTTTTTGTAGTTTTAGAATTATTCCAAAATACTAATATACTCTTTAAACTTTATAACTAAACTTTTAACTTAATTTTAGAATTTATTTTAGAATTATTCTAAAATTACAAACAAATATCGTAAAAATACTAGCTGCATTTTGGAATATTTTTAGTGAATTTAAATCCTTTCTAGTATTTTTTTGTAATTTTAGAAATAAATGGTATTATTCCGTAGTATTTTTCTCCTTAAAGTGGCAGCAACACTGGCCATTATGCCCCCTTAAAAAGCCTCCATGCGCGTCCCGTCGTTAGCATTGGAGGTCACGTGATCAGCCAATCTAATACTTTAATTATGATATCTATGGAGTCTCCCGAGTCTCCCTCAATCCTTGAAAAGCATTAATTATCATAACATCATATAGTAGGTAATCTGAACTTTAAATAGTGCTTAAATGTTTTTCTATCATAAATTTCATTTCTAATTCCATTGAAGTATTCATAATGAACCAAGCAAATAAATGTCCCCCATAGTTTACCCTCATAGCATTATATTTTTGATATGCAACGTCGTGCTATCTATTCTGATCTAGGGACAGACTAATATCGAACTCAGACTATAGGTACAATATATTTTGAGGGCCCCTTAAATTTTTGTGTAGGATTTCCCTTGATTATAAGGCTAATTTGGCTGATGTATTAAGTTTTTTCTATAATCTTCCTTGTTACATCGATCAGAACAAACGTATTGAGTCAAAGTCAAGCTGCAAAAAAGTGGGTCTTAAAAAATTAGAAAATTTACTAAAATTTTGAGGGTCCGTAAGAGCGAGAGAATATAAGAGAAACAGAAATTTAAGACCCCTAAAATTTGCCCGGGACTAACGGACCTTATGGAAACTCAGGCCCTGAATATAGCACAAAATCATATAAAAGACAATCTAAACTTCGAAGAAAGTTCAGATTGCTTTCTATACAGATTTGACCCCGCCATCATAAAAATAACGAGGACAAATATGAAGTCTCCATATTACATGCAATATGAAGACTTTAGACCCCGTCCCCCTAAAGTCGAAGATTGGAAATCAGAAATGAAGTTGTAATATCGCGACTCCCCAGGGATCAGGACCAATGATAAAAGATGTGGTTCCCGCCATGCGCCTTGGGCTAAAATGTCCGCCCAATCACTGCTACTGGTCTTTGTCTTTTTCATTATGGAACTTTTGGGTCTTTGCTGAGATTACTCCAAAAATTGTCCTTCCATTAATAAACACGAAAATGGTTCCCCGACAAGTCGTTGGAACAAATTGGGGAATAGTTTGGGTTCTTTTTTTTGTTTTCTTATTGGATAGAATACGTGCATTATGATCATAAAAATATGTGTATTTCGTATTTGTAATTAAATTGTTACAAATTATATTTGCTGACTTCATTTCTAACCATCAAAAATAGTCTTTATTAAGTAAAACTTACGAAGCGTTCTATAAAGATCTTTTTTTAATTTTACCTAACGTTTTAATTGTTATTACTGTAAAACGGGGTGAATCAAAATAGCGGGGTGAATTCAAATGAAGTTATTATAGTTGAAATTTTTTTGTAAGAAAGTAATGGTTTAAGGATTTAGTTAGTTTTATGTTAGCTACACTACCAGCTTACAGTGCAAGACTGGAAGTGGAATAACCTCAAATAGCACTTAATAAACCGTAGCTTTACTCTTATATATCGCAAACGTTCTTGGATTTTTAAGGTTCAAGTTTACATCGCTTTTTTGGATTTCCAGGTTTTCCTCAGAAACATAAGTAAAATTATGTAACATACATCATTTTGGACAATTTAATATATATCATCGTTGTCGACAGGCAACCATGAAGTGAAGCTATAAAGTTGTTTAACGAATAGACCCAAAATGTTAGTGGATAGAATCCAGAGGATACAAATGACAGAAATTAAGAACTTGTTGGAGAAGAATGGAGAATATTTCGGGACATCACAGGTTTAATATTTACGAGGTGTATTGGAACACAAAATTTTGTGCTGTTTCGATTGACAAGGGCAAAAAAACACATTCACAATATCTTCATCGGCTATTCAGAGGATTTATATTGTCTACATTTTCTGTAGAGGATATCGATGTTGCAATCACAGAGAGTCCCAACCTTTCGAACACATTTACTCCAGGAGACTTCCTTGTTGCTAAAGTTCATAGAAAAAATCAGATATGCTCAGTGACCAAAATTCTGAACAAGAAACATGACGGATATGTTGGATAATTTTGATTAATTAGTTCCCCAAACCTCTTTAGATGTCCAGAAGTTGAAGAGGAGCACCGTTCTTAATAGAAGATGTCATTTAGAAACTTCTGCCAATTGACAACATACAAACATCTGTTCGTTACAAAGTCATGAAATTAAAAGACATCAGCGAAGTGATTTTTTGTATTGTACTTCTTTATCTTTTTCAATTCAAATACATTTTATTGTAATATATTTTAACCTTTATTGAATTCAAACTTACTTATGTTTTTTTTTTAAAATCATACGTTTACTTGTATGGAAAAAAATTATTTTGATAGTGACTATGGATTCTCCTATTTGTCCTTGATCCTTATTACTTGTTTTTATTAACCCTATTAAAGGCTGAACTTGAAATTAAAATTGTTTAACATTGTTTCCGATCACCTTTGCAGAAATAGAACACCATAACAAAATAATAAAGTATATAAGATCTGTTCAAAATGTTGCGTTTTTGTTCAAAATTGCGAGCATAAAACACGACCGAAGTTTCGTCAAAATATCAAATATTAAAAACTATTTAGTTACTTTTTTAAGTTCAAAGTTGAAAAGTGTTTTGGTGGTGTCAGACTTATCAATCAATAATTATGTCAATAGTTTAAAGATTTATAAATCAATAGTTTATGTATCTTTTATTTTGCTAAACATTACTAATTTACTTATGGTTTTATATATTGAACCAATACTCATAGGAGCCTAAAATTATGTTATTTAATTAACCGTTTACATCTCTTTTAAACACATGAAAAATTGGGAACACATGATCACTGTCAAATGAGCAGACATCTCTATGGAGCAGACTTGATTCTATGGAATTCGTATCCAACATTAAGCTAAACTAGTGTCAATTTTTGTGTGATTATTTACTGTTCATTGAGATTTTTAAGTCTCATTTAAATGACACAAACATTAGTTAAGATGCAAAATATGTTTCGATACTTAACTTAAATCGTTTAAATGCATCGGTACAAAGAATAAAGTTACCTGTAGGAAAAAAATCTCGTCTTCCCTTTAATGGGATAAGCTTATTTGGTTTTAAATTATTTTTAACCTTTTTTATTATTTTTTAAAAATACTAATTAAAAAAAGTATCAATGATGACTATTTTTCAAAGTTTTTTTTAATTATTATTTAAAGGCATATTTTTTAAGAATCAAGTCTCTCATGAAAAGGTAGCAGACTCTTTTCGAATAGGGACACTTGATTCCCATTTTAAATTAAAAGAAAACGCGTCTGTTTTCATATGCTAAATAATTGTTCAAAAAAGATAATAATTTTTTGATATAGTATACATTTTTAAATTATCGTATTAAATGTGATAATTGCATTAATAATTAATATTATCTTTTTTGTTCAAATATAAATACAAACTTCTTTTAACGCATATTATATTTACAAAGTGAAATTTTTTACACTTTATGAACTAAAAAAGAAATCTGAGCTTCTTTTCCTTTACTCCATCAAATGGAGACAAATTCAAGGGTGTAGGAAATGTGCATTGTTAAATCCTGAAGAATTATTTCAACGCCACTTTTTTTATTCTTTGATAGAAAAAAGTAGCACATAACAATATGAAACTTTCAATAACTAACATTTTTTAAATTTTTTGGTACTTAATTCTAATTATTATAAAGTTTCTGTTTGAGGATCAAATATCCATTAGAAAGAAAAAGTCTCCGAACAATTGGTGACACTTGATTCTTCTTTTTTCAATCTTAAAGGGATTTTTCGGAATAAGAGATAACATTATAACACAAAAGACACGTGAGGTTAAATACTAACTAAAACGGCTTCCTAAAAAGTTCTTTTTTAAAATTTAAATTAAAACGAAAATGGATATGAAGTCAAAAAAGAATGTTCCCTGTTATTGCAAACCTAATCTAAATTTCTGATGAGCGTCAATTTTCAAAATGTTGATTTAACATCTGTATATCTCAATACATACATGATGATGGTTTTTATTATTTTATATGCAGTTTAGGTAAAAAGACCTACAGATTTCGATAACGAATTCTTTTCGAAGTATCAGTAGTAAACATCGGTTCTGAAAGACTAACAAATTAACTGTATCTGTAATATCTTTTGCATAGCGGAATAGTTTAGTAATCGACTATTTTTGTCAGTTATTTAGCAAAATGATTTATCTAACAGAAGTTATTGAGTTTTAGCCATGTTAACCCCGTTTCCTTCTTCCTTCAGAAGGAATGGATTTCAAGTGTGCAACGGAGTTGCAAATGAGATTATTAAATTTTAAATAATGATGATTGGTTCATTAAAGTAGGTTTTTACCAATTGAATTTTTTTTTACAAACTTCAATTTTAAGTGTTTTAGAAAATTTTAAATTTTTGTTTTTAGAATATTAGGTAACAATGATTAATCTCTCTCTCTCTCTCGGTATTTCGAATTTTTAATTTATCTTTACTCAATTTATATTTAAAAAATTAATCTATATCATATAACCAATAGAAAAACAAAGTAATAACTGCATCCGCACATGGTCAAACATCTCGGGGCTAGATCACATCCATTTCAAAACGCCGTCCAATCACATTTCTGGTCCACTCCTGCCATTGCTTCAGGGTAAGTGATAGTCATGTGGAATCATAGAAACAGGGTTACCTTTATGATGAAAGATTAATAACATTGTTGTACAAACACACTAGGGAAGGACCTTTTTTCATGTATTATTCGAGGATTGGGTATGTTTTTTGGCGGGGATTTCATTGTACTGTTGCCTTTAAGGGGATCAACTTCTCTGAAGATCACCTATTGATGATGTAGCAATGTCGTAAAGATATATCAAAGATGTCAATACCTATCGTAATGTGTCATACTACCGTTGTGAATTGTTTAGTTCTAAATAGTGGTTAAAAATCCGAAAATTCGTGTAATTTGAAATTAAATTAAGGGTTCTGATAGTTATGTAATCGTCATACTAAATTAGTTTTTTGTACAACTACGCATCATCACGAAATAAAAATTAAAGACAGCTTTATAAGAAAGACTCATTTTATTTATTGCTCAATTCAAACAGAAATTTTCAATCTAAGTTTTTAGAATGTAAACGTTATCATTTTTTAACCTCCAACTAGTCAACTGAAATCAAATATTCTAAGGATGCATTGTAATGGCTGCCATTTACTAATAAATATGATTAAACCTCTATTTTAAGTTAGATAAGTAAGCATGAAAATTATTTCCACATTTTCTAATCAGACCTCGTGATGTAAAGAGGCTGCTTTAGAAAGCTTAATGCCCTTTTTAAAGCAATAAAGTCTCGTTGATTTTTTAAAAATGATTTAATAAATGAAGATGATCAAAATTGTCCTATTTCAATCAAATCTCAATTTGGTTAAAAAGGAGTTTAAATAGAAATATTCTTTTTTACCTGCATTTCTAGAGATTACTGTATTAATTTGAGCTCATTGGGACTTAAGAAAGTAAGTAAATTGGATTTGTGTTTTTTTGTGACTTTCAAATTGCAAAATTTTTGAACGCGGTTGAAAAAAGGAGTGGCTGTCTATTAATTTATTGCATATATAAATTAATAGAATGTGAATGAATGAATGTTGCATTTCAAATGATGCAATCTCAAATAAGATTCCTTTTAGAACAATGAAAATATATGCAAAATAAAAATTGTAGCTTAGTACACTCGTTAAATTATCGCTAAATAATTTTTTTTCTGATTTTTTGAAAACTACTTTGAAACATGTAATTTGCTGTTTAAGACTTGTAACATGCCTGCATTGCAACGCATATTGCTATGCATAAATAAGGACTCTAAAGCAATTAAGCTGTACGCAGAATGAACTTAAACTAAACCACCATGTTCTTAATAATCTATAAAAATATAAATCTTTTTAAGGAAGTATTTACCTAAATACATAAAACTACCATAAACTTCAAGCATACTAATTTTTTTTATGATTTTACAGACTACGTGAAATAGATTTCTTAAAAATTTCAGACCGTATTTCAATTTGAATAATTCACCAATTTTAAGGCAAAGTTTATGAAAATAATAAATAATTAATTTTTTACTCTAATTGGTAGTTTAACCATTTTAATAAATATAGTGTAAATCCTTTGAAAGAAGCATTTTCAAGACTTTGAAATTTAGGAGAAGGAATACAATTTCATTCATAGTATAATAGAGCCCTATTCATGGTTATTTTATTTATAGTATAAAAGAGTCAGATTCACGGTTGAGTGCAAAAATTATCCAAGACTTCACGGCTTGAGACTGAAGTTTGCGTAGCTTAAGTTGAGTGATAAAAAGATTTAGTGAGTTGAACTATGAGTACAAACAAAAGAGTTAAACTTTGAGTACAAACAAGGGAAACTAATGGGAATGTTTCAGATAATGAAACGCTCTTGTTTTTATTTTTACGGATCCTGTGATTTCCTTGGTTGTTTCAGTTTCACTCTCTAGCTGACCGCCATAGGTGAAAATAAACTTTTCTTTCTATTCAATCTTTCATTTACAAATGATTTTAATAACCAACAGCACAGTAAAAAGTTGGCATTTGAACCTTTAACAAGTATAATATTCTTATATTACTCATTTTCGAATTTAAAACAAAAGCAATTCCAGACCCCAAAAAAAATGTAAACATTACCATTGTTGCCATTCACGACGTGAAACAACCCCATTGTAAAACAGTTAAAATCACTTTGCTGAATTGCACTATTTAAATGAAAACTGTGTTTAAAATTAATAAATAATTAAAAAGCATTTCAAAACTACCATTTTACTACCGAATAAACAGTTAAAAAATAAAATATTAAACTAATAGCATTTATATTTTTGATACAACCATTTGTTTTAGAAATAAAGTGTTCTTATTTGAGTAAGTTTTCATAAGTTCCAGCAGCATATTTTATGAAACACTGTGAACTGGCTAACAACCTGTTCACGGTGTTTTGAAACTCAAGATTAAAATACGAGAAACTTTCTATTTTTATTACTTAAAAAGGATTAGTTACAGCTTATTTGAAAAATATCAAAAACCTTTGAAAAATATCTCCTTTGTTATTTTAATCTTGCATTCTTATTGCATATAACGAATCAAATTTATAAAAAAAAATCTTTATAGAAGTTAAGTCATTTATTGTTTATGTATAGAAGAATAAGAATTTATTTAATGCCGAGACATTATTTCTGATTGGAGAGATATTTAACGTTATTTGTAGCATCTATTTAAAATTTGCCGAGTTTAAAATTAATGCCGAGACATTATTACTGATTGGAGATATATTATTACTCATATTATACCATTAACGTTATTTGTAGCATCTATTTAAAATTTGCCGAGTTTAAAAATAATGACGCTACATTATTACTGATTGGAGAGATATTTAACGTTATTTGTAGCATCTATTTAAAAATTTGCCGAGTTTAAAAAATAATGCCGAGACATTATTACTGATTGGAAAGATATTATTACTCATATTATACCATTAACATTATTTGTAGTATCTATTTAAAAATTTGCCGAGTTTAAAAATAATGCCGAGACATTATTACTGATTGGAGAGATATTATTACTCATATTATACCATTAACGTTATTTGTAGCATCTATTTAAAAATTTGCCGAGTTTAAAAAATGATGCCGAGACATTATTACTGATTAGAAAGATATTATTACTCATATTATACCATTAACATTGTTTGTAGTATCTATTTAAAAAATTTCCGAGTTTAAAAATAATGCCGAGACATTATTACTGACTGGAGAGATATTATTACTCATATTATACCATTAACATTATTTGTAGCATCTATTTAAAAAATTTAAATACCGTTTACTGTAAAATGGGTATTAAAACCACTTATGATAATATATTGAATTTAAAGGTATCAGCAGATTCAGGGTACCTATTTATAAAGCCGTTACTTTTTTTCAATGGTTATTAAAAAATCTGACTATGCACCAAAGTAGACAAACAAATGAATATTTTAAGACCTAAAACTGCAATTCTTACATTAAACAATTATTTTAATTGAAAAAGTCATTTTCATATTTCCGAACAGCTTCTTTAACTTCTCTTCAGAATTTAGAATTAAGTTTAATTCAAAGTGAAAATTTGGCTTTTCCCAGATCACAGTCCCTTAATAGCTCTACGTTTTTTAATGGTTTGCTTTTGTTCCTAATTAAAGTTGCCGCAGCTGGTTTTTCGTTGAATCTTTACGATACTGTTTAAATAACTGTGTGCCTCTATTGAAACTTTGAAGGGCGTTGGAGGAAGGTGGTTGCACTCTTTTAAATATGTGAAAACACGGTACTTTAGAAACTTAAGTCAAAAACTAATTTAAATTTTATTTTGTAAATTTTTGCAACTAAATTTAAAAACATATTTTATAAAACCCCAAAAAATGCAAAAATTATATGATAAAATAATTTAAGCGTATATTTTTAAATTCTAATACATCGCTGTCAAAACGGGCCATTTTGCAACTTGTCTTTTTGTAAATCTAAATACATCAAAAAGATGATTTTCAACGGTTTATGATTTGTAATTTTACTATTCAACTATCCATTAATTAAAAAATACTTTTATTTTGCATTTTGCAAACGCTTTGAACTTTGGTATTTGGCAGCTTGGCTCGCAGACCTCCGTGAGGTGAAGGCTAAATCCATCACGGTGTAATATACTGAAGGTGCGGACAATGTCTCTTTGAATTTGCGTTGGTTGTCCAACTCGTCACTTGACCACCCAATATAGTTCCAGCACAGCAATAATCCAATCCCACCACACCATTCCCACAAATCACACATCCCGTTACGTTTCCCAATCAAGTCCGAAACTCCCTTAAAGTCTACGAGGTCACCATAAATGAAATCTTAACGCATGCCGTGTAATCCGTCTACGTGACCCCACGGTACTCGGTTGCTCGTAAAGGGTAATTGCCCCCAAAGCGACGCTTTCAGAGCTCTTTCCGGATCCCTTGTGGTAAGGTTTAAGGGTGGGAGGGCAACTGACTGTGTGGAATTGCACTGCAGAGAGAAGATGTTCATTGCTGAACATATTATCACAGGATACGTGCACTGAGATGGGATGATTGAGTTTCGTGTTGAAGTGTGAGGTTTCTTTAAGTTTCAGTTATTTATGCGAGAAGATCATGTTTAAACTTTTGTTTACACCTGTTTCTTTCAGCGATGCTCATTTCAAATGGTCTTTTAAAACTCTATATTTCTTATTTTAAAAATTTTAAAATAACATTTTTGCAATGTTTATGATAAAATTATCCTTCTGACTTTAAATTGCATTTTTTAATCCAAATAAATTATGTGCACCTATAATTTTAGTTTTTATTTAGAAGTAAATCAGTTCTTTTTTTTTATAAAAAAACAATCAAAGTATGTTGTCGCGAAATCCTTTAAGTAAATTTGACAAAGCAATATTGATTAAAAACAATAGGTTTGTAACAGAATCTGTCACTTAACTCGCTTCCACATATTTGTGTTTAAAGGAAAAAACGCGCCAAACACAACATTAAACAGGATACGTGCACTGAGATGGATGATTGATTTGAGTTTGTTGAAGAGTTTAGTTTTTTTAGATAAGATTTTCAAGAATGTGTGTGGGCGAAATATTATTATCTTAGTGACATTGAAAGAAATGTCAAGAGCATACAGAGTATCTCTTGTTAAAAAATGGGGAAAATTGTGTGTCTCGCAATTTTACATTTTACTTTAAACGCTTTTAATGTTTTAATATTTAATATACAAAATACAAGCAATCAAAAGGAAAACTTCCAGCATTTAACAAACGAAATTATTTTACTTGGAACCATTTTAAGCTACGTTTCTGATAATGCATTTTATGTTCAAAAATGTTCCCACACTTGTCCCTACTTAATGTAATTTTTAACGCTTTCGGCGATCTAATAAGTCAAGTGTAACAGAGAAAACATTTTAATAAGTAATCATGGTTTTAAAGTGTAGCATATAAAGTCAAGATATTTTTTAAATAAAAAAATACTTAACAATAACATAGAAATTGGCAAATATCGACACAACTTAAATTGTTCATGAAATATTAAATTTTTAAAAAAAAAATACTTATTAAAGTGGTAGGAGTTTTGGTAATGGTTAGTTTCAATGTTATGTTAGGGTTCAGATAGTCGTTGTTACAAGTTGAAATTTTAGGCTAAAAAAATAATTCTCATTCATAAAAACAAACATTGAAAATATGCATCTTATAACATTATGGTCAAACATTTTACTATTACATTATGGTCTTCCTATTGAACTATACTATTTCTAAAATATTATAAGTATTTGTAGCAGATTAAATTAATTAGACTGAAAAAAAACATTAATTATAAATATCAGTTGTGTATGTAAATAATGAACAATAATGCTGCTCAAAGATATCAAACTGCACTTGAATTGTAACAAATGATTGACTCTGCTGAGAAGTATGAACGAATTGCCAAAAGTGTAAATTTGTTTTCATGGCATGCTTTTAGATTGCACATTAGGTTTATAACGTAAAAAATTGAAGATTTTACAATTTTTCCGTCTAATAGTCACCCACTCTCATAGCCCAAACAACAAATGCAACAGACAAGTGTAATTTAAAAAAAAAAAAAAAACAAGAATTTATCGAAAATCTCCGAAAAAAATTCGATTTCTAAGTACTTAAATTATAAAAAAAAACTAGCTTGAAAACATAGTTTCGTTTCTTAATGGCATGATAATGATGATTAGATATTGTTTAACTTATTTATTTAAACATACTCTCATGATAAATACTCTGAAAATGTTACTTAAATTTATTTTACTTATGTTTTTTTTGCAGGTTGATTTAAGAAATAATTGAAAATAATAAGAACAGAAATATAAATATATTAAAAAAATAATACGGTATATAATAAAAGAGTATAAGTAATGTTTATATAAGTTATATCTAAGTTATTATTTTTATTATAAAATAAAGAAAATTTCGGCTTCCACTTTCCTACGCACTGTATACTTTTGATTTAATACTTTAACGATAGATGGCAGCATGCGAGTTGAACTGTCTCAGGGAAACAAACTTTCTTTGACTGGTTGGTTTTACTGAGAAGCTCATTTCTCCTTCTGTTTGAAACTACAAAATATCATATGGTACAAAATGCGTCATAAAAGTGCAGCTTGAAAATTTAATGAGCTTGACTCATATCTTGACTCTTAACTTGATTCATATTTCCTAGATTCTTAAATCCTTTGATATACGTTTTTAAGACACTTTTTTTACACTTTTACTTATTTTTTAAAGAAAGATATTTCATTTTATAATAAAATGTGTTTTACTTATAGATTTTTATTTATGCCATTTTCTAAAGATTTATGACTAATTTTTAATTTATTATAAATATCTCAAATTATATGGTTTAAAATAAATTGTATAAATACAAAAAATATACAATAAATAAAATTAATTCTTTTAAAAATATTTCTTTGAACTATTATTTTCATTATTTTTTTTACTTATTAAATTCAATTTATGATAATCAGGTTTTAACTTCAAATTTTCCAAAAGCAATTTCAATTCTAAGTAGATTATTTTTAAATGTTATAATATTTTAAAGTTTTTTAGCTCGTTTAACAAATCGGAATAGTTATTTATACGACTAGTGTGAAAAGTAAGGCTTTTTTTAAACGAGTTGAATAAATTATTTCACGAGCGAGGTACGAGCGAGTTAAATAAATTCACGAGTTTAAAAAAGGCTATTTTAGTGCGTAAAAGTAACTTTGAAACTTGATTTTGTTAAAAGTATCATTGCCACGATTATGGATTTGAAAAAGTTAGTTTTTTTGCGCGATGTTATAAAAATTTATTTTGAAGTCCAAATTGTCATTCAAACTTATTTTAAACAAGAAGTTCATAAAGAACTAAAATAGCCTACTTTCCTGTTACTTAAATACTTACTGAAGTTCTAATCGGGAAAAAAAACTAGGTTCCTAAAGTAAATATCATCAACAGCCGTTTCTACACTAGATTTATACACATTAGAAAAAAAAATCGAAACACAGCACCCAGCTATAATTTAAACTTCTAAAAGCCAAATCAACTATTTTCCTTAATATTCTTCCGTAAATTAATTAAATATTATTTATCATCTGCTCGTGATTTATTTGTAGTTCGAAGAATAATTAAATATTTATTAATAGCAAAAGTAATGAAACTACTCCGAACTGCATTAAAAAATAAGAAATGTAAATTAAAACTAAGCATAATTGAATGCAAAAGTATGCCTTGCCGCTTTCTTGGTAGATAATTAATGAATAATCAAAGAATCCAATTGTGCTACATTTTATGACGTCATTCCAAACTGATTCATGAAAATATTATTTTGCTTCAAATATGTTTAAATAAATAAAGTTTCTCATGCCATTGTTGATTTGGCAACAGTGATTTAAATGACTCAAAATTGAATTTCAATGCTAATTCAATGGGAAATTCGCCGACAGATAGTAGATTTATGTCCGTCCGGACGTACAGACAGACGGACAAAAAGTATGAAAGTTGGGTATCTGAGGTCATAGCTTTCTAACAAAAAAAGAATTTTTAAGATCCGAGGGATAGAACCGATTTTGGAAGAGGGATACGGACAGACGGACAGACAGACAGACGGAAAGACAGACAGACATCCGAACAGACAGACAGATGGACATCAACCGCATTTCAATACCTACAGTGATTTAAATGACTCAAAATTGAATTTCAATGCTAATTCAATGGGAAATTCGCCGACAGATAGTAGATTTTATGTCCGTCCGGACGTACAGACAGATGGACAAAAAGTATGAAAGTTGGGTATCTGAGGTCATAGCTTTCTAACAAAAAAAGAATTTTAAGATCCGATAAATAGAACCGATTTTGGAAGGGGTGTACGGACAAACAGACGGACAGACAGACGGAAAGACAGACAGACATACGAACAGACAGACAGATGGACATCAACCGCATTTCAATACCTACAGTGATTTAAATGACTCAAAATTGAATTTCAATGCTAATTCAATGGGAAATTCGCCGACAGATAGTAGATTTATGTCCGTCCGGACGTACAGACAGACGGACAAAATGTTTGAATGTTGGGTATCTGAGATCATAGCTTTCTAACAAAAAAAGAATTTTTAAGATCCGATGGATAGAACCGATTTTGGAAGTGGGGTACGGACAGACAGACAGACAGACGGACATCGACCGCATGTCAATACCTACTTTTTCATTTTTTTAATTCTTTCGAATTAAAAAAAGAAAAGTAGGCTAAAAATAAAATTAAACTTCATGCCAGTTTTAAAACAGTTTCAAAGAATTCGTATTTTCACACTTTTTATCTTAATTTCCTTTGCCTACAACTTACAAGATTCTAAGAAAACCATAACTTCAGAATACTAAATAACAACTGTTTAAAACAACTTTTAAACTTCGCACTTTAAACGCAATCAAACCCCGTTGTTTTTATTTAAAAAAAAAAAGATTTTAATTAAAATACATTGCAAAACAAACAAAAATAAGCCAATTGCGATCCGAAACACAGAAAAATCCCTGATTCTACAATTGATTTAATATTTTAAAAGCTATTTTTGTCACGTGACGTTTTTGGGAGCGGGGTTATCCCATCTGATATGAACAAGCCAATCCGATGGGGAGTTTCCTATCGATCGATTTTATAGGTGACTCCCACACTAAAAAATGCTTATAAAGCGGGAATTCAAGTATTGAGAAATGTTTCATTTGAAATAGTCGGAAAGCTTAGGGAGTTATATTTGGCATATATATTTATTTTCTTTTATTCTGGCATAGATTTTAAAGCTGACATTTTTGAAGGATGATTAATGTTGCTTTGAATACTTTCAATTTTTTGTGTAGATTACAGTCATTGAAAAAAGTATTATTTAGTGAACCCCTTTTGCGATGGGGTTCATCTCAATAGGCTGAATGTACTAATGAAATCCAAAAATGTAGCCTTGCCTTATTTTTTGCTACAATATGACGTAGCCCATTGTTTGTGAGACTTGTGATTCGTATTGTGGAAGTGTATGACGGACAGACAGACGAGAAGTTGGACGGACAGACGGACGAAACAAGGCATTTTGTTCTTAGACTAATTCAGACGATGCGTCATCAAAATTGAAGAAATCAATTTTGAGAAATCTTTTTCGACTTAGTAACTGATATTGAAATATTTCTTCTGTTATTTAGGAAAGAACGTAAAATTGTAAATAAAATAAATTATCATAAATTATTGATAAATTGGTAGATAAAAATTAAATGAAATTGAACTACATATCCTGATTAAAATTATAATGTATTATTATGTAAATTCAATTTTAATGTAAAATAAATCTACACATATTTGGCAATGCATTGCAGAAAGATAATCAGAAAGTAATTTTTGTAAAAAAACACAGTTTTAAATAAGAATTAATTATTTAATGAATATACGCACTTACTTCTAAAAGGTATTCTTATAATTTACTCATTGTAGGATTGAAAACTCATTTCGAAAGGATGTATTGCATAAAGTTACTTTAATTATAATTAAATTAATAAATTGTTTAATAATACACATTCAAGTTAACCAAAATACTAAAGTAATATTTCATTTATAGTAGGTTGCTAAAATTTTCTGCTAAGTGGCGTCCTATGAATACAAAATTGTCTCCCAATGGAAAACGCTTTAACCTTCTGATGTATACAAACTTATAAACCTGTCGCCTAACTGTCAGGCTTTTCCAGTAATGTACATCATTTTTAAAAACTTATAATTTTTATAAATTTACTAATTTCAAAATGTGAAATGTTAAGGAGTCATTTATAATCATCTATAGAAGGAATACAATTTTAAAATATTAAAAGAAATTTAATTTTCTGTTAAAAATTAAAATATTTATCTCATGCAGTGAAAACAAGTTTACACTTTAGCCAATTTACTTATCTCTCTGAAGGTTAAAAATTTACTACATTCTTGCACATAAATTTATGCCCCTTTGCAAAAATCCTATGCTTATTGAGTAAAGGCATTATAATTTTTCAAATTTATATATAAACTAATATTATAACTGCTATGACTTATGACTTTCTTGGTGGGGGGCAAGTTCCCCGAGCACTGAGACCTCAGGTTTATAACTGCTATACTCTTTAGAGATAAATTCTGAAAGCCGAAATTTTAAAAGATTTGAAATCTAGTATGACTGTAATGTATGAATAGCAAGTAGGATAAATTTATTTAAATGAATTTTTCTATAAATCGTTTTTAGTACAAGATACGAAATTTTCATTAAAAACTGTAGATTACACTGTAGGAGAATCGTTGAATGCAGTCGTTTAGAAATAACGCCATTTTAATTTTCGTATGTTCTATAATACATTATAAATGATAATTTTTTATTTACAGTTTGCAGTTATTTTATATATGATTTCAATGATAGTTTCATTCTAAAAAACGTTCATAGAAATAGCATTTGTTCCCAAAGAAAATTTGATTTTAATAAACTTTTCGTATTTGCGTATCAACCAAGTCACTCAAGGTTTTTATATAAATCATCTTACTACATGAATGAGTCAATGAGATTAAACAAAAAAAATTCCAAAGCGTCATTTAAACCTCATTGATATGTAAATCATATAAAATATAATTATCACGAAATTGTTTTTCGATGAAGCGCTTTTAAATAAAGCTGAATGCATGATTTTAAATCTCGAACTAAGCTAATATACGAATTTTAATTAATTTGAGTGGCATTTCATTTTATATAAAGTGAGGGCATTAAATGGTGTTGAAATTTATAAATAAACGGTTGTAAGGAATAACTTACGCCTTTTTATAAAATTAAATCATCCTTCCTATACTATTTATTAATAATATTTAAACAAAACACCATGTGACGAGTTTGTGACGAAAAGCGATATCATATACAAGTCACTGAAGATCGCTGTGATGTCACATGCAAAGTCACTTTTTTGTCACATTGTCACATAGAAGTTGAATGTCCGCTTTTGTTACGTATCTTCTACGTAACATGGATATCGATGATATCGCAGCAATGTCGCATTGCGACTTGTATGTGACATAACTGACTTCTGCGACCAGTATGTGATTTACCCAGCTAAAAATAAACTGCAGTAAAATTTTTCTGGTGGCGCCATCTAGTGAAATGTTTTTAAATCTCACAAAGATAAATAAAAATAATTATCAGGAAGTTGAGTAGTATTTATACCCAAGTAGGAAGGCAGGAGCACGGGATTTGATCTGCGGGTATTTGTGTAGCTGTTCAGCGCGCTACCAACTGCGCTATTGGATCTTGCAAATGGAGCGCGTTTTAAAATTAGGAATGGTATATCTTATAATTAGAACATACAAAATTACACACTCCATGGATTCGATTATAGTCAATAAATTTGATTCATGATTTTGCGTACAATTTGTCTATGATTTTTATTTAAAATTTTTTAAATTAGATTTAATTAATTGTTTTAAGGTAGTAATAAATAAATTGGATGAAAATTTTGTGAGTTAGAAAAAAAATATATCTTAAGAATTCCTTTAAGATTAATTTATTTTTAAATTTTCTTTTAAAAGGTGAGAGAAAAGCTATTGAGCAAACTGAAATATTAAGCAAATAATTTTAAAATCTGCTTTTTTTGTTTAAATTTTACTGTCTCTTTATATAGGTGGCATTATTTTCTTCTTTTTTGCAAAATCAAATCAAAAATGTCCATGGAAATTGGAAAAAAGAATTTGAATCGCCAATTATAGCTTCGATATCGTTTCTGAATATTTAGAAGTTACAGATTAACAAAATCTAGATCTGCGATTTGAACTTAGCTAGATTACAAAAAAACCCTCATTACTAAATTTAATGTAATAAACTCATTTTAAATTTTCCTGGAAACTTAAGAATATTTTGCCAACACAGAAATAATTTTTTTGCGAACATTTTGTCCACAGGAAGGCACAACAAAAATGTACCCGTTTTACATGCGTAAAATATTAAGCTAATTTGCAAAAACTGCAAATGTTTACATTAAAAATTAAATGTTTTTCCGCGAAAAATTCCAACAATTTTTAGCTGGGATACAATCACTACAAGTGTAAAATATCAAAACTAATTTAAAAAATAAAGAGCAATTTTAAGACAAAGATTCGCTACAAAAAAAATTTACAGTATTTTTGGGGTTAACGCACACATTATTTTTTAAAAATAACTTCAAATAAACTTTAGATTACTTTTTAAAAAGAATAGCTGAAATACTTTAAGCCAAGATGAAACTACGAAAAATCTACAGTATTTTTGCAGTTAACCAGCTTATATAAATTTTTTAATAGATCACTTCAAATCACCTTTAGATAAGTTAAAGTATTTAAAATCAATATGGCCCTTCAAAAAAATCTGCAGTATTTTTGCAGTTAACAGCCCACAGTAACCTTTGAAATAAATCACTTCAAATTAACTTTAGATTTTATTGCAAAATAACTGAAGTTTTTTTATAGTCGACATTCTTCTACAGAAAATCTGCAGTTGACTGTAGAAATACTTCAAAATCACTTCGCTTCTGTAGAAAAACTGCAGTTTAATTTTAGCTGGGTATAGTGATGAACATAATATTGCAGCAATGTCTCATTGCGACTTGTATGCGACCTAGGTGACTTGCGTGGCGAATTAGCGACGAACTTGACATCGCAGCAAGGTCACATACATCATGTTGCAGCCATATTGGTATGGGACAAAAATGGGATATCACATACAAGTCACAACACAATGCCACTGCAATATCACATTGTGATATCACTGGAATATCACATACAAGTCACATTCTGTCGGGGATTAAAGCAACATCGCTGTGTCATCACATACATGTCACAATGTAATGTCACTACAAGAGCAAATTGCGACATCTGGGGGATATCCCCATTGTGACTAGGATTTAGAGGACATCACTGCGATATCACATACAAGTCACAATATGATGTCACTGCAAGATCGCATAGTGACATCCCTTTGATATCGCATACCAGCCACATTGGGACGGCGACTTACGCGATATCACTGTGATTTCACATATTTGTCACATTGCGACTGTGACCTAGAGTGACAAAAAATTACGTTGCAGCGACGTAACTGTGACAAACCTGGCTGTTTGGGCAAACTCAAAATCATTCAATTCATTTTTTATTTGACTTTATTATTTTCAACTTACTAAATACTCTTAACTTTCCCTTTAAAGCGTTATAAATAGTATAAATACAGAAAAAACTTGATGAATGAACATTTGTACCACAGAACATTTGCACCATAATTTTTGTGATGCTAGATCTTATAAAAAAATCTAAACACATAAAAGGTCATTGAAATGGACTAAAAGCTCAAAAGAAAATGTTATTTTTATTGAAAATCTTATGGTGTGTGTTTTTTTACTTTTGTAGTTGTTAAACTAAAAAAATGATTTTAAAATATGTTTATCAATATTTTTTTTGAAAAAATAGATTTATAATAGTCAAAGTATATCTGAAGTATATAGTTACTTAGAGCGAGCTAAAATTCCCAGTACATCAAACGTGTTTCGATAAAAATCTTAAAGAGAACTTTCAAAGTAAAAACTTGACATTCTAACCCTTGTATTTATTTTCTTGGTATAACTTTGAAAACGTGCAATCGTAGCTAAAAACATCTGAAGGACCACTATTTACTCGTTTGTGTCCTCATCAAGTCTTTTATCACCAAAACTACTTCCAAGCATATCACCAAATATTTTCTATCGTTAATGCACGTGACATATTTGCCGGATAAGCTAACTACAGCTAAATTTTTTTCCTAAATCCCAGTAATAACAAAGAATTTGAAACAAAATTGCTTTCATTTAAGACATAAAATACAATGACCTCCCAAAAATACCCTTTCCTTATATCTAAGTTTCAGATTTATCTGCTCTGCTTAATCAGAACGCCTTCGACTAAAAGCTCCCTTCCCTCCCTATTTCATTACGAGCCGTTCCATGAAATTCCATAAACTCTATCCCATCCCATTTTCAGGGTCAGTTGGCATGTCCGAAACCGATCATGGTCAGTTTCTTATCGAAAATAGCCGACGGTCAGTCAAGGGAAGAAAAACTTATACGAAGGGGATGGAAAAAAAAGAAAGAAAAAGAACAAAAAAGAATAAAAAGGCGGCAGAATTTTGCGCGCCGGCCAAAAGAGAACATTAATTTGAACAATGATAGCGGGAATTTGAGATTGTTGGTGCTGTTGGGAGCCGTACATCATTTCCAGTCCAAGAGCTTTTTCCCTAAAGTGAGATAAGGTTTCCCTTTTCAAATTCCCCGGCACAAACGGGCGCTATTTTATAGTGTCGGGTGGCAACGGTTATTAAGGGTAATTCCCCAAATGAACATTTTTCAGATAGGTTCTGTCGGGGGGGGGGGTTAGGCTGTCTGGTATTAGAGATTTCGGGATTAAAATCTTTATATTGGGAAGAAAAATGTTTCTTTGTTTGAGGGCTTCTAACTGCAGAAGTCACATTTTCCACTTTTTGAATTTTAGAAAAGTTACAAAGAAACTGAGAGGCATATTAAAAATTTCTTAACAAATCATATAACGATAAAATTGTGGAGTGTATTCAAACGAATTAGATCCAAACTTGGTTTTTAAATAAAAGTTAACTTAGTAAAAATTACATTTAAAAAATGACTTTAAACTATGGATAATGTAAAGGAGATAGATAAAATATGGCAACCATGCTGGAAATATGTAAACCTAAGGTGTTTCGACTACAGGGAGCTTTACTCTAGTACTGACTGCCTAATTGTCACGTTATACATCTAGAAATCTGTTGGGGATTGTAGTTCATTGTTACGTGTTATTTTTGTTTTGCTACGTTTTAGTAAAGTTTTGGAGGTAATTTTGAAAAACATTTAGCGTAACTTATCATAAAGATAGGGAAATTTGTTTCACAGAATTAGATAAAGGAGTAATAGGGGAGGTATTGTTGAATTTAAAGTAATCATACATCTTCTTAACCTAACTCGTCAAATCCAGTTTGGGTAACAGATCAGGTAATTTGTACAAGTGAATTAGATTTGAAATATCATTTTATATATTAAAAAAAGTATTTTCGAACGTATTTTCCAAATTTTATTTTTATTATATATTAACTCTAATAAACTTTTCTGCCTGTGCTTTTATTTATTTTTTTAATTTTCAGACTTACTTCGACGTTTGAATTGTTCGAAATCTTGCACTAAATATATTTAAAGTTATTTTTTTGCCTTAATACAATTGCAATTTATGAAATTATCGATAAACATTCGCTACATCATTACACAATGTTAGAAAAAAAGTCTTAATACGAGTATCTAAGATGTGAGTCATTAAGAAATGGATTTCCTGTAACTAGAGTAGGGTTGATACATACAGACTTTGGGATTGGTAACACAATCGTATTTTTACCAAACAAAAACCTGTTCTTAGCAGTAAAAGTAACTTCGTTAATCCAATTAAATATATATGTTCCTATATAAAAATAATATGGCTTAATGAAATATTTAAATAGGTTTGGGTATATAATATAAAAAAAAATATTACATAATAAAAGTAAATATACTTGAAAAAAATTAATTCGAAAATTATGTTAATCTGCTATCCATTAGCATGTAAGGAATTCAAATTTTAAATCAATCTTAAAATCCATATCATAAAGAAAGTGTAAATTGTAAAGAAACTTAAAAAAAGGACTGAACTAGAACGAAACTTGGGAAAATCTTAAAAACTGCTGTAATAGCCTCGGAATATATAAAATATATAATTTTATTGACGTCGCATTTTAGACTATGTGCATTATATATTGTGAAATGTCTCTTGAAGTAGCGTGGATAAAGAATATCTGTTAGGTTACCCGATTAATGCAATTGACTTTGCATTGCGCAAACTTAAAGAATTATTTACCTTTATAGGTTGAATAATACCATATGAAAGGTTATGAAAGGTTAAAAGATTATGAACTCTTTTATGTGTGTGCTATGCCACCCTTGTAATAGTTATTTCTAAGTTTGGGATTGCTTATTGCACCCAGTTTTTGTAGTTTTTCTAACTGTAAATATAGAAATTTGTAAAAAAAAATATTAACTTTTATTAAGACTACACTCTTAAAACAAACGAGCGGTTTTAACTCAGTCTGAGTTAATTTCTAATCCCTTCCGGTGCCGAAAATGTACTTCCCCTATAGGAGTGGATTTCACTATTTTGTTTTAAGAGTGTACAACTACTTTTTAAGGTGATTTTCTCTATTCCATATAATTACTAACGAGATTTGCACACCAACATTTACAGAAAACCGGATAGGAATGCATGCATATACTTGGGGACATTTTGTACTGTAGTTGTAGTCTAAGTAATATTGGTCATTATCCATATAGAACAAAGGTACCTTCTCAGATGTGAATACAATGTATGATTAAACTATTTTTTAATAAGATAAGATTTTAGGAAAATAAATTTACTTATAGAGGAAAATTTGAATAAATACATCCAACATGGATCTACGAAGTGTGTGCTCTGTAAATAATTTCTCTAAAACTATAGCACGTTTTGCGGTTAATTTTTACATCACAGTTCTGTAATGTTTGTTTCACAACAAATTGATTTTTTTTTGGGGGGGGGGGGGCGTACAGAGGCACATGGTAAGTTTACTCCAATATCCATTGAAAATGGGTGCATTCATACACCGCCAGTGAAGCATACGTTTTCGCCGGTACCAAAGAATAAATTTTACATCTTATGTAAATTCACTGCACAAGGTGATGGCAGCACTTTTACCTTCTTATTGTCATTGTAAATTAGCGTCATTTTACAGTGTTAAAGTTTACTTAAACAGATTTATAGAGAAATGCGTTCTGAAAACTACCATCATCATATGTGAATTGACATGACAGGGTGACAGCATCTCTCTTACCACCACACTGTTTTGGTAAATTAAAGCGATTTTTTTTACAATGTTATAAAATCAAACATAATCCACCTTCCCAACTGCTATACTGATTTCAACCCCACGCGCCCGTCCCATAATTCGAGGGATCATTTTCATTCCTTTCAATGGCCAAATGTAGCGGAAAGCAGAAAACAATGTCATTAAGTTCTGGGAAATCACCCTTCGCTTATAGCATACCGCACCGCATTGCAAAGGGGGGAGAGTGCGGGGTGTAGCCAAGAAATATTTCCAATCTCAAACCCCCCTCCCGCTAAACCAAGTTGTCCTTTTATATTTTTATTGCTATTATGTATTTTTCTTTTCGCCCCGAAAGTTTTTGGAAAGAATCTAGAATCGTGTAATTTGTTGGGGGTTCACTTCAGTAGAAGGAATTTCGACGCCATTTTGCTTTGTTCTGTTCTATCTTTTTTTTTTATTTCTCGGAGGTGGTTGGTTATATAGTTGCAGTTTTTTTTATTTTTTTTGTTAGTGTCCACCGTTTTGTGGAAGTATTTAGGTTCGAGCCTTTGATGGCGGGCAAAAATGCAGAGCTCTATATGGGGTTGTTTCCACTAAGTACTGCCATGTCCATGGCGGCGAAGATTAGGCGAAAGAACTCGCAATTTAGAGGTCTCTGAAAAAGTCGGGAATGGCTTCTAGAATGGTGTGTGTTAAAATGGGCTTGCTGTTTATTAAACGTCGATGTCTGTTTTCACAAAAATTACGCACTGTTAGTACATTCCTTTCAATTTTTTTCTTGTCTAAAGAAATATCGCTCTTATTTTGTTGCATAAGTTTGTGGAAGTTTGTTTTGATGCAGAAACTCGTATGACTTATGAATGTAAAAGAAATATACTTAAGTCTTAAAAAATATTTTTAATCGTTCTTATGAATGTCATTAAGTTTATAGAGCTGATATTTTACGATTTTAACAACTTTTCTGAGACCACAACTGATCCTTAAATTAGCATTTTGATTAAAATTTTAGAGGCCCAGTGGCTTAGTACTTCGCATTGCCACACCACAGGTCCGGGGATCGAATCCCGAATTGGGCGAAGTTGACCCATCCTTTCATTTCTTGAGTGGGTCGATAAAATGGGTACCAAGCATGCTTGGGAACGAAACACTGGGGGTTCCGCGTGAGGCTGACCACCTTACCGGGACATATGCCTAGCACCCCAGAGCCCTAGGTCATGAAAGCTGAAATGGGCACGGCAGGCCTTGGCTCAGTAATGAGCTGTTGTGCCGAGGAGTTTAGTTTTTTTAGATTAAAATTTTATACTTATTAGTTCACAGGATTATTCCATTTAAATGAAATGAAAATTTTTAAAGCTATTAATGTTTGCATAATGTGTTTGATTTCATAAATATTTTATGTGCGATTGAGTTTGGGTAGTTTATAAAGCTTGAATTAACATTGTCTACTTGACATTACGCAAATAATTGTGTAATAGGCATTATCTAATAGGTTGTAGTATTATTTTCATGGATCTGGATTCAGTCTTTTTATCAGTGTTTACACACATTGACACTCATAATTATCACATCAGAGAATTTTTCTTTAGCAGGGGCAAGATCGCAGAAAAAAAATGGGATTATATTATAACACTTATGTATAAAAAGGTTTTTTAGAAACCACTATCTATATTCCGCGTTTATCAATAACAAATCATTACACCTTTAGTATAATTGCCAGCACAGAAGCATATCCCCAACTTCATAACTGAAATTTCAGGATACTTTGAAACATTCAGACCCATGGAAGAAGAAAAAACATGCAACCCCTTCTAAAAACGATACTTGCAAAATGTCATTTATAAAAGACGAAGAATGTTCTCAAGTGTTCCGCTGCTGTCGTTACTCACTTCGCTTCATTATTCATTTCCAAGTCTCATTTCACAAAAAAAAAAGTAATACAAGATTTCAGAAATGAACTTTAACGCAACGAGAACATTATATATGCATCAAATAAAGAATAGAAGATGCTTTCTCAAATGATGCCGCTATACTGCTTGAATCCTTTTTGTATTATAACCCCGTTCTGCTTTTGGTTTCACAAAGAATTGACAATTCACACATTAGAATTAATCTACAAAAAGCTAAAAGTTTCCAAAAATGATAAAACAAGTACACTGACGAGACAAAATAACTGGTATAGGTATACATCTGCAAATAAAGGTGTATAAAACCAATCGAAGTTCGTCGCTATGTTCAGCTGCGTCTATGTGCTGCTATCATGACAGGTTATGAAAATTGAAGGGATTTTGAAAGTATCGGTGGTTGAGAAATGGAATTCCATATCCATGCATCTCCTAGGAGGAGAGGAATTTTGGATTTTCACTTACGACAATTTCACGAGTGTACCATGAATATCGATAATCCAGTAAAACATTAAAACTAGGACACAGCTGCGGCCTAAAAAAGATCACGCAAAAACGGATCATCGACGGCGGACGAAAATAATTAAACATGATATATTGCGGATACGTGATGTATACGGCTCCAGAAGCCCTTATCGGTGAATATTCATTAAATGGTTAACAAGTCGACACTTGTACGACATAAAATCGGTATAGACGTTTATCACATTTAATGATCAGTTGTCAAAGGACCCGGCTTTGCACGATGTTTTTAAGGTCAAAGCTATGTCGTAGATTTGACGATTTACTGGATTATCGATATTCATGGTACACTCATGAAATTGTCGTAAGTGAACATCCAAAATTCATCTCCACCTCGGAGATGCATGGATATGGAATTCCATTTCTCAACCCCCGATACTTTCAAATTCCGTTCAATTTTCACAATCTGTCCTGATAGCAGCACATAAACGCTGCTGAACATAGCGACGAACTTCGATTGGTTTTATGCACCTTTATTCGCAGATGTATGCCTATACAAGTTATTTTGGCTCTTCAGTGTAAGTAATTTTAAGAAGGAAAAAGGTTTTTATAAAATGCCGCCCCTATTATTACATTTTAAAAATTCAAATGAGAGGAGAAGGAATTTAAGCTCCAAAATTATGTTTTTTGAGTAGTGAATGCTTAGTGTTTAACATCTTGGATTTTTTAACACTAATTTCTAACAAATTTCAAAAGCATATCTGGTCGAAATAATCTGACTTAAATCATAATAATTACTGTTATAAAAAAAACTGTGTAACATCGTGCCCAAAATATTTTTAATGATGCCACAATTATGTCTTTTTGAAAAATATTAAAAAATGTTCTTTAATAAAATATCACCGCTACCATTTGACACACTTTGTGGCATTTTGTGGCAGCATATAGAAAAAAACTTCCCAATTACTCAAATTTACTTTAAAAAACAAAAACACACAAAAAAGAATATCATTGCCATAAAAATATCTTTTCAAACATAAGTATAAAAGTGTTTTTCTCAAATTTCGCCGACACTCTCAGTATCGACTTGACATCATTGTTAATTTCTCAGTCTGATTCACACACAAAAAACCCGACACATATTTTTAAATTAACTTTAAAAAAAAAACCACACAACGTGAAAAATGTAAAATGAACCCACCAACCGTCATTTTTAAAACGAAAAAAAAATTGCTTTTCCCTCAAGTGTCGCCGCTACTGTCTTTACCCACTTTGCATCGTTATTTAGTTCTGGGTTTGATTACACAAAAAACTTCAGTGGCGGTTTTTTCTTCTTTTTTGCAATTCGAAGCGCACTCCGCCTTCAAAAATCTCCGCTTTTTTGTGCTCTTTGACTCCAACCGACTGGAATTCCCAGCATTGGTTGTGGGTAATAGCGAGTTTGCTTCTTTGCTGCAAGGGTGGTGATTCTAAATATACTAATATCTTCTCGAAGATTTTTCGTTTGCGGTTGTCTTTTTTTGTGTCGTTTGAGCCAGCCTCCGTTTAGAGATCGCCGAAAGTGTAAAGGAACCGCGTGATATCGGAGATTAGTCAGTTATGTACGTTCTAATTAGGCTTCCAGCAAACAAAAAATGAATTTTTTCGGAAGATTAAAATGTAGAACTTGTGTTTATGTTGTGACTGCTCAAAGTTTTTAGTACCAGAGTTTTTGGATTTTTTTGTTAATTATTTGTTAATTACTTAATTGCACAAATACCAAACACATATAGATATAACAAATGTAAGAAGCAAAAGTAATAAGATTTTCAAGCTTCTATATTGACTGGTAAAAGAAGAATGCATTGCTGGTATGCAATTTTAAATCCAATCAATACATAAAAAAATTAAATTTATGTGCCATCAACCGTTTAATAATACTGTCAAAACCGTCTACTCGTGAAAATACTAACAAACCGTATTTTTTCAGCATTCAACGTAATTATCATCAAAAGCAACGAAGAAAAAACTTATTAAAATCTAAATATGTACATTGAATTCATATATTTGTTACTGAAATTTTAATTCAGACAAATTCTCTTTAATCAAAAGTTATATTTTTCTTTAAAATCACAAGCTATCGCTGAAAATCATTAAATTTTTGGTACCTGGAAGTTTTTCATTTTTGAAGGTATAGTGGTCTTTTGAATATCAAATGCAGAATTACCTATGTTCTTAAGCCGCAATATTAGCTGAAGAAAAACAAGTAGGTTTACAACAGAATATTTCACTTAACCCGCTTCCACACAACATTTGTATTTAACAGGAAAAACGCGCCAAATACAGTATTAATTCTTTACACGCAAAATTTGGCTAGTTTCATTTATTTTCTTTCGAAAATTCAATAATTATTTGTTATCGTTTGCTAAAATAATTTATATTTCAAAGAAAAACTATGTAAAAGTCCTCGCTTTTAAATAGAATGAAAACATTTCTTATCAACATACAATCAAAGAATCTCTTTGTGAAATATATTTGACGTCATTTTAAACTGATTTATGGCGCAAAAATAAATTTATTTTAATTTATTGTTTAAAAGAATTAAAGTTTTTCAAGCGATTGTTGCGAATGGCAATGGTGATTTAATTCCAATAAAAATGGCTTCCTATGCTTTTTAAATGAGCATTTAATTTTGCAGTTTTTTAAATAATTGAAGTACTTCGAATTCGAATTCTCTTCAGAAATTTTCAATGTATTCTAATTTCGATGCGCTGAATTTTTTGACGTATCACACGTGTCCGTAGCAATTGTAGTTTGGGCTATGAAAGTGGGTGACAGACAGGCGGACAGACGGACTGAACGATTATAATATCTTCCACTTTTAACGTTATAAACGTAGTGTGGAAGCTAAAATCAGACGAGAAAATCATGGGTGCTGGTGTCCGGACCGTCTTAACACACGATTTTTTTTTCTTTTTTGATAATCCATACAAATTTACTCAGCATCTCTTATAGTTAACTCATTGTTTAAATTAGGTGAGTAATTAATTGTTTCGCGAATAAAATTTATTTAATTAAATATTTAAAATTAGGCTAATAAATGTGTCGAAAACTCGCGTCAAGTGTGTAGAAGTATGTATCGCACCGTGCGCGGGAAAGTGACCGAAAAAAAAAACCAATTCTTCAGGAAAGCAATTTAAAGTTTTGGAAAAAATTCCATTTTAACACAGAATATTTTGCATGGATATGATTTTCATGAGTACCCAAAAGTATATGTGGTCTTTTCTACTTTAAATTTGTATTTATTAGAATAGTTTAAGATTAGTCACTTTTTTTTAACCGGTACAAAACGTTAAAATTTAAGCGGAAAAGTGACAGATCTAAATTTTTCTGACATTTATACTGCTAAATTCGTCCCAAATATCAAGTAAATCTATACTTATGAAGACTACATATTTACTTAATGCAATTTTATACTCACATTAAGAACATAAATTGTTTTTGAATAAAACTCATGAAACAAAAAGCTTGTTTTAACTATTTTCTGTTAGGAAATGAGAACTGTATATTAGTATGTTATTAGCATATTACTTTTTAGTTATGTATGTTTTTATAACTTAATATATTCAATAATAAGTATCATAATAATTTGTTTACATAAAAAATTAAATAGTTCGTGAAACAAATTTCTTTATGAACAACAGGACTTAAAGAGGCGTTAAAAATACATTGCACATTTTTACCCAAAATAACTTTTTAATATACAATTTTATAATACAACATGTTTAATATTAAAACAAACTTAATTTTAAAACATTATGAAAGTGTTTAAATCATTTTAAATCTCATTCATATACAAAAATTCCAAAATTTTAAGAAATATAATTTAGGAACTACTTTGAAACAAGCACATAATTTTAAACAACATTTTCCTTACACTTCCTTTCTTTGACGATTCCTTTACTCTTAAAATTAAAATTTCCTGTACTTTTACAATTTCCTGTACTTTTACAATTTCCTGTACTTTTACAATTTCCTGTACTTTTACAATTTCCTGTACTTTTACAATTTCCTTTACTTTTGGAATGATTGATTAGTTTACATCACAAAATGCCTTTTTCGTATTAAGAACTTTTTTAACAAATACAAAGCTTGTGATAATAAGATACAACAATACAAAGCGTCTGATTTCAGAGGTATATGATAGATGGAATCATATTTTAGCTTCTGAAAGCTTCTGATTTCAGAGATATATGATACATAGAATTTAAAATTTAAACACTTTAAAATAATGATTGTAAAACAGTTTTGCAAAAGCGATGGTAAAAATCAATGATTGCAGATTTTTTTATTTTCTGGTAGAGGTGAATGTCCTTTATACACTTTTTAATAAATGCTTTTTTACATAAAGTCCCTTTGAAAACTAGCAAAAGAATTTTCAAATTATAAGGAATAATATTATTTTAAATATCCTGCTCCCCCTGAACGCATATCTCAAAGTTTTTAATTATTTACTTTTGTAGCTAATAAAGATTTTTACTTCATTGCAATATAAAAGAATGAAAATGAAGCATGTTTCGGACAAAGTACATTGGTACACTGTATTCAAAATTATGCGTGAGTGCAAATGAATTTAAAAATATTTATTATTTTCTAAAATATTACATCGAAAAAAATTATAATAAGTTATTAAAAGTAGGCTAAAAATCAGCAGGTGTCTGATACGTCTCTTTTACTTTCTCATTTTCGTCCGAAAACGAACATGGAATTGTGACGGATATCCGATCGTGCCAACTGCCCCCATCGATCGATATGAAAATTTTGCATCTTACAGTAGTGTTAGCTCAAAAAGTCAGTTTTGGCCGATATGTCACTTTTTCATGCAGTATGCGTCCATATCGATTTTCGAAACGGAAGATTTCTTTCTTATGTTTATTAAATTGGTATGAAATTTCGCAATTTTTTTTAATAATTGAAGTTCGTTACAGATTTGAATTTTTTTTAGATTTTCAATTACTTCTTCTTTCGATGTGTTGGGTTTTTTTTTACGTATCACACGTGTCTGTATCATTAGTAGTTTTGGCTATGAAAGTGGGTGACGGAAAAACCGACGTCTTTTATAAAACCCGTCCACTTTTTAACATTATAAACCTAGTAAGCAAACTAAAAACCATCATCAAATACCCCCTTTAACTAAATCCACCACCAACCCACAGTGATGCAGAAAAACTCCTCCCGGAGTTTCCCTTCCATCCCTCCAGAGGTCGCCCCATACCCTTTTTTTTCATCCAGCCAGTGAGGTTGCAGCAAAAGTAGGCTCGGAGGGGGGCCGGGCGGGGGAGGGCCGCGTGGTTTTCCGTTCTGTGGTCAGAGGGGGTCATTACAGCACGTGCTGACCACAAGTCAAGTCCGAATTCTGACTTCCTGGAGACTGGATGACGATGTGCATTACAGACACTGCTATGACCAACGGAACAGGTAAGAGGAATGGATTGGCTTATGTTGTTGATGATAGTTAAGAAGGAGTTTAAATGTTGGGAATAGTTTAGGGTGATAGATAGAGGAAATTTTTGTGGTTCGAAGAGGGATGATGGATGTTTTCTTAGGGAAATGAATGGGTAATATGTTTTTGCGGAAGTTAAGAGGTGTTAATAGGCATTTTTTTTATTATTGCGAAGTATGGATTATAATAGTATGTTTTATTTAACATAATTTTATGATTGATTACCATTTAGAAATTGGAACTTTCTCATGTTTTGACTTATTTTTATGGTTTTTGTATGGATGTTCATTTCCGATTTTTATATAGTATTTTCATTGAAAGTTTTATTTTCAAATTATTTAAACTTGTGATAAATATAAAAGCAGTCCGTTTTCTTTATCACCAGGCATGGAATAGTTAGAGTTTCTTAATTGTCAAAATATTGTCTGTCTTTTACATCACAGACTTAAAGTTTAGACAATCATAATTGATGCATATTTGTCAATGAAATGCACATATATTGCATCCGTAAAACATAAAAATTAAGGTTGTTGATTCTGAGACTATGTTTAAAAACAATGGCACTTTTAATGATCGATAAATGATCGCGAGTTATCTTTTTGGACTATTGAAAACCGTGGTCATATTGCTAGTTATTTCAAAAGAAATTGATAGTTAGAGTATTTTAATGTCTAAATATTTTTATTTTGTAAAATTTAGGATACAAGAGGAAGTATTACAATGTCTTAGAATCATTTAACTGTTTTTAGTTTTGTTGAGTTATACAATTTTTATCGTAAAAAGATTTTCAATAATCTCATTTCTAATTGAATAAAGAAACAGATTTCACGAATAATTATGCATATGGATTAAATTTTATTACATGACAAACAAAATCCCCTTCCTTTAAATGAAAAGTTTAGTTCTCGTTTTCTTCATGAAAAATGCCCATTCTATGGGCTGGTCTAAAGTTCAGTATAATAGTGCTAATAATAATAGTAGAGTATAATATGGTGCTTCTTATAAACGAATTGTGTAAACCATGTAAAATTCAACAAATAAAATGTTTCATGTATTTGCTGATGCACTGTAAAGAATTAAAATTAACACACCTAAAATTAACACCCTAAACTATTTCATATTCTTTTTATTCAACTTATTGAAAAATACGATAAATGTTTCTTGGATCTTCCTTTTGAATATCTAAGAACTGTCGCTGGGTCGTGAAACCTGAGTTGTTAAGACATACAGGCTTTCAATTTTCTTTTCAATAGGGTACATAAATATATTTTGTTCAACGATTTTTTCATTAAATTTTTTATAGAAAATCTTCGTGCTGATATTGCTTACGCACGCAAAATCTTCAAAATTCAATGTCATGATACCATTGACAATACCACTATAAGATTGCGCTAAGTGCCCTCTCAGGTGCCGGTCTCGTCCCCTGACCCGAAATTCGTTTCACGTCTCTAATAGCCAATATATAGCTATAGATCTAATGCGACGCTTATCCAACTTAACCAATTGTGGCAAATAGTGCACCGTTTATCAGATCTGCCAATATGTGGCGCTAGTGCGACGCTAATTCAACCTGCCAAGCTACTGTATTTAACTTGGTAATAATCATTTTAGGTGTCCGAGCGCTGAAAGAGAACTTAATGTTTGCCTCTTCCAAAATCCTTTAATTGGTACATATCTACACGGAGGGGCCCGGATGGCCGAGTGGTTTGGACCATTACGCTAGCAGTCTGCGCGCTGTAACGGGTGCGAGTTCGATTCCCGCCTTCTCCCTGGGTTTACTTTCTTTTCTCTGTGACAGTAAAACTTCTTTCTCTGTATGTCTTACTTGACGAAGGCTTATATAGGCGGGTCTCTGATCAAGCACACAAGCCGGACTATATATGTACCTACCCCTACCCCCATATCTACACAGAAATTTCGAAATTAGTTTTATAAAAAAAATCTGATATTGCCGGCTTAAATCCGGAGAGTTGGCTAGTCCGGTTTATTCACAAACCATAAAGGAATAACTCCTTCCTAAGGTGCAGCCTGTAATTCTAGGTCGACAAACAAACGGTAAACTGTGTGCAATGCCAACATCTGGCCTTAACCTTCTAACACATCCTCTCGAACTTGAGCAACCCCCTGCTCCGGAAATGACGTGCCGTGCACACTGCTAATGAAAAAAATATAGGAAGTTGAAAACGGTTTACCACCCTCGCATTAGGGGCTTGCGGCCCACCTTTCTCTAAAGTGTGTGTCATACTCCCCCACAAACATGGATGGTAAACAAAATTTGTTATGTTTGATTGTTTTTCTAAAGAAAGGGGAATTAGGAAAATATTTGTAGTCTAATGAGTTTTAACAGATGGGGCGTAATTTTTTTTTCGAAACTTAAATTTGTTAATAAATAAAATATATTCATAAAGAAAAGCTCAGATCGGGACAGATAGATTTTAAATTGTGGAAGTAGTGAAAATTGTTTTTTAATAGAAATTTAATGTACGAAATCAGATTTTAATTTATTGTTTCCTGTTGTGTGTCATTACACGTGCAATCAGCCAAAAATAAAGTTCGATTCACCCCGACCACCTCTTATCTTCAAAAAGCCTTCATGAATTGGTTAATAGTAGCCAGTCCATTTCTTCCGAGTTCAATTTTTTTTCTGTGCTGTAAAATTTCATGATTTTTTTAGAGTGTAGTTAGCAATTTTGCAGGAATGAGTAGTTTTTATTAAAAACAGTGTAACGATTTTATAAAGGCTTCAGGAACCGGGCCTATCTTTTTTTTTTCAAAAATACTGGAAAAGTATGCATTTTTATGTATTTTTTTACAATAAATTTTAAGCTTTTATCATAAAAAAGATCTATTTAAATTTGCTAAGAAGAAATATGTGATGTGAAATTGTTGAAGTTATCTTCATTGAAAACCTCATCCCCCCAAAAAATCCTGGGAACAGAACTCAAAGTGTAAAATAAGTTTTTAATTTAAAAAAAACATACAATTAACTGCGAAACAATGGACGCAATTAAACTTATGTCATAAGTTAAAAATAAAAATTTACAATAATTGAAAATCAACTTTTTATATACTAATATCCACATTCATCTGAGACTTTTAGCCACGACCCGAAAACATCAAACTTTAACCCACTTTCCATATTATTTTTTAGTTGTACCAGGTCAAAAGGAAATAATCACTTACAGTTGTGGAAGTTTGCGTTGCATCTGGTGTAAGTACATCGGTTTCTTTGTATTCCTCAAAACTCGTCTGAACCCTCAAAATGTGGGGGTGTAATCTTAAAAGAGTGCAGTCAATGGGGGAGAGAACAGACTGAAAAACAGGAAGGCAATATTACTTCCTCCTTAGGTGTGAGTAGGATCAGCGGCACCTAAAAATTCTACTTTTAATAGCTTATTAAAAGTAGAATTGCTGTTTAATTCTTAGGTACTTTGAAGTTACATACTTTACACTGAATACCTACTAAATCGAAATTGTTAACATTTAGAAGAGATTTGGCATGGCTGAACGATTAAAATAATAATCTATCAAGACAAGTGCAAATTTTAGGAACTGCATCGATGTCAATACTCGAAAATCAAAGCAGTTGAATTAAATGTAGATTAAAATTGTGATTGCGGGGTAAAAGGCCTAATAATGTGATAATAATCAAGTTAGTGAGTTATTGCATTTTTCATGTCTTACTATTGTATCACTGTGTTCTGTTTCGTTTGCCTTTTGGTATTCTTTTTTGCAACCAAGAAATCTTACAATGTTGGTTTGTCAGATAACTCAGTTTATGAGTTTGATACGTTTGTTGAGTCAAAAGTTTTGGATTTTTCTCGCTTTAGTGGTCTGTAGTATGTTATTATTTTTAACATCTAATGCAATATTAATAAAATATACCTTTTAACTACAGTTCAAAGTGCTTTTCATAATACATTTACACGATAATTTATCAAAATATTTTTTCGTAATGTAAAACATCATCTATTTCTCTACTACAGATTAAATCCATCACACAAACATCACTCCCCGTGAAATTCATCAACCCATTTTCATCACAAACGGCATGCCTCCAAAAAAATAGGGGAAATCTACAAAAATGCAAGAAAAAACTATTTCCACCCCCCAAAAAGCACCCCTCAAAAGAAGGGAAGGAGACAGTTTAACCTGCACCCCCACTTCCTTTGCATGCTTTGTAAGAGCAGGCAGCACCCAGCCCACATTTGTACATTTCCATAAGCTAAGGCACATCAGACGTATTTTGACTTTGTGTAATGTGGAAGTAATACGCTGGTTCGGTTATGTAAATGTAGTATGTGTTGGTTTGTGAGTTTGGATTAAAATGGTGGGAAAATATAATTGTATTTTCATTGAAGAATATTGGGTGAGTTTTAGTGAATCTGTTTGTTCTGTTTTGAATTTTAACCCTTTTCCTAAAATTTTGTTTGTTTACACTTTTGCCATTTTTTTTAAATTTTTCAATGCATAATTAATAACAGAATTGAATATGTATAAACCATATCTATCAAGTAAACGATTTAAATAAAAACTTTATATATTTAAACAGTTTCGAATGTAAATATATGTGAATAGTTAATTATTCATTTATTTAAAATATATTTTTAATCTTGAAAAAACTGAAGCTATGATGTTTGAAGTTTATTATAATTGTCTGTTAATTTAATCAATTTGCAAGCAAAATAAAAAAGTAATTCTTACATGGAAGTTCAGAAAAAAACTAAATACTTGTTAACGACTTAGTTTGCCATTCGAGTGCATTTTTTATTATTTTAATAAGTTACACAACTGCTTAATTAATTAACTTAAGTATGTTTAACTTAAGTGCTTAATTATTAAGCTTAGTATTTTGAAAATTACTACATTTGATTTAAAATCAATTCATAATGTTTATAAAAACAAGTTCAAAATACTTTTCTTTAAAATATTAGTTTAAAAATAATTGATCTTTGCTCGTTTGTAGCAATCTGATAATGATAAACAGACAAGAATTGTAAAAAAAATGTTTTACACAAATAATCAGGCATTTAACAAACTAGTAATCTATAATAATAACTAAATAATATAGCTCCTGGTAATACTTGTATTCAGGGTTAGAAAAATCTATTGCCCAGGACAAGTATTCGGATCGTAAGTAAAATTTTCTATAGTTTCTGATTTTTAAATAACTGAACTAACTGAATTTTCGAAAAATATTTCACGGTTTGCTTTCGTAGTTGCTTAAGAAAAAAATTGGCAATTCAATAATCTGCATAGTTTGAACATTATTATTGCTTAATGAATATTTAATTAAAATCTTTTAAATAATTTTGAGCAAGTAAAATATTTGGCAGGGCTAATATTTTTTTAATTGATTGCAAATCCAGATAAGTACAATACTTCAGATTTTTATAAAATACCTTGTATTATAATTATAATTTATCGTTTAGAAAAAAAATCAGACACATTTAATAAAAATGAATCTATAAACATACATACGTGTCACCAATCATCCGTACATTGAAATAAATTGTTTAGTTCCTTTGATGTTATACTAAAACAATTTATATGAATAGTCTAAAATTGCGAAAGATGTTATATGTCTTTTATATGCATAGTACACTCATGTGTGAAATTATCTTTAAAATAATTTTTTCAGAATTTTTGACACTTCGAAGTATACAAGTATTACACAAGAAATGTTATATTATTAAAGTATCTTACTTAAAAGACACCACATTTTTAGTAACACTTGTGTACTTCGTAGTTGTCAAAAATCTGAAAAAATTGATTAACGATAATTTTGTACGTGAGTGTATTTCCTTATAATTAAATATATATTGATAAATTTTGAATTTCAAGCAATTAAATGTAATTACAAGATTAATATTATTTTAAAATTGCATGGTAGAAGTCACCAAACCTTGACTACAAGTTTCAAGTGTTCAACCGAGAACAAATACCAAATTATTAAATTACTAATTTAATACAAATATGCATTTTCTTTCGATGAACTGTAAAACCTATTTCTAAATATATTTGATTTTTATTAAAAATCACGACATTATCAGAATTACGACATTATTCCCTCAAAGTTGTTTTGATAAAGGATTTGGCTAACTGATCATTTATATATTTGTATCATAATTTTATCTATGTGAAAATGATTGTCAATATTAAACATTACCCGCACCAGCACAAAAATAATGTCTGGGGAAAGAAAAGTCAAATGAAGTCGTTGTTTGAATATAATGCCCACTTAGAAAATGAATGGTTTTCGTAATTGGCAGCAGCTATAACTTGACAATCCTGAATTTTTTTTTATTATTTCTCATCTCTGGAAAATATGTTTGTACCTGTGTACGAGAAAATTATATTTGTCTGGCAATAGAAGCTTTTCATGAATTATTTAACAAACATATTGTTCCAAAATGAAACTTCAAATTTATTTGAAAAAGAGATAGGTAAACTATCATTTTTGTGAGTTGATCATAAGTTAACTGTCTTCGCAGGCCTTTTTAATTTTGGTTAGTTACCACCCTTAAAAGTTGGACTAAATGCACCTTTGTACAGAGACCCAGCTCTTAGGCGGACCTTCAAATTGAAAATCAGATTTTTTTTTAAATATATTCTTTAAAAATTTCAAATTGTTATCAGCAGTGATGCGTCCAACCAAATAAATTCGTCCTAAAAATTCCACCTTGATTAGATAATAAATTTGAAATGGAGTTGAAATGTGTGATTCGTCTAAATTAACTTCGCTCTAGAGCTGCACAAAATGACGACGCTTTAAAATATGAAACATAATTTATTCCGCTTAAAAACAGTCGTTTGTCCAAAGAGATAAAAAAAATTTAAATGTCTAAAAAAGTCATATTTGAATTACATTTTAAATCATGCATCAACCAAAAATGTGTATGACTATATTTCTGTAATGGATTTATGACGTCTTTTACTAGCTTGCTAAAGATTTTCACGTTTAGATTCGCACAAGGCCTCGCATCTTCTAAGGGCGGCCCTGAGTGGTTAATTTACATGCTCATAAAACAAGGCCTTCTCATCCTTGTTTTAAAATGCGAAAGGTAGGCGGCTCTCTCGCATCCAATGGAAGTGTGTTGGCCGGATGCCCTCTCGTTGAGTCATTTTCAGGTGACAAACAGCTTAGTTATGTGGTGGCTCCCGCTGCTTTGGGCGGAGCCTTTGTCTTTCGAAGGTATGGGATCACTTCGCGGGATTGACATAATTTTAACTGACATTTCTATCAAACATTTTGGTTGGTTGGTTGGTAGACATATATATTCAGGTTTGTGTGCTTGGTCAGCGACCCGCTTATAAACCTTCGTCAAGTAAGACAGACACAACAGACAACACACACACATAAGTGGATCCATCTAATTTTTAGAGAGATTATCGTAGGATGATTTTGTTTGGTTGGAATGTTTTCGACTGCCTATTTGTAGCCTAACAAATGAGCTTCAACACAGCAACTTACAATTCGTTATTGTTTGAAGTGGTCAACTGACGAGGCAAGCACCTAAGTGGGCACCAACGAAACTTCGATCAACATCGTAATGTTACCCTGTTGAGACCTTTTGGACTCGACAGTTTTAACAACCACATCCCTCCTAGTGGTACTATAGCACCCTCGCGATTAATAGTGGAATTTCATTTTCCCAGCATAAATCTAATTTATAAGAGGCTTTGTGGTAGGTGAGATTCAAATTCCTGCTCTCCAAAGAAGGTTTAATCTCAGTCTCCCCCGCCTTAACAACTGGGGGAGGGGGCATTATTGGAGAAAGTCACATCTACTACATATTTCTTTCTTCAACAATTGGCTTTAACACATACTATGAATAACTTATAATTCCTGTCGTTCTTATTGAACCGATTTTATTAAAAATAAGTCTCCATTTCGAATTTTGTCAAACCAGTGCAGTAAGATTAAGATCTAGGAGAGGTGTGTCATGACCGTCCCAAGCATCAAGGCGTGAGGCTTTTATTTTTTGTATGGGTTCGTTGCAGAGATATCGTTTGAAGATAGGACTGGATATGTATGGCTTTTGTTGCAAAAGATAGCGATTACCTTCACTTGGGAATTTATAAACATAGCATGGGGAACAAGATAGATTAAAAATACTGAACGTAACAATAATGTGCTTGTTAGAAATGACATGGACATTCTTTTGAAATAAAACGAAAATGTATTAAAATTAACTCAAAGTCTAACGAAATTTACCCATTAGAATTAATCATAGTCTATCCTATCGAAGCGGCAAATATGAAGTACGAAGATACAAATTTTACCCCCAAATTAAATTAATCCAAAGTTATTTAAGTTAGTTAGTCCCATTAAAAATTAATCCAAAGTTAAAAGTCAAGCTGTGTCTTAAAAAAAATTGCTTCCACCAAACGTAGTTTATAAAATTACCATTTCAATCTTCACCCATTTCATACAATTTTCTTAGAATTTGCGACAACCATATTTACCTCTTCAGGCCTCGTATTCTATGTATGCTGGACATAATGGACTTCTGCTTTACTTTTGTCTTCTTGTTTACTTCTGTTAATTTTAAAATGAAATAATTTTTTTAAATAACGTAATAATCCTTATAATTTCATCATGCACCGTTTCAAAGATAAGAGATGTATGTTTCACAGGTAAATAATTTAATAAATAAAATAAAATCTAAAATATTTTAAGAAATCAATAACCCTACACATGGAACAAAAAATTTTGAAGTTCACTTTGAAAATAAAATTTACAATAAATGCAAACGATTTATTAACTTTCAGAAAATAACTTCATGGAATTTTAAAACATTAAAAATCTTATTTTAAGACCGATTTTTTTTATTTACTTAAAACTATTCTTTTATTTAAAACCAACTAAAATAATTATTTTAATTTGCAAAAAGATTTTTACAGTTAAAATATTGTTTTAGTTAAAAAAAAATATTGTGTACGTTTTTAAGTTTTAATTTATATATTTTCCAGTTCTTCCTTAAATTTGTATTCTAAATGTTAAAAATATTAAAAATATTTAATTAAAAAAACATTTTGTATATAACTATTGTTATTTAAAATAAATATTTCCGAAAATTCAATAAAAAAAAAGAAAATCTTTGTTATTCGCAAACGATTCGAAAGAGTTTAATTATTTTCGTGGCAAAATGATTTGAGCTATACAATTTTGTACTTAGAATTTTTACCATTCGTTGTTTTAGCATTTATTGTTCGTTTGTAAAAATTTGAACAAAAGTCATTTAAGTAAATATTCAAAATTGAAACTCTTACCAAACTGGATTATTGCATATACGTATACAGTTTAACTTCAGTTGTTGTGAGTACAAATTGTTATTTACCTTAGATATTTATTCTAAAATATTCGACAATGTATTTCAACTTGTTTTAAAATTTAAAAAGAATTCGTATGAAATCATGGCTTATGTATAATTAAGAATTTACTTGAACTTTCTAAAAGTATTGCTTTGATACACTTACTAGCATTATAAATAATTTCATATAAATTCTATTTTACTTACTATTAAATATACTAAATGTTTCATTAAAACTGAAAAATTGGATTAATATAATGTACGATATAAAAATATTTACTCTAACCTGGGATAATATAATAACTACATAACAAAGATTACGGTAATCATTCGAACGCATTTCTCCATAAATCAGTTTATGTAAACTGTAACACTGTAAAAAAATATACATATAATCACAGTGTGACAGTAAAGATGCTGCTATCATCCTGTGCTGTGAATTTATACATGATGTAAAATTTATTGTTTTGTACCGGCAAAAACGTTTGCGTCGCTGGCAATGATTGAATGAAACCACATTCTTTGTTTAAACTTATTGAAGTAAGTTGTTACTGTGTTTCCGTAGAGGGCTAAACCATTAATGTGCTGTAATTTTACAGATTTTTTTTTTTACCCTGAGTATTTATTAAAGTTAAAGTTTTTTTTCTAAAGGTCTTGGATATTATAATTTATTTATCAATAATAGGAATAAACAACCTCATCAAATAATATGAAACATAAGTTAAATGCCCTAAACCATATTTTAATTAAATTTAGAAAAATTAAAAGAAAAAAAATCTATTAAAAGGGATATTGTTTTCCATACCCAAACTCCAATATTTAAGAAAACATTTTCAAACTAGAGCACATTTTTGTAGCTGGTAAAATTTGAAAAAAAATTGGATTTTGAAAGTTAAATTTTCCAACAAACTTAAATGCATTCCTTCTAAAATCTTGTTTTGTCTAACGCTAATTTGTTTTAAAAATAAATCGGACAAATAGAGCAAACTTTATTCTTATTCGGTACCAGCTTCCATCTTAATAACTCCTTACTATATAAGATGGTTGGTATTTTCCAACTGTCTATTTCCAATTCCTATGCGAAGCTTAAACAAAGCCAATTGGTTACTATATGCTTACACGCTTCGTACTACGAGTATCAACACTTAAAGCTTTCAGTTTTTATGGATGAGAGACGACAGTGTCTTATAAGTCATAAACTAGTGAAGTGCTAGTCAATACTAGCCTGTACTTTACTTCAGTAGTGTAAAATACCAAAAAATTTCAATTCCATAAACAGCAATCTTTTACAAACATCAAATGCATGAACTCTTACTAATCTTAATACAAACGGTGAAAGCTCCACGACAAACATAAAGCTCACTTTCCCAACTTAAATACAAAAAAAAATCAAAAAGCGGCGTTTCTTTGGGGAAACCAATACCCCATCCAAGACACGCGAGGGAGAATCTATTTTTGCAGTCTAACTTCCTTTCGCTTTCTAAACTCCCCCATGTATAAGGTCAGGGATACACGGAAGAAGCCCCATGCGGAAAAAAATTGGGGCTCGTTTCGGGGTTGTAGAAGCATCTTTAGTGACACCCCTCTCTGTAGGCACGCGACAGACTCGCTTATGGGGATGGTGAGGCATTTAACGTGTTATCTTTTAAATAGGGATGGGTTATTTTGTTTTTAAGAAATAAGTTAAGAATGATGTTCAATGGAGAAAGTGTAACAATCAGCTACTTTTAAGAAAGAGTAGTAATAAGATGCTCCTAAGAAAAACAAAGCATTCACAATCAAATAGTATAAGTTAAGAATGATGTTCAATGGAGAAAGTGTAACAATCAGCTACTTTTAAGAAAGAGTAGTAATAAGATGTTCCTAAGAAAAACAAAGCATTCACAATCAAATAGTATAAGTTAAGAATGATGTTCAATGGAGAAAGTGTAACAATCAGCTACTTTTAAGAAATAGTAGTAATAAGATGTTTTTAAGAAAAACAAAGCATTCACAATCAAATAGTATAAGTTAAGAATGATGTTCAATGGAGAAAGTGTAACAATCAGCTACTTTTAAGAAAGAGTAGTAATAAGATGTTCTAAGAAAAACAAAGCATTCACAATCAAATAGTATAAGTTAAGAATGATGTTCAATGGAGAAAGTGTAACAATCAGCTACTTTTAAGAAATAGTAGTAATAAGATGTTCCTAAGAAAAACAAAGCATTCACAATGAAATAACTATAAAAGGTATAACAATCAAATGTTCTTAAGAAAAATATAGCATTCAGATGTTTGTAACTGTGACATTCAAATAACAATCAAAGGTATAACAATCAAATTTTCTAAAGAGAAGGTAACAATAAAATCTTCTTAAGAGAAGGTATGACAATCAAATGATATTAAGAGAAAGTATAACATTTAGATGCTCAGAAGAAAATAAACCAGTCATATGTTCGTTAAAGAAGGTATAACAATGCAATGTTCTTTAAAGTATAACACTAAGATGTTCATAAGAAAATGTATAATAATTGTCTCTAAGAAAAAATATTTCAATCAGATGTTCTTAAAAGAAGGCACAAAAATCAAATTTTCTTAATAAATCGGTAACAGTCAGATGTTCATGAAAAAGTATGATAATTAAGTGTTTCTAAGAAAAAGTATAACAATCGGATGATTCTAAATGAAAATAGAACAATAAGATGTTTTTATAAAATATCATAATGTTTGAATATGCATGTTTCACGTCTTGAGTGGCAACAGTTCCAACGATATTGTTTTTATTCATCGTCCTTTTGGAATTACATTCGGCTTGGACAATCAATATTTATAACCTCATTGAAACGAATGTTATCTGTTCGTGAATCACGTTAAATGGCTGTCCCATAATTTCACTTAATTCCTTAGCATTTAAGACAAAATGTCATCTAAACCGAAGTTTCCCAACAACATTGACGGTTTGGTGATGCTTAGCATACTTGAAATTTAATCTAATTAAAACCGATAAACTTTAATAAATAGCAGGAATAAAAACAAGTATCGCGTAAAGAACTTTAAAATAGAACACAGCAGACGAAAAAAACCCCATGCATTTAGAGTGAAACCGAAACAACCAATGAAGTGCGAGAATGAAAACTAAGAAAGGTACGTCATATGAATCAACCCAATTTTGGGGGAGCGTCTCTTTAATCAAGATTCCCTTTTATCTTCGCAAAAGAAAATTTCTACAGTTATTTTCCCGCATGTACATAAGCTTAAATTTATGTAGCTACTTAGGTCTGCAAATTGGCTCCTTCCTCTTTTTTATCGTTATTATTATTGTCGGTGTGTTTATGTACACTAGCGCTTGTTAATTTTTTTGTATTCACTCTTTATTGCTGTAATTTTTTACGTCTTCAGGCTCGTTATTGGAGACGTTGGGCCGAATTTATGTTTAGTCGAGAACTATTGTCACGTTGTTTTTGCGCCATGTGCTCTTTGTGGAGGTTTGAGTAGATTATTTCTATGCGTTGGTTGATGAAAATTGTGGTATTTGTAAATTTAATAAATTTCTTATTTTGTTGGTGATGATTAGCGGCATGCATAATATAAATTAGATTAAAAAATAGCAAATTAGATCTGAAAGAAAGTTGACGAAGTTGCTTAACACACTAGTTTTACTTGTGGGTTTACATTTTAACTCTTTCACAAATGGCTTTAAGTCTTAAGTCGCGATGTTATAAGAAATATAACTTTATAACTTGTCTTCTGGTTTTAATATTAAATGTTTAATATTTATTCTAAAAATTATATTTGTAAGAAGTCCTTGGATTGAATAAATTTAGTGGCAACCTTACATAGAATAAGTCATATGGAGGGATTTAAAAAAAAATATAAAATATAAAACTAATTTTAGAATTTGTGTCCATTATTTATCCAACGCTGTCTAATAATTACCCCGCTTCTATGAAGATCTCCCCCCCCCCCTCCTCCTAATGAGACACCACACCAAAAAAAAAAAAATAATAATCAATTTCAGCCACATTCATTGGTACTATTTATTGATATTTTCCTTTTTCTAACCATTTACCCCAAGTTACTTTAGTTTAAACTGGGACATAATTAAGATACATACATTTGGGACATAATTCAGATATTTTCAATTTTTCCATAGGTACCAATGCAACCCTCAACGGTGCGCGTAGGGGGAAATGCAAATGGTTCAACGTGGCCAAAGGATGGGGATTTATCACACCGAGCGATGGTGGACCCGATGTCTTCGTTCACCAGGTAAGACATTTGTCTTAAGAACTTCACTTAAACTAAATTATAAACAAGACGCATACATTTTTTAATATATTTGTCCTTTGACTTTATTTTAAAAAATGAGAAAAAACCACTTAATTCAAACCCTGGAAATTTGTCTACCAGAAGCTGAAATTTGAATTTCGCAAGCGAAACAGAACAGCCCACGGCCAACTTCAATAACAAGGCCAAAGAAGCTCTCCCAAACATGAGTGTAGACGGAAATTTTGACGTCACTGTTCCCAGTGCCGAAGATCGAGAAACTAGTTCGGACGCATTCGGAACCCTAAAAATGTGGTCAGCCGTGAACGAGTGGTTCCGAACAGGTTGTCTTCATATCCGGAACAAATTCACTCGGAAACTTTGACGTCAAAATTTCCGTCCCCGAGCTTGTTTGGGAAAGCTACTTCGGCCTTAGTAGTTGAGTAGGCCGTGAACAGCCTTGAATCACAAATCCATCCAATAACCTTAATGCATCTCGATTTTTCTAAATTTCAACTAAACTAGGGGACTGCACGCGTCTATCAATTACCACTCAGTAAATTAATACATTCACAGGTAATCATGTACTTTTTAAGGTAATTTCAATAACTTTAAAAAAAAACTTCTATGGAAGCTATCCTTTGTGTGCATGCGTGATTTTCTCAAAATTTTATTATGACGTTTCACAGGTACTGAGTACCAAATTGCCTGTAGCTCTCTGAATTCGAGCTGTAGAGGGGTTTCAGACAGATAAGTGGACAGACTAGTGTTAAAAAACCAATTTTTATAGAAACAGCTCCCTCCAAAGCGTGTAGAAATCACATAATCTCCATTTTCTGTTTTCGATCTCATCGCTACACTTTCATTTTTTTTATATTTCATATTGGGTAGTGATTGAAAGACAAAAGCAATATCAAAAGGAAACGATATCAATGCTTGTGTACGCAATCCTACTGTTTCAGATAAGATGTGAACTTTTCTTCAACTCAACAAAATAATTCCAAGTGACCGAATTCCACAATTCCACTATTTCAATTAAGCTGTGCACTTTTCTTCACCTCAACTAAATATGCTTAAATGAGACGTATTTTAATTTTCGGTCAATGTTAAAAAAAATAAAACTATCATATTTGGAGGATATACCCCTCTGCCTCTCAAAGTACAAAACAGTCAACCCCTAACAAGGAATCAAGAAACGGACTAGGAGGGTTTCTTAGCAGATTTCAGCAGGTGGTGAGAGGCTCATCAAATCGAATGGCCCCGTCATCAGGCAGAACGTGAGGGTCTATTTCCAGATCATAAAGTGGACCGCGGTATTCGAAAGGTGGAAGATTTTGAGAGAACAAAAACTGCCTCTTTTAATCCCGCAATTCTAACGGAATCCACTTCCAACCAAGGCAATAAACTCTGTTTCAGTAGCCGATTTGTGTTAGGACTGTATTTTTGGTAATGAGCAGGGGAGTTGCTTTAAGAAATTAAAGAAAATGGTTGATACTCTTTGCTGGATATTATCAAAAAAAGGTCAATTATTTGTAGAAAAGTAACGTTATTATGGAATAATTTGACTTGTTTGAGTGAATGGATTTATTTGTGTGCTTTTGGACCAAGTGCATTATCCTTGATCACTGGAAATAAAAAATGTTTTTTATAGCTATGCATTTTATAGAAGCTAATTCTTAATTTTACATTTTTACTTTCTTTAATAATTAACAATAAATTCAATGCATAGTTTATGTAGTAAAGACAAACGCATATTTCAAAATTGTTAAAACATAGTACTACCCCAAGAATTTGTATTTGAATTACATACACATATTTAATTTGCTTTGCACTTGTTATTCAAAATTAGTTAATTTTATTACTGTGTTTGAAGAAATTAGTTATTAACAATCAAATACATTTAGAAACTTTCCAAATCTTTTCATTTATCTCAAATCCATTTCATAAACTAAAAATAACAGTTTTTTTAAACTAAGAAAAAATAGTAATTTTACATATTTTATATTTTAAAAGTAAAAAGTGATTTTCCTCCATCACTATTTTATGGTCTTTTTTTAATTGTAACTTTGGTGAATTTTGACATGACCAGCTGACTTTAATCACATTCACTAACATTTTTCCTTATTTCTTGAGCATTTTTCTTAATATTTAAGCTTACATATATATACAAAAACTACAACTTTTTAATTTGTTTCAGCATGTCAGGTTAAAAAGCTTTCTCTCACAACATTCTCCACTTCTCCAAGCATTTTCAACTCCACTCCGGCTACTTAGCACTTTTCGTCAAAAACACATTTAATATTTTTGCAGATATCTATTTTTCATTTGCAGCTAACCTACCCCCCCCCCCCCCCCCCCCAGGGGTTCGTTTTCAGCCAGAGGGCTGCTCGACAGGGAAGTCAACATCTCCTCAATGGTATTTGACTTGGCTCCCACCTAACGCTGATAAATTGATTTTACTTTAGACTTTCCGCTGGATTAGACGCTTTCACTCGCCCCATTAATTTATTAATTCCGTTTGTTTAAGGTTCTCTACTTTTATTTTCACTCTCTGCTTTTAATTTTCTCTTATTTTTGTTCCTTTGATTTTGTTTTTTAGTCCAATCGATAAATCAATGGCTTCTTCTCTTGGTTTTTGGTTAATATATCTTTGGGGTTTGATTATTTTTTTTATAATTGAAATATTTTAGTAGACAACTAAACATCCATTAAATTTTTTAATACTTAAGAAGTTAAAGATGAAGTTTAATATGAACGTACTAATTACTTGACTCGATCTATAGCCTAAAGAAGGGATAATTATGAAAATTTATTTATTTGTAAAGAATAAAAAAATCAGCGTAAAAAGGGTTATGCTTATTGTTTCAAAGTAATTAAAACTCTTTTGCATCGAAATAGTTTTACTATTTTAGATTATTTACATATATTTTAATTATTTTTAAATAAATATAATTACTATGTAAAAGAATCATAAATAACTGATATTGCAACTGATATTGAATAATTAAATTTCAATGTAAATTTGAAATTTAAATATTTTTATAAATTTTATAAATGTTTTTAAATTACTAAGATATTCATAGTGATTTTGTTTAAAGAGAGACATTTTTTTATCTTTCTAAATGCATATTGCAATTAAGATATTTACCCCTCTGAGGGATAAGCCAAACGGCTGAATTTTTAACTTATTTTAAGAGTTTGGGGATTAAAATTTAAATTTGTTATTGAAGTTTAATTTCTTTAATTCTTATTATATTTCTGAAGCAGATGTTTATTAATAACTTTCTCACATTTTAAATATTAGAAATTAGTAAAATTATAAAATCTCTACATATTTTTTTAATTTTGGGTATTTCTCGAAAGCCTGACAGTCAAGGGAACGATTTATGCGTCTGTATCGTTCAGAGAGTTAAAACTATTTTTGGCACAAGTATTTAATTTAACATAAGTACTAAATCTGTTTTATTTAGAAGTACAGTGCATTTTATGAAAAATCAAACTTCAAACTAATATAATGCCACAGTTTAACTAAATACGAAAAACACTATAATACCATCAAGTTCCATCATATACCAATCACAACACTAATTCCAATCTAAAACGGGCCAATATCTCCATTGAAGTACAAAACCACCCACATCCGCAGATTCATCTTACATCGTCACCTGCGTTATGCTCATTTGAAAAGAAGACCGGGGAAATGTCCTTGGTAAAGTAGATCCTTCCCATTAAACCAATTACCACTTATCAATGGATCGATCATCCCCTAGTTTGAGGGATCTGGTATCATTCGCCACGATTACAAGTCCATAGATGAAATTGGAGATATTTTTTTGCCGAGTTGAAACTAGAGTGTGCCCCAGAGTTGCTTGCAATATTTTTTCATGCATTATTATTGAGTTTTGGTGCTTGTGGTTCATAGGAAAAGAAGTCTAGAGCTTTGAGATGACATTAGAAAGCAAAAGTTCAAATTTCTTTTCCTATTTTAATGAAGGGGTAATAAAAGAAAACGTGCTGCATATAAAATAAACTAGAGTGTGCCCCAGAGTTGCTTGCAATATTTTTTCATGCGTTTTTACTGAGTTTTGGGGCTTGTGGTTCATAGGAAAAGAAGTCTAGAGCTTGAGATGACATTAAAAGTAAGTTCAAATTTTTTTCCTATTTTAATGAAGGGTAATAAAAGAAACGTGCTGCATATAAAATTAAACTAGAGTGTGCCCAGAGTTGCTTGCAATATTTTTTCATGCGTTTTTACTGAGTTTTGGGGCTTGTGGTTCATAGGAAAAGAAGTCTAGAGCTTTGAGACGACATTACAAAGTAACGTTCAAATTAATTTTTCTATTTTAACAGAAGGGTAATAAAAGAAATGTGCTGCATATAAAATATTAAGTGTAAATGCATTTGTGTTTCTAAAAATATTGTGTGAAATTGCATGTCAAATGCACTACTCAACATGCTATCGCATTAAAGGGTTCTAGTTTTATGAATGCGGATTGCACAGGTTTATTAATGATTAAAATAGCATGTAAATGCTTACACTATTTTGTTTGATTAGATAAAGAATGATTTAAACGAGGGGAGGGTGAATATGCTATGAGCTTTATAATTCCCAGATTCCGCCAGAATTTTACAACCATAAACCCATGCAGTAGCCAAAAGATTCGCTTACCTAGAAACTCTTTTAAGAAAGAAAAGTACCGAGTAGCAACTAAAATGTATTTTGTTCCATCATATAAAGCAAAACAAATTTTTAATGGAAATAAGATCATCAGACTACCTTATTGAAGGAGTCGTGGCTCTCTCAAATCATTGTTTGACCGCAATAAGTTAACTACCAAGCTTGGTTACGCCTCAGGTGAACTTTTTTTGAATTCTCAAATCGAGGTGAATGTTTCTGTACATTTCCGAAACAAAAAGTGTAGGAAAACAAAAAAAACTGTTCTCTATCCTAACAAATTTTTTAACAAAGCCATTCATCAACCTCAGCGTCTGTCAGCGATAACTTGTTGCCACAATGTGTCCACACCAGAAACGTCTCCGGCCGACACAACTCTTTAAAAACTTGTGTCGCTTTTCGGGAGCTGTTTACTTGACGGGCCAGCCGCAAGACAACACAAACAACTAACTCGAACTGCGACTGTCATCGGATGAGACAGCGCCTTTGTTGTACAAACTCCCAAGCAGCTGCCAGCAGCTGAAGGCAGAGATTTTTATGCGCTTGTTGTTGACGCGTCGCATCTGTTGTATCATGGCCCTACCTTTTTGCCTTCTTTTTCTTTGCTTCTTGCTGTTTTTTTGGTTGGTTGCGGGGGTGCAGGGTAGAGTTGTGAGACTCGCTGTTTTTTTTTTATGAACAGCAGTTTATATTTCTGGGATATTTGTTTGACTCTGTCTGTTACAGGAAAAATTTCTATTGCAATCAATATCATTGTATAATTCTGCCTTAAAATGGTAAACTGTAGTAACCACAATAATGAAATGGGTCATTTTTGCTCTGAAATAATCAGTCTATTAATATACCTTCTTATAGGTTAGAGTTATTGAGTGCTTGCATCAATGGACCAATGGTCCAAGTTATTAGCCTATAATTATTCTGCAGTTTACATGCCCGAGGCAGAATTGTATATTTTCATCCTATTACAACTTACAAGGTAAACGTTAACATGCTTTTATATTGTCTAAAGAAAATAAGGAAGCCCTTGGTTTTGAATTTAAATAAGTTTTTACAAGGCATCATTTCTCATCAATCTAATCACTTTCAATGGATCACACTTTAAACCCATTGTGTCTAGATATTCATAAATTCCCATTTGTAAAGTCTTTCAAAAACAAGTAAAAAAATCACTACATTTAATAGAAAACAATTTTTTAAAAATTTACAAAAAATAATGTATTTTTCATAATTTGAACAACATGGGCTGAGATTAAAGAACATGCGGGAAACAAACACAACTGTATTTCCTTGAACATCCCTCGTGCATACACGGGTGCCAGAAAGTGAAAATAATAATATATAAAAAAAAGCTAGAGAGAGAGAGAAGAAGGCAACAATGGGAAGAGATATATGCCCGTGCAAATGCGCAAACACAAGAGGGATGCGACTGTCAATGCGAGGGCGTTTGTGTTTGACATTCTTTTGTCGGGGGCGGTCGTCTTTTCGTGCCGAGATATGCAGGATAATGGCGAGATATGAAATGCTTTCAATTGGGATTGCCACAGTCGTAATTTGTTATCACCGAAGCGTGTGAATATTCCTTTGGAAATTCATAAATTTGTCGGATGTGTGGTTTGATGGATTCCTCTAAGGAACGATTGGAGTTGTAGTATATTAGCCTTAGCCTCCTGAGATCTTCCAATTAAATGGATGTTTTGTTTTACTTTCCTGCAGCTACACAATCGGTCTTTGATGACAGATATCAGTCGTTTATTTCTAAAAAATTATATTTATTTCTAAAAAAATGTTGTTGTACAAAGGTCAACGCGATATCGGAGTTCTTGCAAAAAGTTCTTTCAGCACTGAACTTTAAAAGCATTTCGCATTAAAACTATCTTAAAATGGATCATTAACGTACCAAAAAAAATGATACAGCTTATTTTTGCAATCATGACACTAAAACTATGTGTATTTTTAAGGTTTAAGACGTCAAATTTTATTTAAATTCAAAACCAAGGGCTGAGTGTCCGTGCGGACACTCAGCATGGTATCAATCCTGTAAAGATGAGAGGGCATAGAGTGATAAGTCCATTTTATTCGTATCCAATCTTTAAGTTTTAAAAATAGCTGAGTTTAAAAAGTATGTACTCAACGAAACACTAAAGCTTTATGAACAAATTTGGCATGTTTTTCGAAACGACAAGTTGAAGTAGTTCGTATTTGATATATTTTAAAATAACTTAGAAACTGATAATAAATTATAATTGTACATTTTTTGAAGTATTAAATTTTCACATTTTAAATACAAATATGTTCATATATTTAATTAAATGAAGTTGCAATCAGTATGAAGAAAATAATGCCCGATAGTTTGTTATAACTGCTATTTTAAATTATTGATGACAAATTACTTAATCGCACAAAAAGTTATTTCATACTACTTTTTCACAAACTCATTTTTATACAACTATTATTACAACTTTTTTTACAAACTCTATTATAATTCGAATAATATCGTTAAATCACTACGTATCATTTCAAATTTCAATTGAACAAAGTTCTAGATACAATCTACTCCCAACGTTCGAAAAATTCACGAAAATCTGTTTTAAAGATAATAAACGTCATTTTTTTTACTTTAGTAGCCAATCAATTAAATATTCTTTACGTTGAATAACGAGTGGAGATACGTGATACGCGAGCAAAATACATTTTTTACGAAACTGTAGGGTTCATTTAACCTCGCAGTACACTGTAAAAAGTGAATGGTTAATGAGCAACGAAATTAAAACACGGTACCCAATTCATTAACCATTCATTCAAATATCGATTAAAACATCATTAAAAATAATCACCCTTCTCATAATTGTGCAGTTTTTCTGTCGTCCGAACTGGTTTTTTGCAACTGTCCATTTTCATCTCATGCTCTGTTGAACTGTAGAGAAATTATCAGAAAAATTACTAATTTGGATAAAAAGGTTGGGTATGGACGAAATAATGCTACATTAGAAAGTTTTTTCTGCTATTTATTATTCGCATCATGAGTGATTTTGGTTGTAGTTCCAACTCTTTTTTCGAAAGATAAAAAAAACTGAGCTTGCTTCTTTAGTTTACCTCGCGTAAAGTCATTTAGATCCAATTACTGTTGATTAATTTCATGAATGCTTAAAATAATAATAACAGTAGTTGGTTTAGTTTAACTGAAAATTATGCATAATATGCTCCCGTCTCTCTTTAGGATTTTTTTTTTTCAATTTTCACATTCAACTGTTACACTTAAATAAGACAATCTTAAGGGTATCTATGGAAATTAAATCTCCAATTTTGCTTTTAGAGTTTTTTTTATATTTATTAAGTATTGATTGCACGACAATAAATAGGAGAGACCGGGGCTAGTTTTCCCATGGGGTAAGTTTTCCACCTGGCCTTTTATTGGAAATAAGCAATTAAGAGGAGTAAACTGGTGACTTGGTTTATGAATCAACACGGCAGAGACCAACCACTAGAATCTTGATTCACTTACTGTTGTAGTATTGTCGTTAGAGCTGTTTTTGTGATTTTTTCAACGTTGAGAAAAAAATTTGTGCTTACATTCAAATCTAAATCAAACGTACTTTTATTAAACTTAGTTTTATCAAATGTGGTGTATCTAAAATGTGGTGGTTCCTCTTTCTACATAACTATACATTTGTTTTCAAAATAATTTTAAATTCTAGCCGTTAAGGTACTATTAAAGTCAAAAAAGGTGACGGGCATGTTTTCCAAAATTTTACGGGGCCAAGTTTCCCAACAATGCCTTGTTGAAAAACGTGCTCCAACCTTTGTAAACTAAGTTTTATATTCCAAAAACCTAATTATTAATTTAAAACTAAATGTATGAACACGTAATGTAGAAAAGTTTTGCACAAGATAAAAAAAAAATGCCGACATAGTAATAGAAAAGACAGCTGGCAGAACTCGTACTATTCTTAAGCAATATATGTGGCTCTAAATACTATACGGAATTTATGTAGAAGAAAAGCATCCAGAAACTTAAATATTTCTCATAGATCGTGAACAACTACACTGTAAAATAGTAATGTGGTATGTTGCAACCAAGGTTTTTAGTTAATTAGCTGGTAAAAAAAAATTAAAAGCAATCACACCAAATTTCAGTCAATTAACTTTTGCAATCTTTAACAATACTCAGACAACCTCTAGACCACAGCACCAAATTATATTTACACAAAATTGCAAGTTTTATGTATGTTTAAAGGGATCCAGGTGATAATAACAATTATTGAAATTTGTTAAAATAGTTTGGTATAATATAATGGCTTTTTTAAAAACAATGTTTGCCTATATTCTGAGTATACTCTTTTGAGGCATTTCAGTTTACAATAAAGCTGCGTAAAAATAATAAAAAAAAATATTTTTCAAATGTGTTAAATCTTTTAAAGAATAGTTGGAAAATTTGCCCCATCAGCTTTTGGCAGTCTGGGAAAAGTTACCCCGCATATGGGGCACGTTTTCCAGCTCAACATGCTTGCATTTAACCACTTGCTGCCAAAAAGCATATTTACTTTTTGTAAAAGTAGTAATGGTAGTTTGTCAATAAGGAAGTGAGAAAGGCAATGACATCTTGTTTTCTTCAAAACAAATAAAAGTAAAATTTACAATCAAAAAGAAGAAAACATGGAAAACTAGCCCCGGTCTACCCTATATATTTCTGCTACCTAAAATTAGGGGGCTTCCAAATCCCTCCGTAAGTTTTGAAAAACTTTTAAAAATGCGAAAACTATTAGATATGTCTACGCTCCTTTTAAGTGAGGTTTAAATATACGGACAAAAACGATACCCAAAACCAAGTAACCTTTGAGAAATAACTTTTAAATATTAGCAGTCTGTATTCTCTTTTTTGCATTGAAATGTGACAAAATACAAAGAAAATGAAGAATTTTATTATTTCATTTAATTGTTAAATTTAACCATAACATAACCGTCTATGATTTTGTTTTTTCTTTGTTTGAGAGTGGAAAACGATTCAAGAACTTTATAAACTTATGAATTTTCATAGTGGGGTAGCATACCCGCTCAAACTTTGAAAATTACCAAGTTTTTTGGTAGCGCCATCTGTTGTCACTTAAGAAAGACATGATTGCAAATCTAGTTGAACTGTAAGATTCAGTTTATGAACAGAATTTAGAAAAACGAACTCAATTTATAAAAATATTTTTATTTGTAATTTATTTTTATTTCAAGATGTAATTAATTTTTATTTCAAGATGTAATTAGTTTTTATTTATCAGCATTTCTGAAGCATGTCTGAGAATATTTTTAAAATGAATTCTTTAAGTCAAAATACAAATCATAAAATTTGAACTATATATATTCAAAGTTTTATCTGTGAGTTAGTTTTACATTTAAATATTAACATGCAGTTTCCAAAGGTTATAGCTTTTCCGTAAAAGTAGTTAAAAAATTAGTGGATTGGAAAAAACTTAAAATAAAATTTTTAAAAAATTTCCAATTTTAAAATTTCTCCACCCACAAAAATTATAATAATTGTTATTGATTTTTTTTCCGATGCAAAAAAACACTTTCATGTACATTTCATAATTCTTTTTAAGTAATAAAGAAAAGGAAATTTTAGTCAAAATAGAACATGAAAACAAAAGAAACGACATAAAGTTTTATAGTTACAATACCCACTGCGGATATTCTGAAAAGTATTGGTGTTTATTTTCTCGACTTTTCCCCTTCTGCTATTGAACTTCAATTTAGGGTTGTTTACCGGAAACCCCTTTTCCGGCCTGCATCCTCGTCATAAAACACGACCCTATGAAAAAGAGGGTAACCATTTCAAAAACATCAAAAGCAGTATATATTTGGGAAAATATAGCGTTGGTTCAAAGATGTGAAAAGAGGCGTCGGTCAATGTTGCTTTGGGAAATGTTTAAAATGTGTGTCGCTTTAATGCGATGAAATAATTGAAAATAATTAAAATATTTGTTTTAGGAAGTTAAAGATACATTAAAAAAGATTATTTTGTAATTTTTTTAAACCCTTGGTTAGTTTTTCTGTAGGTATTAATAATTATTTTACATATAAAATATTTGAGCCCAATAAAGCACAAATTTAAAAAAAATAGACTACGAAATCTATCTATAACAATTGTATCATTTAATGAAGAAAATATCGCTTTCTTTTATCGGAAAACTTGGTCTAGTCAAAAGATTTTTTTTTTCATTTAAAAGAGAAATTAGAGAGAAAAGTATTAAAAATCTCTAGTTGTTTGCTTTCGTATAATAAACTATTCATCACTTTTAATATTCAGAGTTAACTTTAATGTTCTATAGTCCTTTACTGTGGCTTTTTATTGCTGAAACAGTAACGTTCGTAAATGTTCTTTTACTCAAGTACAGTTAATGAAAATCAGAATGTTGCACAAATAGAACAATTTCTCCCATAAAATTTTTATATTTAGAGACTTTATTAATAATAGGAATTCTGTGGTAACTATATCGGGTTTGACTTTTTAAAAAGTTAACTTTAATGTTCTATAGTCCTTTACTGTGGCTTTTTATTGCTGAAACAGTAACGTTCGTAAATGTTCTTTTACTCAAGTACAGTTAATGAAAATCAGAATGTTGCACAAATAGAACAATTTCTCCCATAAAATTTTATATTTAGAGACTTTATTAATAATAGGAATTCTGTGGTAACTATATCGAGTTTGACTTTTTAAAAAGTTAACTTTAATGTTCTATAGTCCTTTACTGTGGCTTTTTATTGCTGAAACAGTAACGTTCGTAAATGTTCTTTTACTCAAGTACAGTTAATGAAAATCAGAATGTTGCACAAATAGAACAATTTCTCCCATAAAATTTTTATATTTAGAGACTTTATTAATAATAGGAATTTTGTGGTAACTATATCGGGTTTGACTTTTTAAAAAGATTCCTTGAAGTGAGAATGTGTAGAAATTCGTAATAGCGAAAAAATACCTCAAGTATTGTTACAAATTTGTAGGTTGTGTGTTTACAACCCCGAAAAAACTTATAAACTTTTCAAAATTCTTACGATGTTTTTAATTAAAATATTAATAAACAGGTTTAAAATTGGTACCCCTAATTATCTACGACTTGCTTTATTTAAAAATATATATTTACATTTCGGAATGCAAAGGTATGCTGCATCCCCGAATCACAGCATAAAAAGCAATTATTAAATGATACTAAATCTAGACTTCTTGGCACTACCCTGTAAATATGACAATTTTAGTCGTTTCATTTTAAGAATTATGACTTCAAACTGTAAATGAAAGATTTTGGAAAGCAATCATAACTTTTTTTTTCACCATTCATCCTCTCATAAACATACTTCACTAAGGTAAACACTGGCGCGGGGCATATGCTATGAAATTAGTCTTCTGTATACCCCAGAAGCATAATTAAAAAGAAACGAAACAGAGAATAAGAGCAAAATAAATCGTCATATTTACGTTTTTAGCCCAAAAAACGAGGTTCCGTAAATACACCTGCCATGGGGAGATGAAAAAGTATGAAAAACGCGTTGCCGCTGGAATATGTATGTAATGGAGAGAAAGAAATGCGCCGTTCTATAAGTGGAACTAAACAATATGGTTTATATCTGCCGCTCTATGCTCACGCGAGTTATTTTTGATGTAGTACACAGAAGCTAGGTAAAAAAAAAATTACAGGTAACTCTGCCTTAAATATGTAAACAGTTGCCGACAGTGGGAGTCATGGTTGAGCATTGAGAGCGGAAAATTAGCGTATTTTTTGCCGCCACAGATACTTTTTCTAACAGTTTGACAAAGGGATAACTGATGAACGAATGATTAACTATACCACTAGAATTCAACACTTGCTATCATAAGCTTCAGTATTCCGAACCATGTTCAACACTGTGATACATTTAGTGCTTGGTTTCACTATAATAATGGTTCCTTGAAGCTTCAACGGATGTGTGGTGAAATGTTTCACCATATTTTTGGTATTGAATAGAACCATTTTTCAGTTTTTGGAAACAAAAACCTAAGAAATACTTAACCAAATATTGAAAATGGTGAAATATGTACCATTGCAGCTACTAGGAACCATATTTTTGGTAAAACCAGAAAATAACAACCAAAAAAGAACCACCTATTTTTTTACAGTGGATGGTAGAGGCCGACACCTGCACGGGCAAACAAAGTAACCTATAAGCATCGTCATACTTGGCTACTGTACAATGAATGACGACGGATTTAACGTGCACCATCTCTTCTACAAGTATATATTTTCACTACAAATTTGTTTCGATGATAGTAGTGTTAAAAGCCTAATATTATCCAAGAACTTGAATGCTCGAAGGTCAACACCTTACCAACTGGTTTCTCAGATACCGGCTGATATTTTGTGAAATGGAGAGTGACAATAATAATTAAATTTTAACATATAAAGATTGATTCAGTTTATTTTAGAGGTCCATAGTCAGTATTTTGCCACACAGTGTCTTCTTTAGAGCGAATCTGAATTAGGAATATAAACTAATATATGAATATCATTGCCAGAAATACATAGATTCGCCCACAGAGAGTCAGCGCTCCACTCCAGCAACTCGGTTATTATTTTGCATAGAAGAGCTTCAATCTTGCTAACTCAAGGTTTTTCAAGCAGATAATCTGTAAACTTTTTCAGTACGATTCCTACTCTATACAAATATGCAGCTTAATTAATTGTACAAAACTGCGACTTACTATTTTTTCAAACTAATGGAGTGAGATATGAAAAAAAGTACCTGTTGCACGCGGGTGAAGCTAATGAGCTAATGTTACAGGCGGAGTTCTTTATGCTTAAATGGAACTAATTGGTTATGGATATTTGTGGCATAAAATTTCACGTTAAATCTTGTTCAAAACCATTGCCAGAATAAAATATAAAAAATTTTTGGAGCTTTATATAGTAGGGAGACATCACAATTTGTACCTAGTTACTTTCCTTGACATCTGTGTGTTTTCACTCCATACGTTTGCTGCTTTTCATTATTTCTTTGCATAAGAAACTGTCAGGTAACAAGAAAAACAAATAGATTTATAAAAGTAAATGTCACATAATACTGAGTCCCCACATGTTTCATATACCAAAAAAACAACATAGCCAAACACAACATTTAGTACGAATTTAATTTTTTAAGTGCCAAAGAACTTTATTTTCAGTATTTTCTTTGACAAATTCAATTAATATTCTTTATCATTTGCTAAATTTATTTACAGTTTGAATAATAATTATGTAAAATTGCTATCTCTAAAAATGAAAGCGAGGTTGCCATACATTAATAAAGGCTGAGATGTAAATTAAAAATTCCTAGATTTTTATGCCAAAAAGAAATAAATTTTACTTTAAGTAATTGTTTTAATTTCTAGTGCAATTGTTCATGTGGCAACAGCAGTTTAAATGAATAAAAAATGACGTCCTAAAATTATTTAAATAGGCATTATATTTTTAATTTATTATTATTTCTATTTCAAATATATACTTCTACTTAAATTTTTTAAAAGAAAATTTGGAATATGGCATGATGTGAATGATTTAATTCAAATTTACATATCACATTTGTTTGTAAAAGTGTAAAATGTATAGAAATTTAGGGCTACGACCAACAGAGAAGCCAAAAGCAGACATTCCTAAAAGTATAAGGGCCTCCCAGCACAGCAAACGATACTTCCAAATTCCCCCATTAATTCCCTCTGCCATCCCATTAGTGAAATAGAGAAGCATCCTCCCAAAAAAAAACTTCCATCCGTCACCGCTATCTCTCGCATCGGAATACGTCAACAGGTGCTACCAGCAGCGCCGCTGATAAATTAGAGCCAGGAATCAGATGCCAGACATCACTTATTCAGTTCGATTCCGGCAGGTCGGTGGCAGGTACTTTCCGTATTAGCACGAAACGGGACTACTGGGTTACGCTCACTATAAAGACAATGGGACTATTAGGAAGTACCCTTTTAATTTGATCGTGAATTTGAGTGAAGTTTTCTTTAGAGGGCTGAGGGTTTTAGCTAAGGATTGTTTAAAATATTTTATTGATGAAGGATTTTTGTTGCTAAAGTATATGTTTGTTTTGTTGATGAGTATATATTGGTTTTGAATATTTCCTTTTTTGTGAAAAACAATAAAATAGACAAGTAGTGACTTATTTAGTTCGATTCAGGCAGGTCGGTGGCAGGTACTTTCCGTAGCACGAAACGGGACTACTGGGTTACGCTCACTATAAAGACAATGGGACTATTAGGACTTCCCTTTCATTTGAGTCCAGATTTTTTTTTTCAAGAGCGCTGAGGGGCTTTGCTAAGGATTGTTTAAAATATCTTGTTGATGAAGGATTGTTGAAGTATATAATGATTTTGTTGATGAATACATATTGGTTTTTAATGTTTTTGTTTGGGAGTAAAATAATGAAATATAATGATAATCCCTGCCACAGGTCCGGGGATCGAATCCCGAATTGTGCGAGGATGACTCATCCTTTTATCCCTTAAGTGGGTCGATAAAATGGGTACCACGCATGCTTGGGAACTAAACACTGGGAGATCCACGTGAGGCTGACCACCTTACCGGAACATAGGCCTAGCACCCCAGAGCCAGTAGGTTACGAAAGCTGAAATGGGCACGGCAGGCATTGGCCCGCTAATGGGCTGTTGCGCTGAGGAGTTTTGTAATGATAATCAAATTCTAGGCATCACTTATTAAGTTTGATTACAATAGGTCGGTTGGCATGTGCGTGCTTTTCGTAGCACGAAATGGGACTACTGGGTTACGCTCACTATAAAAACAATGGGACTATAATGAAATACAGGGTGAAGCAAATAAAACCGGCCCCAACGTGGAGATAAGAATACGACAGAAATGTTGCCAAGTCAAAAACCAATACAAAAACAGGTTTGCTTTGTGAAGCCATTGATCGCTTCAATATTAAGCCCAAACAAACACTTGGCGACTTATTTGCCGGCAACTACGCTATGGTTTGAAAAGCTAGTTGAAATGAAATATAAACAAGGTTTGTAGAGCTTATCAAAAAAGTTCCCACTAGTGATTATTTCGGTTGTTATTTATCGTAAATAATCGGACCTTTTTGTTTTTGTTAATGCAAAACATTCTAAATTGATTGCAAGACCCAGAATCTGGTGTTCAGACCCGTTTCGGAATGTTTTTTAACTTGTTGTCGTTGACAGCAGATTCTGGCTGACGCCATTTCGTAACTGTTCGTTGCCTAGTACTCTTTTTTGGCACTTTTACACCTTAAAATTCTTTAGCAAACGACTGTCCACATTGTAGAGTCAATTATTAACGAACTCTTTAGTTTTTTCACACTAACATATTTATTTTTGCAGTACAGTTAAAAGATTTAAGTTTTTTTTAAATAATTATAAACTTTTAAAATTTTGTATGTCGGTATTCTCAAACTGTGAGCCACTAGGTGGGTGAGCCAAAAGGTGGGGCGCCCTAATCATTTGAAATTCTAAATTATTTCTTACAGTAAAATAGAAATGTGTGTGTTTTGTAAATTCTTTTAAAAATAGTTCGTGAGTAGCTCTAATGTGATGCTAATCTAATCCAATCAATGCAAAAACAGGTTTGTCAAGTGAAACCATTGCACGCTTGAATAATCTTTTATTTCCACTTGAAAACTTTCAGGCGGCTTCAAGAGTTTTTCTCGCCAAGCATTTCAGCGTATTCCTATCTCTAGACCGGGGCCGGGTTTTATTTGCCTCACCCTGTACCTCCTTAATTTGATCTTGAATTTAAGTTGAGATTTTATTTAAGAGCGCTAAAGGTTTTTGATAAGGGTTATTTAAAATATCTTGTTGATGAGGAATTTTTGTTTTTGGAGTGTATATTGATTTTTTAAATAAGTTTTGAATGTTTTTGTTTGTGCGAAAAACAATGAAGTAGAATACGAATCAAATTCTAGACATCGCTCATTTTGTCCGATTCCAGTAGGTCGGTTGGCAGGTACTTTCTGTAGCACAAAATGGAACTACTGAGTTACTCTCACTATAAAGACAATGGGACTGTTAGGAGTAAACTCCCTTAATTTGATCGTGAATTTGAGTGAAGTTTTCTTTAAGAGCGCTGAGGGTTTTTGCTAAGTATTGTTTAAAATCTCTTCTTGAAGAAGGATTTTAGTTGTTGTGGTATATTTGTGTGTGAAAACAATGAAATAGAAAGTTAATCTATTTTTAAACTTCACTTATTCAGTTTAATTTCAGTAGGTCGGTGACAGGTACTTTCCGTAGCACGAAACGCGACTACTGGGTTACGCTTACTATAAAGACAATGGGACCATTAGGAAGTACCCCCTTAATTTGATCGTGAATGTGAGTGAAGTTTTCTTTAAGGGGGAGCTTAAAAAATTCTAAACACCTTTTTTTTTATTCACACAAGCTAAATAACAACTTACAGTGTATCCTGATAAAAATTTATTCTCCTTAATCTTTTTCTGGAGCATTTTAAAAGTAACATGTTTTAACTAAATATTTGACTTTCTTAAAGCTTCTTCTCTTTCTCGTGGCTCTTACAGACACAATTCAAAATATAAATTTCAAAAAATTCCCTTGCATTATGAAGGCGTGAGCAAGAAGAAAAGGATAAAGAAGGGGGAACAAGGGATTGCGGAGTTATTAATAGAGATTACGAATGAGGAGTTGAACAAAATATACCAGACAGAAAAATGTTTTCTGAGCGTCTTCCAATTTTTCCTCAGATGAACTGGCGAGTCATAACTGTCTTGGCAATAAAAAAGATTTATAGTACGCTAAAGATAAATGCAAAATGCAAAGGTTGCGCTTTAAAAATGATTGATGACATAGATTGTTAAAGTGGAGACCGATTTAAATTTCAAAATGTCTTCATAATTCGAACAGGTTTCTCCAAGAGTAACTTTCATCGATAAAACTATCGATGGGCTTTCAGGAGACTTTCATCATAACTGTAAGAATAATATTAATTAATTAATTGGTTAATTGGTTAATTTAGGTCCATTTGAGGACAAGTTTGGTAATTTTATCTCTGATGAGGTGGGTATGGCAAATATTCTTAATGATTTTTTCTGTGATGTTTTTAACAAGGATTTTAATTGTGAAGGTATTCAGCTGGTTAAACAAATAAGTAATTTTCACGAATGCACCTTCAATAGGGAAAATGTTATTAAATATCTTAGAGGAATTAAACCTCATAAAGCTCCGGGGCCTGATAATATCTATCCAAGGATACTTGTGGAATGTGCGGAAGAGTTGGCTGACGTTGTTTTGACAATTTTCATTTCATCATATGATTCGGGATGTGTACCTTTTGATTGGAAGCTAGCAAATATTACCCCTCTTTTTAAAGCTGGATCAAGGGGGATCCTAGCAACTACAGACCTGTTAGCTTAACTTCTGTCTTATGTAAAATTTTGAAACTTTTATTAAACATCATATCATGGCATTCCTTGAGGGGGGGAAACATCTTTCAGATCTACAATTTGGTTTTCGAAAAGGAAAATCTTGTAACACAAATCTTTTAAAATTTTACAACAGGGTTACCGAGTGTTTGGATAGGAAAGATAGTGTGGATTTAATTTATATAGACTTTCAAAAGGCATTCGATAAGGTCCCTCATGAGGCACTCATGATTAAATTGGAGAGGATTGGAATTGGTGGGAAAATTTTGATTTGGATAAGAAATTGGTTGACAAATAGGAGGCAACGAGTACAAATTAAGGGTAGATATTCTGAATGGGCTGATGTGGGAAGCGGTGTCCCTCAGGGCTCTGTGCTAGGGCCAATTTTGTTCATTGTTTTTATTGATGACAGGATCTTTGCAGGGATCTTTGCAGATGATTTAAAAATTATGGGTAATGTGAATTCTGAGGAACAAAGGGATGAGCTACAGAGGGATTTGGATAAATTATCAGATTGGGCTGATAATTGGGGGATGTCTTTTAATATTGGGAAATGTCATGCTTTACACATGGGAAAGAATAATAGGATTTTTGATTATTTTTTTAAAGGTTCTGAAATTCAGGTTAGCAATTCAGTTAAGGATTTGGGGATTTTGGTTTGTGATGATTTTAAAATGGGGTACCAGTGTTCAGTTGCTAGTAAAAAGGCAAATAAATTATTGGGTTATATAAAAAATAGTATTTCTTCAAGGTCTAGTAACGTTATCCTGCCACTGTACAAAGCGCTGGTAAGGCCTCACTTGGAATATGCCGTACAGTTTTGGTCTCCATATCTGCGGAAAGACATAGATGTGATTGAAAGGGTGCAGCATAGGGCCACTAAAATGGTTGATGGTTTTTGGAATTTGAGTTATGAAGAGCGATTGAAGAAGTTAAATATGTACACGTTGGAGGAGAGAAGGGTTAGAGGGGATTTGATTCAGCTTTTTAAATTTATTAGGTCATTGGATGCTGACCTGCTTGTTTTTTATTCTGATAACCGGACTAGAGGTCATAGTTTAAAACTGAGAAAAGCACGTTTTAATAGGGATTTGAGGGAACATTACTTTTATGTTAGAGTTGTGGATAAGTGGAATGGTCTGCCAGAGGATGTTGTGAGTTCTGACAGTGTTGATATTTTTAAAAAGAAGCTGGACAGACACTGGGATATAGTCGGGGGACTGTAAACAGGACCAATCTTGTTGGGCTTCGTGCCTGTTATTGGTCCTTTATTTTTGTATTTGTATTTGTATTTGTAATATAATAGTAATATTTCGTAGCGTAGAAATCATTTTTATTAACTATTAAACAATCGAGGGAGCTTTGTTCAGAAAAAAAGTACCGGGTTAATCAAGTACACTGGAACAGACTTGCTCGTTAAATCTGTAACTCCGAACCGATTAATCTTTTGTTGAATTATCAGAATCATTTAGCAAAAGTTACTAGAATTTTGTTGAATCAACAAAATCAGTTGGTACTGACAATAAAAAAATCTTAGCGCTTTATTAACCAAAAAGGTTTATTGAATCAACAAAATGTCTGTTCTTTCAACAAAATATTTTTTCTTCGACTGTTCCATTGAAAGAGATTAAAAAAAAAACCTCAAATTATCCATTCGGGAAAATCATAAGCTTACTAAAGTTAAAGGTAAATTATATTTATAACAAAGTAATTAAATAAAATTTATTCCTTCGTTCCTTTTTTTAATAGTTATAGTTTGTATTTTGTTTTTTAACACATATATTTTAAGTATCATAATAGTACCAAGTACAGATAAAAATATTAAATAATCATTTATATTTAGTTAATATTTAAGAGTTGTACATAGGAAGGAGTTGTAATAAGAAGTTGTGAAACAAAATGTAATAATATGTGTAAAATACATGAGAAAGGTTATGAATAAAAGTTTTCGATCAATCTTTAAGTAGCAATCAACCTTGTTAACATATGCAGATTAAATTATTCAGTTACCAGAATAAGGGGTTTGAACCACGTAATTTTTTTTAGATGGGTGTAGTCAACGAGCCGATATCGATAGTTCATTAACTAAATTGTAGCACAAAACGTTAGCCTATGTTTTAACATTGTCGTCGGTTCATCATTTATAAGCACAGAACTATATGCATTCAATCTCTCTCAACTTTTTAATATTACATTCTCTAAATAAAAAAATCTAACACATTTCGTCTCCCTTCTTCGAGTTCCCCTCCGTACTTTCTTTGAAGACTAGCAGGATTAGTGAAAGCTACCGGTATTAAGTAATACGACACAATGAAAAAAAAAGTAGGGGGGACGTATGGTGGCACGCTTCGTTCAATATCTGTACCTCATGTATTAGATAATCTGTGGTTCTAATCTCTACATTGAAAAGAAACTATGTAATGTTACCGTGATTTTTGTGTGTACCGTTACACTAATTTGAAAGTAATTTTACTAAACTCCAAATATGTGAGATGAACGTTTTACAAAACGCTGTGTAACCCTTTGTAACCTTCCACGCAGTCCAAGTCCATGCACAATCAAACATTTAGTAAAACAAAAATGATTATACACTGCTCAAAACAATTAGGGGAGCGCATGGTTTAAACCCTTTCACCCCCAATGATTCCATTTGGAATCATCAGCTTGCGATTTTTTCTCACTAAGTTAAGCTCGCACTTATTTATAGTTAGATGGAAGAATCGTGTCTTTTGAAGAATTAAATAATATTTGTTTTAACTAAATAAAAATATGAAAAACATGATAAAATAAAATTCACCTGAAACAATTTTATTAAATAAATTGACCCTAAATTATTTATGCTTGCATTTTTAGATGTTTAAAAATTGATTTTAACTTTTTTTTTTAAATAAAGTTTTGAAAAAAGTATTGTTATAATTTATTTAAAAAAAAGTTATGATTCCAATTTTTTCCCATAAATTTTAGTATAAAAAATAAGATTTTTCCCCCTGTTTTTTACCATTTTATTCATAATGAATCGATTTCACAACATTTATATTTTTAGAATAAAAAAATAATAAGTTGGGACTTAAAATTAACAAAAGTACACAAAGTGCTCCCCTAATTGTTTTGAGCAGTGTAAATCGAACCAGCATTGAGTAGTCGGTAAGGAAACGTTCTGGTAGTCAAAGGAGAGCAAGATCGAGCCTGGCCTTGGGATTAACTTTGGCCTTGGTATAAAATAATAACTACAACACATCGCTACAAAATTTCACTTTTATGTGTATTATTTCTGTACATTAGTTTGTGCAGTTAATTTCCACACTAAATTTGAAGGCAGATTTCATCCAGCTTTAATTATGTTCAATACAATATTACATTATTTATGACATAAAATTCTATATTGTAGAATTTCAAATTATGAATATATTTTTTTAATTGGGGAAATGTATTTTAATTGACGCTTTTAATTGATACTGTAGTATATTCTCTTAAAAATGTATAGATGCAATATAAGTTTCTGTTACTATGAAGTATAATATTAATATTTTATAAATGTCGACATAAACTCAAATGCAGTTTTAATCTTAAATCTTATACTAATTTATAAAGGTTATTAATATTTATAAAAATATAGGCTAAAACTACACATTCAATAAACACTCCCTATAGAAAAATATAAAGATTTTGCTAGTACTTCTTTTAAATCTGCTACAGGAATTCAGTTTATAGAGAATTATTTATTAAGTCATCCCGCCTACGATTCCTCACTATCAAATTTCAAGTTTCAAAAGCCTCCATATATATCGTCTGCTTAAAACTTGATCGATCCGTCGTGTCATGGCCAATGCAATGTGATCGATTACAATATTTTTCACTACCACTTTAGAAAAAAAATATGAATCTAAAAAACTATCCCTCTGTCCTTTTCTCCTATGGGTTCTATTGAAATCGCTTTTGTGCCTCCCCGCAAAAACGAACATTCGAACACATTAAGAAGAAAGTGAATAGTCCCAAGGTGCTTTGAAGCCTCCATTTCTTTGTGAAACTCTCAGGTGCTGACACGCGACAGTGCACAGCATTCATTTGACAAAATTCTTACTAACACATAAATGGTTTTGAAAAACAGTATTACAATTTCAGTTGTTTTCATATGGTTTTAATTTGGAAAGTAGTTCAACCATAATTAGTAAGTCAAGAAACGTATAGATAATCAATAATCCTTAGTAAATAAAAATAGAATATGAAGGGGCAAGAAGTATACACTCAGAAAAACTTGTACTGACTTTCAGTACGAAAAATTGTGTTTTTCCTGTTTATTACAAGAAGTGTTTAACCAACACAAAAATTGAGCTGCGACTAAATAATAAGGCATGGTTATCACAAACATTGGCACGCATGTCCAAAATGTAGTTTGGCATCTGTTCTTTAATGTTAAGTTTAACGGATAAACAGCTATACTAAAACTTAAAAATACATATTACGGTACTTTCAAATGAATATTATAGTTTTGTTATATATACACATTCTACATTAGTACTGTCCTTGAATTTTAATATAGTAAAGTATTTTTCCCAATTTTCTCTGTGAGTCATTCTAGTCCGTTATAAGTAAGGCATTTGGCGAAATTCTATATTCTCATTTTCACTTTTTAGGTACATAAGGGAGTAATTTCGTAAACAAAAGCATGTTTAAGTACACCATATCATTTAAATGATACTTATTTTGGACAGGTGTTCTTAAAAGCATTCAAAGCAAAGCCAACCGGTAGCATGGATTTTGCTCCACCCCACCCCCTAGCAGTATTTCAACCCAAATAATTTCCAGCCTTTGTAACCTTTGATTTTTCCCAAATTGAAGTTTTTTATTTATTCAAAAAAAATCAAATGCATTCCTTTTGAGCAAATCAGGTAAACAAAAAGAGTATCATTTTGAATTAGAATGCATCTAGCGAAAATAGAAAATCGTTTGTAATCTACAAATTCCAACAGATTACTAACTCATAGGTAAAGTGAATAGTTGAAAACTTTTTTAGTTTGTTCCGAACACTTGGAAACTTTCCCTCGGGTTTAATATTATTTTAGGGATTTCAGAAAATTTAGTTTTAATTTACCAAGTTACCTTTTGACGTACTGAAGCATATTTAAAATTAAATGTCAATTTTTGAAACTTTCAAGGTACTGTTCGTTAGTTACTTTTTATTTAATTTATTTTATAATTTTTTTATTACTGCACAAGTAAGTGATTGTTGTTATTTTAGTAAGTGATTGGGCAAAGTGAATTACTCTCGTTACCAGCCTTTCTTTACAAGACATATTCATTCTAACAGACCAAACTCATTTCTAAAAAACAAAAACAAACTCATTTCTAAAAAACCAAACCAAACTCATTTCCAAAAAAAAAAAAAACTAAATTCTTTAATAAATAAAAAAAATACCAGTTACATTTATATCAAACTCAAAAATCCAAGCTGTTTTTTATTCATCAAAAATCACGTCTGATGTTGATGTTCGAGATCAGCCACTCATGGAAGAGGAGGGGGACTCCTCCATTCACTTCTCTTCGCACGCCCACCACGGGCAGACGATGGCGTTTTGCATCTCATTTGGCATGCGACCAGCGGTTGTCGCACGCCCCTGTCGGCAGCGCCCCCGCGTGACCACTGGAGACAGCTGACGCCCCGATAGGATTCGTCCGCAATAAATTTGTGTTTTAAGTAAGCCCCTTTTTATGATGGTATTGTAGTTTATTTTATTATTGAAAGTAAAAGTGGGATGGATAATTTATCGTTTTTAAAGATTTAATTTTTGCTGTGTGTAGCATTAACCCTCGATCGATCGGATAATTTTCAAGAAAACAATCATAACTGAGCCTATTTTTTTATCCCTGAAAAGTTTTATAAAAATATGTGTGTGAACAAAATATCTATTAATTTTTTATTTGTTTTTAGATTAAAATTTATTTTTAAAAATGGTTAATCTTATTGTCGTTTTAATTGGTGGATTTAAGTTAGTTTGCATCTTATTGGCGCAATACTACTGAACACTCCAGCCTGAATATCTCACGTGAGAGAGAAATAGAAGGCGAAACCTCACCCCGTCATTTTCACGTTGGCAAAAAGGAAGAGGTTAAATTGCTTTTATTCGTTTTCTAAATTCCTTAAAATATCAATTCTGAATCAGATATTTCACTTACATCCAATATTATATTTTTTTAATACGAAATTATATTGCGCTGCATGTGGAGAATTTCTCATGATGTTTATTGTTTACTTACACCCCTAATGGAAATTTTTGTAAGATTGTTGCTTATTTAGAGATTTAAAATTAATAAACTTTAGTTATGTGTGCGGTCTCAAATGCTGTGTCTCTTTTTCTAAAGTAGTCTCCCTTATAATCCCCTTATAATCGGATTCCGTTCAATCGGATCTCCGATTTGACCGGACGAATTTTTTTACAATTAAAATGTAAAAAAATAACTAAAAATGCCTAATGTTTCTTTAATGACCCCCATCCATTTGATGCTGGGAAATAAAATGGCAAACTATGTGGCAAATTTACGATTTTCTACTAATATTTTATATGGAATTTTAATAGTATGTAACTTGTAATCCCCTTATAATCGGGGAATCTATCCGGGAATCTTGAATACATTAAATAAAATCCCAAGTTTGTTTAATTGTGTTCTGTCCCAATTAAGCAGCTTAAAAGTGTGTCTACTATTCAAAGCATCACTTTTACAGCTCGGTTTTTAAATTTACCTCACAGAAATATTAAAATTTTATTTTTCTAGATCATTTACTTTTACTGTAACATCTTTACAGAGACTTTCTTTCTACATCTCTTTTCTTTCATCTTTACTACATCTTTACTAATATTACTTTAACTGAGTTCATCATTCAAATGTTTAAAATAGTTCCTAAATCACTACTTATAAAGTAGTTTATGGTAAAAAAAAATTCTGCAAAAGGCCGAAAGTCAAAGTACCTTGATTTATTAAAATTAGTATATGACATATTTCTACTCACACAAAAAATAATAATTTTGATTTTCAAACCAAATTCCTTTCTACTTACACTATAAACTTAAGTTGTAGCAAACTTCTCGATTTATCAATAACGTTGACATAAAATCTTTACGGATGCAACTAACCAAATTACTTTTTCCAAAACACTTTCGTCCTGTATTCATAATTTGATTCATTAAAACAATCAAATAAGCTATCAACTAATCTTTTCTAATATTTATATCTCCTTAATAAACTTAAACAATCATTTTCGAAAATACCTGTTATAACTTATAATTACCTAATAGGAAATACAATGAAAATACTACGATGGATCAAAATTCCAAAATGGAGATTATGTGTTTTCTATACGTTTTGGAGGGTGCTTATTCTAAAAAAGGACTTTTGAATATTGGTATGTCACTCTACAGCTCGAACTAAAAGAACTACGATCTTCAAGTTTGGTACGCGAGTTCTCAGTGCCTTTCAAACGTCATAATAAGGCTTTTAAGAAAATCTCGCATGCGCAGATGGTAGCTGCCCCATAGAACTCTTTATGCTTTTAATATCTTGAAACTACCTTATCGGGTACATAATTATCTTGAAATGAATTGATTTATTGACTGGAATTGAAATTCATGTAGTGTTACACACTTCTAGTCTTTTAAAACAGTTCATTTTTTTTTTAGTTTAGCTTCTAACTCAAGCTTCTAACTCAACTACTTATTTCGAATAGTTCATAAACAATACCTAAATAAATTTTAACAGCCTCGTTATTTCTTCTCTAAATATAACGACTCTCCGCTGTAGGTCTTTTTGAGATAAAGACATCCGAACAAAGGCTATGGATAATCAAGGACTGTTTTGATTTTAGAGTCGGTATTCTTAGAGTTGGTGATAAATGGACTAGACTCGCGACCGCCGTTGAGTTACGTTTTCAAACACGCCTACTCCATTCATCTCCATTTTTCTTCATTGTCGCGGCCTCTTTCTTGGTTCAACACAATGAATGGCGGGATTCTTAAAAAAGAATTTAAATTTTTTTGGCTTCATATTATGAATTTGGATTTTAAAGACTATTCTGAAATCATAAATGCTTTGCATAGCATAAGCTAATTTTCAATGAGTTTATACTTTAATACTAACTTGAATACGAAAGCTACTTCGGTAGGATTACAATATAATAATCAGAAAATGCCACACTTAACAACACACTCATCACTTAATTCAGAATACATGTAACGCACAAATTAAATCTTTAAAGCCGTATAAAATAAGTGTTTTTGTATCACCGGACGCTGTCGCTCTTTCAATAAAATGTTTTGGATATCCGTGTTAGGAATTTTTATGAATTTTGAAACCTATAACATAGAGTTTCAGATAGGCTTATGTGGATAGCAATGAGGATAGCAAATATTTCTTTTGATGGGTTTTTATATTTTCTTTCGTTTTTAAAATAGAAATTAAAATCAATTCGTTTAGTTATATTTTGAAGGTGATAGATAACTTCCATGTCGTAAGTTGCTGTGAAATATTTTATTTCTTTTTAAGTGTGTGAGCAGTATTACATATTCAAGTTTAAGGGGATACGGTATCCAAAAATTGGTCAAAATATCGATTTTTCAGTTTTTACTTCTTATTATTCACAATATCTTTCTGAACATTTACTGAAAGTTTCATAATGATAACTTCTGTAGAAAAAGGTTATTAAATATTTTCTGGGGTCATTCCTATAAGTTTGAATACGTATTTTGTCTACTTTCAACCGTTTTTCTCTGTTTCGCGTTTTTCAATTCTTGTGTTTAATAAATCCCTAAGGCTTTTTTGCTAATTAATTAAGTTAGAATTTTGAACTTTTTAACCTGTGTTCTTATATAAAGGGTGCACAACATTGTGCATGGAATAATGTCTACTATGTATAGTTGTTTTTTAAAAAATGTTGAATTCAATAATTTGTATTTTTTTGTGATTTTCAGTATACATGCATGTTTCTTTTTAACAGTAGCTCACATTTTTAATTCCATGCATAGTTCTTGAATAAATAGTACTACAAACAAACTATAAAAGTTTGGTAGAGTTATTCTCAAAATTGAAAGAGGAGTAGCGTTTTAAAAAACTTCAAAATTTTGACTTTTTTTAAAATAAATGAAAAACTACTTTTAAATATTTGTTTTTATTGCTAGAATATGTTTTTTTAGAGTGTACATTATATAAAACCACTATAATATTCAAGTTTATGTTATTATTTCTAGAAATAACGTTTTGGGTACCGTATCCCCTTAGTGTTTGGAGGTTTTCTTAGACGCACATGAATTTGTTATAAACATAATAGTTTAATATTTTATAATGCAAAATTCTTAATTTTCTTTTTAAAAAATCCCTTTTCACTGGTTTATATTTTTATTTTTACGTATTTATTGCGTTTTAATTTGCCGAATTACATTCGCCATCATCCGAAGGAGAAAACGAATAGATCTAAAACAACACAATCGCCTTTAAAATCGCGAACTCCTCCAAAACGCGATATCTGTATATAATGATATAGGATAGTAATTGAAGAGACACGATCCACCTTTAACGTACGCCAGGTGGCGTCATAGGAAACACAAGGGGAAGCAATAAACACTATCATGAAAAATCGAACACAAGTGCCTAATCAGACCTCCTGCTGTCAAAAGTAATGGGCAATTTCAGCCTCGTTTGTTTTACCCACGCCTACCCGGGCAGGCTTTTACATCTATTAGTGATTCTTATATAAGACCTCCGTAGTTGACTATTGAAAAATTGAATAGGTTAGATAATGAGCAGTTTTTATTACAAAACTATATATGAGTTCACAATATTTTTATTATTTTTAAATTTTTATTCTGGTACATATTATTATAAAAATGTATATTAAGGGGGACCAGAACCCCAAAAATTTTCAAAAATGATATTTAAATGTTTTTAGTGTTTCTTAAAATATGAAATCTTAGCTTTACAACGATATCTTACAATAAAAGTAAAGAAGTATTTTAATATTTTTTAACAAACGTTGTTTAGGTAAAATCCAGTCATGTTCTATATGTAAGAAACCAGTTTTTTTTTACTTTAAACGCTTATAGTATCTCAAAACTTACTTTTTCAATGTTCATGTACCTTTTTCTCAAAATCTACTATAAGTATCAGCCTGAAATTTTTTATACGTATTCAAGAAGTTGGTTTCTAAAAACCGCTGGAGGGATTTGAGTATAACTATCTTACTTTTTTTTCTTTTTAATGTTATTGCTGTTTTTTCGGTGAACAATATGAAGTTTCACTTAAAAATTTATAATTTAAAAACTAAACAAAAAATTTTAAAATGCCTCCAGTAAAATATTAATAAACATCCATTTAACAACTAGTAAAAATTTCATTAAAAAGTATCAAGTAGATTCTGAGAAAAAGGTACGTAAAAAAGGTCATTTTAACATGGGCTTCAATGGAGGGCTCTGGTCCCCCTTAATATATTTTAACGTGTGGTTAATGTCCTTCTCACTTCTCATAAGAATTGTCTAGCTTCAAAACTCACAGTCTCTTAAGTATAACTAAAATCTAGGTTCAAGGGGACTCATGGGCGACTTTTGACAATAGTAAATTCGATCTCTAATGACCGGTCCTTATGTCTTAATTTTACTTTGAAGAATGTGGGTTGCGCAACTAGACACTTCATCCCAATATGATGCACTTCGAAAGTAAACTGAATTAACTTTTATTTACAAAAAAAACTAGCTTTTCTGGCATAAAGAAGTTGCGGAAGTTTTTGATGAATCGTAATATATTCTATTTCATTTTATTTAGCCGTATTTTTTTTTTTTTTGAAATTTGCAAGTTTCATATATTTATCTTAAATATCTGGATAAACAAAAGGAAAAATGTTCAATGTAGAATCCTTAAACATCTTCAATATTTTTTCATGACACTAACAGCCCTTCTTAAAATAAACAAATTACCTTTTTACGAAAAACGGGTCTTCATACTGAGTACATAAACTTTTTAAAAAAATATTTCAACAAAAAGCCTTAGTCTTATCAATGGAGCACTGGTACATTCCAACATATCAAGATTTTATTTCTTAGACCAAAAAAAACAAACCATTTTCATCTAACAAAAACAATGGGACTCCTAGAAACTAGAACAAAACAAAATCGCATAAAACAAATATATAGCCCTCGAAGATTTATATAATATATTTCCTTTCAAAGGCCGGGGTGTAAAACGACGTTTATAATGATGGCCCCTCTGATGTCTTTTTCTTGCGGCGTTTCAATCATAATTTCACCCCACGTCGTCAACTTGTGCTTTTCGGCGAGAATTTTTTCTCAAAGAAATCGATTTTTCCCACTTGAAATTCAAGAGTGATTCTTCCCTTTCACGACCGCTCTATCGAATTGGCAGCTTTTATTTTTAGTTTTGGAGGTGTGGATTCCTTTTAAATAACATTTTATCACTTGGCTCGTTGAACAAACGATAGTAAATTTTAATAGGGGGTTCAATGAAATACTGTTAACTTTAAAATATATAATTTTTTGTTATACATATTTTAGAAAACAATATATTGTACAGTTTGTCACCAATCGTGCATAGATAAAATGATTGTCTCCTCTCGCAAACAACCACGGCCTGAAATAACTCGATTCTTGTATTGAAATTACACAATATTTTAATGTTGCCCTTTTTACGCAACTTGTGTACCATTTGTACAGTCCCTGGACAAATTATTACACGCACTGCAAGATTTCATGTAAAATATTAATTACCGGGTGATATTGTACCATTTAATTATTTTAAATTGATTTGTCTTTTATTTTTATAGTATCCAATCAATTACCGATTTATTTGAAATAAATAAAACAGCAATGATTTAGAAAAGCATAAGTTTATTAAGTTTTTAAGAAAAGTGAAATTAATGTTAGTAAAAGTCAATATTTAGTTGAGCCACCTGTAGCCGCTATCATAGCTTCAATTCTGCACGGCATGCTATCAATGCAAGACTGTACTGTCTCCTGTATTTGAGGATGATGGTTCCACACATAAATAATCTTATAATAAATAATTAATATAAATTAATCTTAATCATAATTATCTTAAAATAAATACAAATATGTAATCTACAACAACTCTTTTAAATAAAAATCAATAATATTGTAGTTTAAATATACCATTATTGCATAAAAACTCTTAAGAAACATAAAATTACTAAAAAAATACAGTGCGTCTAATAATTTGTCCAGGGACTGTACTGTTTGAAAATAGGATTTTCTGAGTGTATACCAAAACATTTTCATTGAGGTTTTTAATTCAAAATTAAAATTTAGAGGAAATGATGTTGAAAAGACCGCATTCTATCCAAATGACCGATTTGGCGAGAATTTCTGATTGTAGCAAACTGAGTAAGAACCTTTGCATTCGATATGAATAGCGGAATTATGTGAGGGTTTGTTTTTGTCGTGGCAAATATTACACAAGTTTGCGTTTCATAAAACATTCCCTTAAAAGAATGCAAACAATGAAGCATGTGTCAAACTTAATTTATATTGTAAATTATTAAAAAATAAAACAATTAAATTTTTTATAAGAAAGTTATAATACTGATATATACTTTCTTCTTTAGAAACCTCTAAATAAAAGTACTAGTAGTAAAAAGTTTTTTTTAAAGGCACATTTAGATACTATATCTAAATAACTAGAGCATAAATATATTTTAAAAAGTACAATGTTTTGATACTTAAAATTATGTTCTTTTAGAACACCTTGTATAAAAGAACAAGCTGTTAATTCTTTTATGTATTTTTTCTATCCTCGTATTTCTTGAGCTTTACTTTTTTCTAGTTTTAGTTTTATATCGATTTTTATTTTTTCTGTTTATTCTTTCTTGTTGTTTTTTTCTTCCCTTACTCCCCCGCTCACGGTTGAAGTTAAGCCTCCATGTGCCCTCCCCCTTTTCGAACGATTTTTATTTTCACCCAATCGGCTTTGATTTTATTTTTTATAGAACGTTGGTTGTTAACATTTAGGGCACGTTGTTTCGAAAGATGTTGAATTTTTTATAAGATATCAGCTACTAACTTGTTTGAGAAACAAAAATAAAACTTTTAAAGAGTATAGTTAGTTTTAAGTTTAGTTTAATTTTTGTTGAGTTTTAGTTGAGTTTTAAATAGTTAAGTGTGTGTTTAATAAAAAAATATATATAAGTATTTCATTATATGAAAGTAAAATCAAGAAAACTTTTTGCTACAGTGTTCGATTTTTTCTTCTTTAAGCTGTATTTTATATGAAAAAATGATATTTGTGTTGTGACATACCTTTCTGTTTGAAAACTAAAATCATAATGCTGAACCTAATAAAAAATATATATAAAGTTTATTAAAAGTTGATAACATTATTCGCGTTGACAATTATTTCATTCAAATATTACATATTTTTCAAACTTTAAAATGATGAGAAGTATACGGATCAACATAAAAAAAGGATTTTATCGAAATAGAAATATTGGGTTGAAGAAAAGAACCAAGACGACAGTGTATATCTGGGATTAACAAAATTCTTTATTAATAATTTATAAAATTACTTGTAAAGCTTATTAAATATTGTTGGTCACAATACATTTTAGGTTCAATATATATTTTTTTATGTGGAATTTCCATTTAATTAACCTAAATATTATTCCATAAAAACATAGTTTAAAACATGCTTCTTTTTACATCGAATTTAAATTACAAATGTTTGGTCTGCCGAAGTTTTTATAAAACAAAATTATCATTGATTTTTAGAAATCCAACCTTAATAAAATTAGAAAACACAAATTCTAGAATCGAAAAATACATTTTTTATAGTTAAATTCAATATTCTGATTCCACTTGGATCCACAGATTACAGGTGACGAAACCAAATCAGTTTTTAAAGTTATTTAGTATTTAAAGTTAAATTCATTCTCATAACTTTTTAAACGTATGCAATTATTATACAGAAAAAAGGTTAAATCATATTATAACTATGATCATGAAAATTCATTCAAACTCCTTTTCAAATTTCATACCACCGTTTTGTTATCTCTTGCTCGGAAAATCTTCAAAACTTTAACACTTATTTAAAAGTTTAATCCATTAAATAATTCAAACCAAAATACATATTTCCGAACATTCATACTTTCTAATAGAGTGACCAAATGTACTGCATCTCGCGGAACAGTTTAGTTTTTTATTCAACTATCTATTTATAAAAATTACCCTAATAAATAGCCGTTTCACTTTTTACAGTTATTGGAAACGAAAAGAATGTAAATAAAATATGATTCATGAAATTTTTATGGTGATTTCATGTTACAAATCTTATCATTGAAACAAATCTGGTTAGGCTAACTTTGAAATATATTTTCTCAACATTAATATTTAAATAAAAACTGTAATAATAGACCACTTCATTTTCAATCGTTTGAATCAATATCTCTTCTTAACAAAAAGTAGCGCTTTCGCATTTTGTAGTCCCGGATTGAAAAGTGCTCTTGAGCCTCCCCTTCCCGTTTCCATAGTAACAGTTGAGAGTTAAAAGGTGGAGCTCCAAAACTCCGCCTTTCTCTATCCAAATAATGAAAGTCCCTTCCCCCAACACACATTCTAAATTATCGATTTTTTCACGGCGCATCTTTGCTCTTTTGGTGGAATGGAAGCAACATTTTTAAGCGCGTTGGTTTGGTTGGTTTGTTATAAATATATATTTTATTTGTTTTTTGTTTGTTGTGCAAAGGAAAAACTTAAAGATTTTACACTTTTTTATTAAATTTATTAAATTAAAGTGTTTGATTTATGGAAAATATGATATGTGTTCAAAATTTCATTCATTTCAACACCACTTATTTGGATTATCAGTAATTAAAAAGTTATTTAATTTTGTCGACTTGTTAAGAAATTTTGATTTAATCTTAAGTATTTACACCAATTAAAAATGTGTCTCTGTGAGGTTTTTAATTGCTTGGCAATATATTTTTGAATCAAAAATTTGAAATCCATCTAAACACATTAGCCAAAGCTATTCAACTTTTTTTGTAATTTTTAGAGCTCTTTTATTCTTAAGCAAATTTAAAGTCTCTTTTCTCTCAACACACATTCAAAATTATATACCTTTGTCTTTTTCCTGGTTGGTTTAGTTGGTTCAGTTAATCGTTTAGAAATATGTATCTAGTTTATGTTTAACTGTTAGACAATTTCTATTAATGTATTTACATTATCTAAGATTGTATCTAGATGAAGTTTTAAGACAAATACCTTAAAATGCATAAGAGGCTTTTTACTTACTTTAGATATTTTGTTGTTTTAATTTTATAACCATTAATAAATTAAGCTTTTATGACTAAATATTAATTAAAGCTATTTCACAATAATTCAGCTTTTAGTACTATTTTTTTTTATTTCAAACTAATATTATTCCTTTAGTGTAATAAAAATCCTAATAATTCTTAGTATGGATTATCCATATTGATCTTTTTAGCAAAAATAAACAATTGTTATAAACCTCTATCTTTGCTCTGCACATTTTACTTCAATAGTTTGACAAAATTATAACTGATACTATTGTCGAAAATGAGTTCATTATACTTGGATACTCTTTTGATGTGCACATGAAAAGAGAGATTTGTAAGAATTACATTTTTGTATCTGAATCTTTATGTAACTTAAATTTAAACCTTCTCTTACTAATGACATCGAGGCTTCGAGATTACAAATTTATCTTTTTTGAAATTTAGCGAGTTACTCAAATTCCATTAGCGTATTGCGTGTAATATTTTAAGGTTATGCAAAAAAGGCAGCATGAAAATGGCATGAAAAGTTGCAGGTGCACATTTTTTCTGTTTGTGGTCCTAAGTTTTTCTAGTGATCTGAACCTATTCAAGTTATGTTGGGTACAATTTCTGGTGTCTACTTCATTATTTGACAAGTTAAAAAAAAATATGTATTGGCCGCGATAATATTCTACACAGATGATATTAACACATTGATCTAAAATGGTAAATACAAATTTGACGTAAAATCATTCAAAAAAATATTTGCCACTTCTTCGAACCAACGCAGCCATTTTATGTCAGAGCCTCGAAGATCTAAAAAACAAATAAATTCTCGGACGAAATAAAGAAGCAGAAAGCATTCTCAAGGGACCGAAAAAATTTCCAACGTCTTTTCAGCAGCTCCGGGTTTTCAAAATTGGAACAATTTGCGAGGACGCTAAATGCTCGTTACAGGGAACCTGGCTTCGACAATAAAAGTACTCCGTTCCTCGCATTTAGGACTTCCCCGGAGACCAACTTTTTTATGTATTATTTTTGTTCTTTTTCTTCGGTCCTTTCTTCTGCAGAACGATGTTATGAGTTCCAGCAGTTTGTCCGCCTGATATCGCGAATAAACGTCAAGGGACGCACAGAAAACTATCGCATACTTTTGTATCTTTTGAGAGATTTTTATTTTACAATACATGTATTTTAAACTTCTTGTGAAGATAAAATTGTTAGAATTTTACTTTTTTACTTTTTTTTTGTTTATTTAAATGTTATTTTAAGGAGGTTCACAAGTCACTGTTGCAAGATGCAAGATAATTAGATTTGTCTGCCTGATGTCGCGTATAAAGGTCACAAAGAAAACTTTGCACACTTTTGCATCTTTTGTCTTGAAAATTCTTTTACAGTACATGAATTTTAAACTTATTTAAAAGTTAAAAGCTGTTTTAAACGTTGGTTCTTACTTTTGTTTTTATTTGAATGTTAGATTTACGATATTCATCAATCTTTTTTTAATGCAAGAAACATTCCCTTACATACTTTTTTCATACTTTTATAACTGCGAGAAAGTCTTCTCTCTTCTTTACAGTACGTGCAAGTATTTTAAAACGTATTTTGAAGATAAAATCGTTGCTTTTTACTTATTGTGCTAATTCAACTGTTAGTTTTAGGAGGTCCAGTAATCACATTTGAATGCAAGGAAAACAAACCAATTCATTTTCTTAATAATGAAGGGTCTTGCAATAAAGAATGGTCAGCTGCTAGACTCGTTATTGAGCTTGAACACAGTGTGTTGATTAAATTTGAAACGTGACCAAGTGATGAGGCACACTGCTGATCGAGAACACAAATATTGCTGGATAGATTAAAATGCATTCACAAGGTTCATTTATTTCGTTTTCTATAAATTATAAGATTAAATTATAAGATACTGTAAAAAAAAGCAAATATACAAACATTTTACAAATTGATATCAACATCTATAAACTCTCTTTCAAATAATAAATTAGATTAATTTACTACTTAGCATCCCATTTCATTTTAACAAACCGACTCATTTTAAAAATCATCTCAATTATTATTCTGCCTGTCTCTGTGTCATAATAAACTGTTATTCTAATAAGCTATTAAACTAATACACCAGAAATTTCTGTCTTTTAGCACAATGTTTATTTTTTTATGATGATGCATGAAAAAAACTCGCATTGAACCATGCCCTTCAAGGCACATTAGAAAATAATCCATAAAATCTCTCTCCAAAACATGAGGGCTCCGTTCTCTACATTCAAGTCCAGCAACTCCATTCCTCCCTTAAGCACCATATATTTTTCACCGTATAACCCTAATCCCCTTTAACTTCTCAAACTGCTCCCCCCTCCTGCTCCCGGGCATATCTCACACAACCCCCCTGCTCTTTTATCGGTGAGAATTTGAGAAGAGGAAAAACATTGAAGGGCCATTTCGTGCACTACTTGACACGTCGTAGATTGGAACGAACGTGTGAGGAATTTTGTGTGTCCTCACTTTTTTTTTAGTTTAACTTTAGTATTTTTATTTCCTTCTATAGTTCTTTTTTCTTTCCTTTATAGGAATTGTTCGGCTGCAAAAACTTTTTACAGTATCCATCGATTTTCGAAAGAGAGGGTCGTTATCTCTGCTTCGTTTGTTGCCTCTTTTTTTTCAGGCTATAAAAAAATAGAATGAAAAAAAATAGCTAAAGAATTCGAGGAGGGATAAATAAAATAAAGAATATAAAGTGGAACAAGAAAAACGGGAGGAGAAATAAAAAATAAATAGTTTTAGTATAAATAAAAAATGCGGGGGAAAAAAGGAAAAAACTTCGAAAATCTCCTTCTACCAAGACAATGGCTTAGAGTTTTAGGAGAGTTTACGTTAGGGATGCACAGAAAGTTCTTCTTGAAGAATATATAGTATATATAAAAAATATATTCTTGAAGAATATATTTTTATAGTTTCTGATTCAAATTTTACTCTTTTATTCAGAAAAAGTTTATCATGCTCACTTGATAAAAACTGTTTTTATTTTAAGCCATCTGCTATAAAGTTTGAAGTTAAACACTAGTTTATATACAACAATGAAAATCCGTACAAGCAAAAAAAAATTCTTAAGTATTTTTTTTTGAGTTTTCGAGAAATTTAATATTTTCAACTAATAATTATACATTTAAAATTTTAACTCATTTAAATTACTTCAGATAATCAAATGTAGTGCAGAAATGTTACCGAATTTTTTTTTTAAAAATTCTATATAAGATTGGAGTTTTAGCTATATTTTATGAGTGAAGAATAAACTGACACCGTTTAATCTTTTATCTATTTTAATTGTGAAAATCAACTTCACTGTGAGTATTTTCTAAAATTTAAAATACAAGCATTATATCGTTATCAGTTTTTCAATGAACGCAGTACCCAGGCAAAGAATTTAACCCTTTATTTACCAATGGCACTTATAAGTACTACTTTTAAAGCCGCTGTTTTACTTTTCATTGTTCAATTTGAAGAAAATAGGAGGAGGTGAGATTTTTAAATGATGCTTGGTTTTACAGATTAAAGTCTACAAAGGTAAAGTAAATTCTTCCTAAAACTTTTTTGTAATTACCCCTTTTTTGTAAATTAATTAATTTTGTCCCGACGGTACTTATAAGTCCCATTTAAAGTTGCATTATTTTACTTTGCATTGTCCGCTTGAGGAGAAATAGATGATTGTGGGTATATTATTAATACAGCATTCGGTTTCAACACCATTAAAGATTAAAAACATAAAATGCATTTTATATCCCACATATTTTAACCGTAATATATTAGTATAATTGAGTAGCCAACATTAAATAAATGTAAAAAGGCAAAAAATCATAATTTAAATCTTAATTTCAAACATTAAGAGTTAAAGCATCAACTAAACATCAAATGTGTATTAATAAATGTAAAAATTTTTATTAAAAATGTTTCCCGATACGCTAATATTAAATAACAGTTAAAACCCAACATAGCTTATTGTCTTTCCCATCCCCAGTTCACGTCCACAGGAGGGAGGTGAACAATATAAACTGGAGCTGGATATTGATTGGTTCTGAATTTCCAGGGATCAAACTGGAATTCTAAGCTTCGTTTCATCCCCCCCCCCTTTTTTTTTCTCCTGTTTTTCCTGGCCAACCAACTCCAGTCACCCTGGAGATAAATCTTTTTTGTTCCCCCCGCCCACCGCGCCTTGTCTCTAATCTTTGGACTTTATTTTCCAGCCCTCCTCCCCTCCAAGCCCTTAAAGACATCCTGTCTTTCCTTTTAAAAAGGAAAAATATACTTTTCTAAACATTTTTAGTGGATCAACGGGTATGCTTCAGTTGATTTTTATTCGTTAAGTTTTTGTAATTTGTTATTTTATATTTGGGAAAGATTGGGAGAAAGTTTATTGATTAGTGGAATTAAAGGCATAAAATATATCATTAGTATTTATTGAATGGGTTTCGTACTTAAAAACCACCAATTTATTGCATTTCGATTTTTTTAATAAAATCTCTTGTGTAAAATATTACGTTGAACTCAACACATTTATTCTTTAAAGGTTACAAAAAATATTTTTTAATTAAGTAACATCGTAGTGTACAATAAAATAATATTATTTAGAAGTTTAATCTTGTGTTTAATAATGTCAATCATAACAATCCGTTCATTAGTCTTCAAACTTACCAACAATATATTACTGCTTGTACATCTTTTATTTTTCTTGTTGAGGTTAATCAATTTGATTTTTTAACTAATCAAAATGTTTTTTCAAGTTGGAATCTTTTTATTTTGATAGTAGTAGTATAAATTACTTAAAACGAATTGCTTTAAATAATGTTTAGTTTAAAACAAAACTTATTAAATCATCCTTTCTTACCTGTGAATTTCCCAAGTTATTAAAAAGAGAAACCGTTACTCCTATTTATAAATCAGATCGATCAAAATGATCAGGTGGTAAAAATAGTATATCTAAATAGTATTATCGTCCAATCGTCATTTTACCCTCTTTTCAAAATTAAATGAAAAAAATGTAGCAAAAAATATGTTTTTTAATGACATTTTTTTTCTAGTAATCAATATGGTTTTATTCCGGAAAGCGGTCTACTGAAATGTTGCTTTTGCAACTTTCTTAACTATTTAACAAAATTATTGATGACAATAGAATTACAGTATCAATTTTTCTTAGTATAAAAAAAGCTTTCGTTAACGTGAATCATTTCCATTTTACTTTACACATTAGAAAGTGCTGGTTTAAGAGGGGATTTTTTGAACTTGTTGACCTCTTGTCGACAACATTCATTTATTATTGAAAATAGTAATTTTTTTAATTAAAGAAAAACAATTTTAAATACTGATTGAATTTTTACATCGTATGCTTCATTCTTTTATTAAACCTTAACTTTTGATTCAATATCCAACCTTTAAAACTTGATTTCTTTACTACTCCGTTCAGTATTTACAGAAGTCCTCCAACCTCAATTTCCTGACAAACATTACTCTTTGATAGATCTTTGTCTATATTTGAAGATCTTCTTTCAATCATCTCACCTCGCTTTCGCTTTATATTTCGTGTTGGTATTAAAAACTTGTATATTTTCAAAATCCATTTTATTCATTTTGAATATTTTGGTAGTGTTGGGTTTATGCATGCTTCTGAAATTATTAAAAAAATTTGATTAATAGTAACCTATCTATAATATGAATGTATAAAAATAACTTTAAAACACAAATTCAATCATATATTTAAACTCGCGTCACTAGGATTGTTTAGACAAAATTTAAATGATCTATGTGCAAGCAAACTATTAAGATCTTACTAAATGTTAACTGCATTAAGTTTTAAAACTGAACAGCACTCCTTCAGATGCTTATATTTTAACCGAAAACACCTATTATAAGTTTTGAACAATCCCATTTGATATCATTCTTTCATTATTAAAAAGAACACACAAAAAAACACTTTTTTTATTTTGTTTTAAGGTTTACAATTACAAATTTAAACAAGCAGCCTAACTATCCTGATTTAGGATCGTTGCAATTATGGTTTACTTTTAGTTTAATTACGTTTTGTAAAATTACTGTGTTCAAACACATCTCAACTAAAAAAGGTACGGGCTTCAAACGAAGTGTACGAGTTCCTAGTAAATTTCGAACGTCATAATAAGGTTTTCGAAAAAATTATACATGCGCTAGGTTTGAGGTTCCAACTGGCTTTCACCATCCCTAGTTTTTAAAACAAAATCATTGTTAAAGAAACTCTTTACTAATGAAAAAGTAATTTTAATAATATTTGAGCTATTTTAAACTGATTGTTATTGACTGATAAATATTGATTATTTTCCCACCAATAATATAGAATATTATAAAAATAAATTTTCTGAAGCTTTTTATTGGACATAGTCTCTGGTCTTTAAGACCTTTAGAGAAACAATTTCACCCTTATACCGCGGGGAAATAACGTCAATAAATAAAATACCGGACAGTGTGCGTTAAAAAGGTCTGTCCAGTAAAAGTTCGGAGTAATGGGGTTTTCGGCGGACGGCAGAAATTGAAAAAGAACCTTTTCATGTTCCTCCGTCAATAATTCAGAAGAGAAAAGCGAACTGCTTTTATGAAAGTACGATTCGAGGGGTAAAAGCATTACTGCACCAAAAAAAAAGAAATTCAAAAGGTTTAGCTTTGTGATTTTCTTCTGCAGATGCTTGTAAAAAGTTTCTTAAAGTGCCTTTTCTGGTTTCTGGGATCGCCTGAAAAATAAAATCTTTGGTTCTTGTAGTTTAGTTTATCTTCTTTTGGAATTGCTGCTTAATTTAGTGTAGTATAGAAATGATACCAAAGTTGATTTTTTTTTTGTCAAAGTTTCCTTTCCTTCTGGTATTATTTTTTAAAATCCCGATAGAGAATAAATAATAAATATTCAATTAAATTTAAAATAAATCTTTATCAGTATTTTAAATTTGATTACTTTGGATGATTTACGAATGCATCTAAACTTAAACAAGTAGGTTTGTAACAGAATCTGTTACTTACCCCGCTTCCACACAAAAGTTGTGTTAAACAGGTAAAAAGGCGCCCAAAGAGCATTTAATCTATATATATATATATATAAACATTTACATGCTAAATTTGGCTAGTTTTATTTATTTTATTTCGAAAATTCAATAATTATTGCTTATCGTTTGCAAAAATTAATTTGTATTTCAAAGAATAAATATGTACTATTCCTCGCTTTTAAATAGAATGAAAATATTTCATATCAACATACAAAGAATCTCGGAGTGAAATATATTTGACGTCATTTCAAACGGATCGATGTCGCAAAATAAATTTATTTTAATTTATTGTCTAAACGAATTAAGTTTCTCGGGCGATTGTTGCGAATGGCAATGGTGATTTAATTCTAATAACAAATAGGGCCTTTAGCTATTTGTAATTCAAACTTTTAAACGCCAAAATTAACTATTTTCATTAATTTTCTTTCTCAGATTTAATGATTAGATTAAATTAAATTACAGTTCGAAAAATATATAATTAGTACAAATGATGCTTTAAAAATAAAAGTGAAACTTTGCACAATTTTTATGCCAAGTTAGAATTCTCTTTGCATCTTTCTTCATACATATATAATGAACCATCAAAAGAACTCTATTGTGATATTACAACAATCCAAACTGAATTATATCACATAAATAAATATTCTTTCGAAAGTTTGTATTTTTTTTTAATAAAGCTCCTCGTACGTTTAACGAAATGGCAACAGTGAAAATATTGAATAAAAATGGAATTTGCATGTTATTTCAATGTAGATTAAATTTTAAGTTATTTAAATTTTAAATAAACTTCTAATTTAAAATTTTTAATGAAATTTGAAATGTAGCCTAATCTAATTTTTTGCTTCAAAATGACGTATCCCACTTGTCTGTGGGACTTGTGGTTCTTTCTGTGAAAGTGGGTGACGGACGGACAAACAGACGGACTGAACGATTATAAAACCTTCCACTTTTTACGTTATAAACGTAGTGTGGAAGCTAAAATTATAGTTAAGCATATTTTGAATAAATTTTAAAAATTGTACTGGAAAGCTCGAATTCTAATTTTTAATATTCAATACTTTACTAATAGTTTTCATATATGCATGAAAATAGCACGGAAGTACTTAATTTAGTAGAATTTGTACAGTTCAAATACCTTTAACGCAGAATCTTGATCTTTCATAACGATGTTCTTATTTCCGAAATTCCCATCAAGGCAAACGTAAATCCCTGATCTGATTGATCATTACAATCTCGTTACTTCACGCGAGAACGTACTCGAACTTGTTGACATCTCGCTCAACTGGTTTGACTAACATGTAATTAACGGTTTAGTTAATTACATACAATTCAGATGAATTTGAAAATGCTGTGATAGTTATACATTTATACGAAGGGCAATGGTTATAGTATGAAGTATTAGAGTATTTAACTATGAATAGTAAAAAAATTCGTATGTAGCCTAAGTAACCCAATTGGACTGACTTTGGACTTTGGCCCCAGTGGTCCCAAGAGAACAGTTTTTAAATACAGTGATCGACAACGAACTTCAATAAATAGAACGCGTAAGATAAAATCAAACAAAATATATTCTCTGCAGAGGAATATATTTTGATGTATGTCAAATTCGTCAGAATCTAATTCCCTGTGTGGTGCTTAATCACTTCGCCCGTAGCCAATATATCTAGTGTAGCTCTAGTGATAATTCAAACTAACCTAACCAATGCCCTCGTGATACGTATAATGTCGAATGAGGTGACGTTAAGCGCCCCCTCGTTTTTCAACTTGCTCACGGTGAAAAATTGAGTCTCTAATAGGCATATTTCACTCCTTGAGTGTCAACAGTTCCTCAGAAAGTTTGAAAAATAATCGATTGGTTAATCAAATTGGTTTAACAAATGTGGATTTCCCAACTGTATCCCAAATTTTGTTGAGCAATTGACTTCAATTTCGGGTGCAACAAGGCTTTTAATACACTGGACAGTTTTCTAAGAGCACACTTATTACAGCGTAGTTTTTACAGTCACAAGTTTGCCAAACCACCAAGTGGATCTCCAGGAGACGCAATCCAACCGGTCTTAATCTCCGTTTGTTTCAAAGAGAAAGAACTACGAAGAATCCCGAGTAATTAGAGAGCCTCTTCTCTCATCTCCGGCAGCTCGGAGCTCTTAAAAGAAGCTTAAGAGATTAAGCCCCCTGTTTCCTTAAGCTCGTGACGAGTGCTGATGGACTCTGGAGTGGTCCATTCGTCTGGATTCCTGTCCCGATTTCGGACATCGCTGTAAAATATGGGCCTCGTCAGCACTGCATGCGATAAGAATGCTGCTGCCGCTTATCTTGGGATTTTTGATACGTCCTGCTGGATCATCAATTAAGATTTAGATATGATTGTAGTTGAGAGTTACTTTTTGGGATCCATCCCGTGTATCGGGTGTAGAATAATTCGGATGATAAACTTAAGAAGAGGTGTATACTTAGTAGTGTTCATTATAGGTACGAGGTTAGGTTAATTCCCAAATTAGGATGCTAAAAGTAGATGAACGATAACTCTTGGTGATTCATTAATTCGTTTAGGATTCTGTGTGTTGCTTGTCTTTTTGATTTGTCTATAGGATCATCAAATAAGATTTAGACATGATTGAAGTGAGAGTTACTTTTCGGGCTCTATCCTTTGTATTGGGGGGAAGATTGTATATTTGTATTGGGTAAGCAGAATTTAGATGATAAAATAAAGCAGACTTTTAATAATTTATAGTATTCATTATAGGTATGAGGTTAGGAGAGTTACCAAAGTGAGGATGTTAGGATTCATTAATTAATTTGGAATGCTGTTGATTGTCTTTTTGATATATCTGCTGGATCAGCAATTAATCATACATGATTGTAGTGAGAGTTAGTTAAGGGGATCTAACCCCTGTTGTGTTGGAATAATATTTTGTGAGTGTATTTTCAATATTAGTTTCTTATAGGTACGGTATAAGAAGAGCTTAAATTAGTATGATGTTCGATTAAACAGGCTTTTTAAGTTGTAATGATTCAATAAATTGGAGATTTCATTCCTTAATTTACCTTTTTGATGTATTCTGATTCATTAATTAAGATCTTGATATGCCTGTAATAAGAGTAACTTTTTAAGAAAAATCCCTTTGTTGAGTTGAGGTAGCTTTTTGTGAGGATATAGTTTTATCGAGTTATTGAATGATTTAGTTAATTAGGGTGTAATATAATAATCACTATTTGTTAGATACGTCTTACTTAGCAGTGGGCGTTGTTCAAATCCAATGAATTTTCACACGGTTTCATTAAATTTTCGTTAAAACTCTCTACTAATGAATACGTAACTTTAATACATTTGAACTGTTTTTTAACTGAATGCTTTTATCATTTTTATTAAAAAAAAGAAAGACCAAGGACTGTTAAAAGAAGTTCTTTGAACTTTATAGCCTGATTTTCAATATCTCATTTGTAAAAGAGATTCTCAGCTTTGGACGCTTTATCATTTTGGTACCTTATTTCTTACTTTTTCATCTTCCCATGCCATCTCCTCGGTTGGATCCACATTTCGGAAATTTTCTAACTATAGGGGTTTAGTTCGCCAATCTCTCAATCCGTCGCCAACAATTGGTCAATTTGACCAAAACTGCCAGCTTTTATCCCTTTCTACTTTACTTCGCTAAACTTTTTTTTTAGTTATTACGTTGTCTAGTTTCGCACAAAACAGATGTAAAGAAAGATTTTTAAAGTTATGTTGTAGTTTGAGAACTACAGGCAGAGTAAAAATTTCAGAGTTAGTACAAAGATTCTTTCAAAGAAGTGAGGCAGTGTGAGTTTGCACATTATGGCACATCCTTAATGCCATCCCCGCATAGAAAAATATGTAATATAGGGTCGAAGTTCATGGGATAAGTCATGGGATACTCAACCTCAATTTGAAGGCCAAAGTAGCTCTTCGTGACGTTACGCGATTGCCAGCTTTTCCGAAGAAAAAGTACAAAACAATTTATAGCCTGATTCGCAATATCTCATTTGTAAAAGAGATTCTCAGATTTGAACACTTTATCATTTTGGTACCGTATTTCTTACGCCTTCAACTTCCCATTCCATCTCCCCGGTTGGATCCACATGTCGGTAAATTTCTAACTACTATAGGGGTTTAGTTCGCCAATCTTTCAATCTGTCGCCAACAATTGGTCAATTTGACCAAAACTGCCAGCTGGATTTGGACCAACCTTGCTGAGCCTCTGGCCTGTTGTTGGTCGACAATTTTTGTATTTGTATTTGTGTAACCGAACATGTTTCATTCCCCTATTCGTTCTTCTATTTCGAAACAACCGACACCCAAAACCGAACGGGTAGCGTGACATCTCACAGAACTTCTGTGGCCTTAATAGTTAATTTGAAAGTGTTGTAATGGGGTAAAAATAGCAAGAACCAAAGTGTATTGGCATTGGCGACTAATCTCACGAATAAGGGATCTTGGCATGAAAAAACCCGATAACTACAAGTCACCCAGCGTTTTTCGCTTGATCGCCCCCGTATCTGTCGAACATGAAAGGGGAAAATTCTTCAACGTCAAGACACAAAAATAATAACAAACACCCAAAAAGTAAGAAAAAACATAAAAAAAAAGGAGTTCGTCCAATCACACAGTCTATAATAGGCCATGGCGTGTCTTTTACGAAGTGAGATGCTTCCGATTTGATGCGTTCTAGAAGATTTTTTATTCTAGTGTCTTTCTTTTTTGTTCTTATTTCCAAGATACGCAGTCGGTGGACAGTAACGATGTGTGTGGAAGATATTAAGGACAAAATTAAGTTATCGTTGCATCATTGAACTTTCTACGGATAACTGGATTTGCAGCAGATGGTTAAAATGGAATTGGTAAAAAGAGTAGTCGTGTATCGTTTTGAAGATTAATGTTTTGCCTGTAATTGGAATCATGTAATTCATAACATTGGATGATGGTCTGCTAATATTAGACTGGAAACTAGGATGTCCGCCGAAACGGAATTTATCAAGCAATCAAAATTGTAAATGTGTGAGGTTTTTTAAAAGTAACGTTTGTAATATTTTAGCCATTAGACTTCTTCCATTCACATCTTTAAACGTGCATTAAAATGTCAGACAAACAGGAATTAAATAACAAATTATAATTGAATTAAGAATATTTTTCTTCAGAAAAATCGTACAAGTTTTACCTTTATTTATAACAAAGCTAACGATGCTTTAACAATGATATTTAAAAAGTTTAAGATTAGAATATATAAGAGGAGTTGAAATAGAAAGGAATAGTAAACCAAAATGGGAGTTGAATAGAAAAATAAATTGTGTTTAGTGTGTTTACACGCGTACAGGGTCGTACTCCAAACATTTCTTACTGTATAAAATAATTAAATTCAAATCGTAGAAAATAATCAATTTATTTAATGTTTTAAAATATTGTCTTCCACGGTGATTTTATTTTATTAATCGACATGATTTTCTCGCAGTTAAACTAGAATTATATAAATTTGTTTGGCATTTTCGGAAATTCATTATCATGAGAAGCCATTTACTTTTACAAATACTACTGAAAACTGAAGTGCTGCCTTTCCGATCTAGCTCATAATTGAATGACCTTTTTAAAAAAAAAATCCTACGAAGTTTAAAATTCAAAATACTGTAAAATCTCCACTCAGTTTAAAATATTTTCAATCAATTGAAATTACACAGAAACTCATCGACGCTATTTTTCTATTTATGCACCAAAAAGAAAAACGCCCACCTTGTCTTACTTTCACAAACCCTCCCCACCTTACACGCCACCTTAATCCATTCAATTGATCAATGCTACCCATGACTTGTCGCTCCCTATTAGACTAAGGGGAAGAATGAATTATGGTCCCCCCACAAGAAAACGTCGTTTTTAAAGTAATGACACATTATCTGGCGTATAAATAGCTATGCAACCACAAGGGCGGGCGTACTTTACGGCGATCGATATTTTGCAATCAGGGGACTCTCCCCTCTCTCGGTGGGGGAGGATTTTTTATTTTATATCTCTCTGCCAATAGGGTGACGTCATGCAGTTTCCAATTTTAGACCCACGTTATTGGATTGAAGGCGTTTTAAAAATTTATTTGGTGGTGGGTGAAATGAAAAATGGGCGGAGTTTGAGTTTTTTGAGTCCACGCCCCCCGATTTTTTAAAAGAGGATTTGGAGGTTTGTCGGTGCTCTTTTATGTAATGTCGATTTTGTAATTGCGGTATTTTAAATAAAATTGAAGTTTTGTTCAATTCAGCATTCCTATTCTGAATAGTAAAATATTGTAATATTTTGTTGTCGTTGTTGTTTATAGTTTAGTTTAATTTCCAAAGTAACAAACTTTCAATATTTTGACTGATACGTAACTGGAAAACAAGGATAACGAATTATTAAAGAGAATTTATTTCTTTTTTAAATTAATATTATTTTTATATAAAAAAAATGTGAGAAATAACCCTAAATACAGATGATACGTTATTAGCTTCTGATATATTGTTTCAATTTAAAAGTTTGATAATTCAATTTAAACTTGATTCTTTTGTAGGCTAGTTTTTTTTATTCTTGTAGTGTGTACGTTGGAAACTTAATTCGTAGTTAGTCTGTATCGTTGATTTAAAATCCTCCGATTAAATCTAAACATGAAAATGAAGTCGTAGTTAAAAAAAATTAGTGTTGTCTAGTTTCCATATTTCAAAATGACTTAAAAGATTTTTTAAAAACTTATGGATTTACTTATTTTATTTCATTTTTTATTATTTTTTATTTTATTTTTCTTCGTAATACAATACTTCCTATATCTTAAAGAAATCTACTGTAGGCTACTAATTTTGATATCACTACAAATACATTAAAATCACCAAAAATAGCCACACACCTAACATTACTTTCAAAATCAATCATTTTACCATACATGCCTACCAAAGAAAAAAAACAAAAAAAACGGAATTTAAACAAAGTAGTACAAAAACTCCATTTCTACACTGCGAGGGCTAGGTTTATTGTCCAATCATTGTGTGCCTTTAAGGATCCGCGTTCTCATTGTTGACCGATGGTCTAGTGACACCATTACAAAAAAGTTGTCGTCTGTATCGTTGATTTAAAATTATCTCTTTAAATCTGAACATGAAAATGAAGTCGTAGTTAAAACTAATTAGCATTGCCTATTTTCCATATTTCCAAATGACTTATAGATGTACTTATTTTATATAATTATTTTATGATTTTCTTTTATTTATCTTCAAAATACAATACTCCCTTCAGCTTAAAACCGGGATCTACTATTTTGAATATCGCTACAAATACATAAAATCATCAAAAATAACAAATAACCATAACCCCACTCCTAACATTACTTTCAAAATCAATCACTTTACCATACATGCCTACCAGAGAACGAAAACAAAACGAAAGGAATTTAGACAAAGTAGTATAAAAACTCCGTTCCTACACTGAGAGGGTTAGGTTTATTGTCCAATCATTGTGTGCCTTTAAGGACCCGCAGTCTCATTGTTGACTGATGGTCTAGTGAAGCCCTTACGACAAAGTTATAGTCTGAATCGTTGATTTAAAATTCTACCATTAAATCTGAACATGAAAATGAAGTCGTAGTTAAAACTAATTAGCATTGTCTATTTCCCATAATTCAAAATGTCTTAAAAGATGTTTTAAAAACTTATGATTTTTTTTTTTAGGGTTTTCTTTTATTTTTCTTTGTAATACAACACTCTTATAGCTTGAAACCAAAATCTACTATTAGCTATTAATTTTGATATAGCTACAAATACATAAAACCATCAAAAATAACAAATAACCACACTCCTAACATTACTTTCAAAATCAATCACTTTACCATACATAGAAAAAAAAGATTTTAGACAAAGTAGTATAAAAACTCCGTTCCTGCACTGAGAGGGTTAGGTTTATTGTCCAATCATTGTGTGCCTTTAAGGATCCGCGGTCTCATTGTTGACCGATGGTCTAGTGACGCCCTTACGAAAAAGTTATTGTTACTCCCGCAATTGATCAAGGCACAAAAGCCGCCTCCTTATTAAGGACCTTCCCCTGGACTGCGAGTTAACAAACAACCGAAAAGAGTTCTTTTTTATGTTTATGAGTTTTATGTTTATTTCTCTATTTTGTGGGAAGGAAGTAACAAAAATAAAAAATATCGAAAGAGATTGATTTAATGTTTCTTTGATAATATCACCATATTGATTTTGTGAATAATTAAAAGGGTATATATTATGCTAACTAAAATGGAAAATGAATTCATTGAATATTTTCGTTCAATAAATCCTAGTTTATGGACTAATAACATTTTAATTCAAACAATTAGGATAAGTTACTATTTAATAATTTAATAACTTAAAAGCACCTAATGCACAGTAAACGCTTATTAATTAGGTTCTTGACCTTAAACTTTTTAACTTTCTCGAATTTGCAGTTTTCATAATAATTTAATTTCTTTCGTACATTTAAAACAAAATATTAATTGACTTTACATTTTTAAAGTATTTAAAATAATGAAAAAGTGAAAATCGAAATGAATTTTAATAAGTTTCAATATCTAATGTAATATTTTTTACTATTTCAATTGTTTAAAAAAAGAAAAAAAATTAAAGTTGATTCAAAGTTTCGATTATATAGGCACACTTTACAACTAACAGTTCATAATATTACTATATAACCATACTTGATCAACAAATAACAGTATATTTTATGTAATTATTTATAGCAACTCAATACAAAACTATGCCAACTCTATTTCAATAAACTTACATTCTTGATACTTTTTCTATTAAGGTGGCCCAACACGTTCGGACCACTTTTTTAAAAATATGAACTTGAAAACAACTTTGGTAGTATTTCTGTGTGTATCTGAAAGAAATAACTATATATAACAAGTAAAATTTTGGCATACATACCAACTTTTTTAAAATATGGTCATTTTATGCATGTTTTATGCAGTTTTCTGTCAAAAACTTCACTTGGGCTAGAAAAGAAACTGTTCGACCTATTAAGAAAATAAAACCACCAAGTTAAACTGTAAACTTATGTCCAGGGAATATACCAAAACCAAAACATTTTATTTAAAAATAAAGTTTTTATTAGTAGTCGAAAAAAGACTTATTAGAGACTTAGACTTAAATTAGAAGTCTGATTTTCAACATTTTTTACGGTGTGTCAAAAGGATTAATAGGCCAAAACAAAATAAAAAAAAACATATTTCTTAAAGGTTTTTAGGTATATTCCCTAGACAACAATTTCTTAAATTAGTAGAAAAAAGAATTTTTAAAATTACTCAATATAATTTTCAAAATTACTCAACTTTTTTAGTTATATTTTTCCAACTGAAGCTATTAAATGAAAAACTGAAATGCGAGAAAGAAAACAGTTAAAGTTTCAACATCTGGTTGATGCTAGTGCTACTGACCTTTACTAAATTAATCACTACTTTTGTTCGAATTGCGTCACAGTGAGAATGCAGACAGTTTTAGAAACAAGAAAATCTGGGTAATCATATAAAAAAAATTTAAAATATCAATTTTTTCCGAAGATGGAATTTTCAACGTGTGGAGATACCTTAACAATCATAAAAACTCTGCAATGAATAAGCAAGAAATGGCGAATACAGAAGTTTGCAATTTATTGTAGAGGGCATGAAATTAATTTATTGCCCTACTCTAATGGAATGGGGGACTGGAAGATGAAAATGATCCCGATCTGACCTGGAACTTACAAGTTTTCAATCTATGTCGAAACAAGAAGCATTGGATTTCAGTCTTCTCCTTTTTGATCAAAAAAAAATCTTGGAAATATCGGAATGCAAGTAATGCAACTTCAAAAAAAAAATGTTTTTTTTACTAATAACTTTATTTTAATCAAATGTATTAAATTGTCAAGGATAAAAAATCGTTTTCAGTAATGCCAACTATTTATAATATATTGACATCATGCATAAATGCAATGCATATCATTTCTTTCACTAAATTCGAGAATAGAAATTCAATTTCGATTTAAAAATTGTTCATTTGTTCATTTTCATACTCTACTTTAAAACTATTGGTAATACTTTGATTAATATCACAACATCTATAATTCGTTAAAAACATTTTTATTACTTTTGAATTTCTTCTGACATCAAGCCATCTGAACTAATTCATTTGAAATATTAATTTTCAGTGAATAATAAATATCAAAACAAGAAAATAAACAACAAAAACTTTAATTGGTATTAAATTTGTAGATTTTTACTTTCATATACCAAATATGAAAAAAATATAAAAAATTGCGGTTGATTCGAAAATCCTAGATAGAGATTTTCTTCACGTTTTCTAGGGTACTGATTCTAAAAAAAGTGGTTTATGAACATTAATCGGGCTGTCAGACTGTCTGTCTGTGTAAAACTACTCTGCAACTCGAAATAAAACAATAAAATAAACATCGGAGTTCGAATTTCGTACACAAGTTCCTAGTACGCTTCGTAGAGAATATAGCGCATGCAGAGAATATAGCGCTTTTTGAGAATATAGCGCATGCGCAAATGGTAGTTAACTTTTTAGATTTTGAAGATATTGAAATCCCCTTACAAAGTACATAATGGGGTTGTTTCGCGTCGTGAATGGCAACAGCTCCAGCGTTTTTTTTTAATTGTTGCGTGGAATTACTTATGTTTTGGTATCCGAAAATAAGTTTTCTAAGAATATTTTACTTATACCTTTTTATGAATGCCAATTTCTTGCTGTGCTGTGAGTTGTTCAAAACATTTGTTAAAGAAAGCTTGCGTAAAAAAATCTTTTCATCCATATCGGTCATTTTGAGGGTGAAACCAAAGCAGCCAATGAAATCGCAGTACGTTAAAAATGAAAACAGGCGCGTTACATCGTCTGAAACATTCCCATAACCTTTAAATACACTGTTCAAAACAATTAAAGGAGCGCATGAATTAAACCCTTTCACCCTCAATGATTCCATTTGGAATCGTCAGCTTGCGATTTTTTTTTTCTCACTAAGTTGAGCTCGCACTTATTTATCGTTAGATGGAAGAATCATGTCTATTGAAGAATTAAATAATGTTTGTTTTAATTAAATGAAAATATGAAAAACATGGTAAATTAAAATTCACTGCCAAAAAATTTTATGAAATAAATTGACCCTAAATTCGTCACGCTTGCATTCTTAGATGTTTAAAAATTGATTTTAACTTTTTTTAACAAATAAAGTTTTGAAAAAATTATTGTTATAATTTATTCAAAAGTTATGATTCCAATTTTTCCCCTTAAATTTAGTTAAAAAATTGAGATTTTTCCCCCTGTTTTTTACCATTTCATTCTTGATGCATAATGAATCTATTTCACAAATTTTAGATTTTTAGAATAAAAAATAAAAAGTTGGAACAGGAAGGATTAACAAAAGTACGCAAAGTGCTCCCCTAATTGTTTTGGGCAGTGTATGTATTGATTTATTGAGTGGTAAAGGGATTCTAAAATACGACGCTCGTCGCCAATAGTCCTCGTGTAGCGACGATAATTCAAACTAAACTAAACTAATTGAATGATAAAAGCAAGTAGTGCATTGCTAGCTTTAATACTTTGAATTGAAATATTATGCTTGTTTGTGGCATTTATGTTCAATCTAGAGAGTGACAGACGAACAAGGAGGGTTATCAAATTTTTTACTTTTCACTTTTTCAATTGCATGAAAGTTGTAGGAAAAAACTTCCAAACAAACATAATATTTAAATTTCTTGTGAAAAATAAATTGGATGTAAAAAGCGATTTACTACAACAATTGATTATTAACCATGAGACAATAAGATATTGGTCCGTAACAAGAATTGGCCCCAAAAATCTTACATCGATTTTTTTTCCACCTTTAACAAAAAAAGGAACAATTCTTCGCAACCGGATCCCATCAGATAAAAAAAGAATAATCGCAAGAAAAGTCAAAAATGCTGTCGTCTCCCGATTTAGAGAAAAGGGAACTGAAGACGAATCACGTGATCGCTTCTTCTGCCAGTCACGGCCGGTCCAGTAATTGGCTGACGCCGAGAATCCATGAATTGAGTCACCCAACTTGAAGAAACTAATCGAACTTCACAAGGAATAGCGCCCCAACAACACCAAAAAAAGAAGAATGTTCTGAAATTCGAGATGAAAATCTTTATATTTTTTCATCTTTCTTTTTTCTCTGGGGTTCTTGGATATTTTTCCCTTGTATATATATTTTTATTCGGTTCGATATATTTCTTAGAGGTATTTTTATATATTTTTTGTGCCGTTACTTTTGTTGTGTGTCGAAAATGCGGGATGAAGAAATAGTGAAGAGACATAAACGAAAAAAAATGGAGTAAAAAAATGAAAATGAAACGAATAAATGGTGAAGAAAAGGTATTGGAAAAAACACAGTTCTCGGGTAGAGAAAGAGGGGGGGGAGGGCGTTAAAGCTATTCCGTTGGAACGCTTTCATCTAAGGTTTCAGAAGTTTTGTTCAAAGTTAATAGGATTGAAGATAGGAATGAAACTAAAACCTGCCTCCTTTCTTTTTCTTTGCCACCTTATCTTAAGCTTTTTTTTTATTCCTTTATCTTACTCCTTTTTCACTGCGTTGAAAGAAATTTTCTTGATTGCCGACCAACAATTCGTGGAGTAATTGATTGAACTTTTGACGAAGATTTTAGATTGGAGAATGCTTTTTTTAGAAGTAGGGACAGCCAATGGTAGGGTGTAATAGGCGGGTCCTCGATTGTAGTTGGCTTTTTAAAGTGCGTCTTTTAGGCTTGTATTGACCATTGAGATTAAAGTTATGTTTGTTTGTTTTTCGACATTGTCTTATCTACGCTAAAATTTATTCCCTTTAATTTAAAAATGGTTAATAAATATTTTCTTTTCAGTTGCACTTGAACTTTTTAAAGTTTTTCTGACTTTTTATTTTAAAAAATTTTATCTATCATTTATTTTCTATTCAATAGTAAAAAAACATATTTATAAATATCCATTGTACACTTTAAAAGTACTTCTGAAAATTCTGAATACTTTTTAAAATTTTAACCCAAATATTAAAAAACCTTAATATTCTTAAAATGCACGCATTATGTTTTAATAAAAAAAATTTTAGTCAAATCTAATTAAAAATCAAAGTATAGTAAAAAATAAACACCGTAAATATTCAAATTACATTTATCATTCAAAATATAAAAATATAAAAATTCCAATACATGATGCAAAGACACATAATGCATTAACTTTAGTTTTAAATTTCCATCAATGTATAAATTTTAATTTAATTAAAAAAATATTTGTATTTAGTGTCTAGTTGTCTAGTTCAAGTTAATGCATAAAGAAACGTTCTTTTATTTTAATTAATATTTAATTTTCTGCCTTGGTTAGTAAAACAGTTTTAAAAACAACTTTTAACTCTAAATATATCAAGCATACACATAATTTTATATTTGTAAATTCATTCAAACTTACTGAATTTTAGTTATACCTTACAATAAAAATTAGTATGAGCATTAAATTGAAAATTTCTACATGAGTAATGGCAATGATGAAAACCTTAAAGAAAAAAGTTGTTAAAATTATATTGAAAAAAACGGTGTAGAACCGGTATTAAAGAAAACGTCGCCGAAACTCTATAAAAGAAATTATTCTAACATATAAAACTAAACGTTTTGTAGAGATTTCAACAAAGAAACAAAACACAGAGTTGCATTTATTGTTATTTAAAAAAAAAGTTTTTAAAATTATATTGAAGAAAACAATGCGGAAACGGTACTGAATAAAATTTTTGTTGAAACACTATATAAAGGAAAATATTCCAACATATAAAACTGAACGTTTCACAGAGATTTCGGCAAAGAAACAAAACCCAAAGTAGCGTTTATTCTTATGGACCCTTTATTTTCCCTTGGAGCATCTTGCGGCGGAAGTGGGCGAAAAGCACTTCGTGTGTACTCGCGGATTATGGGGAGACAAAAGAACAAGAAACTTCACTGCTGCCACCAAATCATCAGAAATTCCTAGTTAAAAAGAGCTTACGGCTAAGCCCTCTTTTCGATTCCAAAAGCGCAGTCGGGCTATGATAAGAGGAATCCGCCGTTCTAGTCCGACGCAAATCTTCGGCGAACATGAATCTGCACTCACCCGGCTCGAATTCGAGGTGTCATTTAAGGCGATTTCTCTTTTGGAATCTCCGTCCTTATGTTTCTCTTTAGACAGCTTGGTAGTTGAGGGGGTTCGGCTTTGTTTCTCGGAAATTAGGGAGTATGTGGCGAAGCTTCCAAAAAAAGAAATTATTTGCAAGAATTATTGTTCGAAATAAAAATATATAGATTTACTTACATGATAGCGTTTTCTCGTTGTATAAATTAAAACAGCAGATTAATTTTATTATCATACAAATATATAGGTTATATTTTTTTATATTTTAATTTAATCAAAAAATACCATCTTGACAAAATTAACAAATCGTGAATAATCGTAGCACTTTTATTAAAATTTTACCAATGAAAAAATTAATATGCTGTTGTTGTTATCAAAATGATCAAATCGCAACTAAAAATATAATTTAAAGAATGTCAATTAGAAAAAATCAAAATAAATTTTGTTCTCCTACACTTTTAAAACTTTTGTGCTTGGTTTCACCATAATAATGGTTCCTAGTAACTGCAACGGTTGTGTGGGGAAATGTTTCACCATATTTTTGGTATTTGATGAAGCCTTTTTTCAGGTTTTGGAAACACAAGCCTGATAACTGGTTCAACAGAATACGTAAATGTGGTGAAACATTTTACTCCACAGCCGTTGCAGCTACTAGGAACTGCAGTTTTAGTGAAACCAAGCGCCAAATTTTTTAACTGTACAAATCGAAGGAACATCCGTATTCTTTAAAAATATATTAACAAATATATAAACACCGGCTTTTAGACGGATATTATTTCAAACTTTAACAAAATAATTAACTGCATTTTATTATAAAAATTATCACAAATATAAATATAATTTAAAGAACAGCAAATTAAAACACAAAAAATATAGCTTTATAAATATGTACCAATTGCTACTTTTAATACACTCAAATATAACACAAAAAATTGAATAAATTTCTACCTTTCAAACAACAACACGCATTTGCACACAACCCACTATTTCCACTCTTCAGTTTATCCATATCTTCTACATCCTCTTCCATATCTATTATAAAAATTATTCCAAATAGAAATGTAATTAAAATGAGCGCAAATAAAAAAAAAGGAGTTTTATTAAAATATATTTCGTTACTTTTAATATATTCCAATACACTATTTAAAAAACCGAAAAAATATATAATCTTGAAACAATGTTCCATTCAACCGCAGTTACACGCACTCCACTTTCCCATCCATCAATCTCATCTTCCATCCTCTCCGATCCAGGAAGAAGAGAAACCAGACCATCTCCTTTGGCCATCATTACTATACACGGCTTTTTCATCAGCACGATGAGGGCTTGCTTTTAAAAAGGAAAACACTCATTCCCGATCCTCGAAACGGGAGCTGATAAAAACGGGATATAAAAACGGGATCTGACGTGGAAGATGGATGGACTTTGACATTCGACTCCCAGGTAAAGCGAGCCTTCCTCCGGAATACCGAAACTCTCTTAAGAGATAATGGGCCCTAAACCTTGAACCAAATGATAATGGAGATATTTTTCTTTTTTTGGGGGGGGGGTGGTTTTGGGCGACTTTTTATTTGTAATTATAACGAATTTTATACAAATTTGGTTTTAAAATGAGTGTTATATCTTACTGATAGGCTTGTGTCCTCAAATATAAAAATGAGTTTGTTAAAGGTTTTCATAAAAAAACGCTAATAAACTCTTTTAATGTATTTTGTATTGAATTTATTAAGTGTAAGTTTATTGTAATGTTCAAGTGTATTTTTTGACTGACTTTATAATAGTATAAAATAGACTACTAGATAGGAGTTAATAAAATTTAAATATTTAAATTGACTTCAAAAATATATTTACTTAATCAAAAAAATCAGTTGCTTGTTTATTTCTGAAACATCAGCTAAAAATCTACTTTATACATGAAACGAAAGGGTCCCATTCAATAAAAAAAAACTTATTAATAACTCCTGAGCATATAGTATTTTCGATTTTTATTTTATATTTATTCAGGAATCAACATATAACATACTGAACCAACAAAATTCCTCTATACCTTTAAAATTTTAAATATCACAAACTTATTTTTAACACCAAATAAATTTGGTTTGGCAATTAATACAGACCTCAACTCTCAAAATACAATATATTTTTATATATAAAAATACGCAAATTTTTATTAAATTGACTTTAAATAAACAACGAATTTAATTCTCAATATTTTTATTTCAGATAATAATAATATCCTTGAGAAGAAACTTGAGAAACTACATGAAGGGGCTATTTGCAATACTCACCGAAGTATAACTAAGATATATGGTCCGGCCCGTTCATTGGCGACTTTTGGTAATCGCAAATTCAATAGGACAAAGTCGCCAATGAACGGGCTGTGGACCCTATATCTTAGTTGTACTCTGGATAATCTTAGTTTTCCAACTACACCCTCCATATGACTTAGTACGCAGAAAAGTGAACATTCTCAAATTTAGTTATTATAGGAGAAGCGTCCCTTTTCCGCAAACATTGCCTGCCATATAAAAACCTAATCCATCATCCATTTCCAAAGATGGATGAACACTGACATTCAACTCTGAGGTAAAGCTAGCCTATCCAAGAATATATGAAAATCGCTAAGGGGCAAATCCACATGAAGATTTCCGTTTACGCTTCTTCTTTCACCAAATTTTTGAAAGGAAAGGGCTTGGACGGAAACTCACCTAAGATTTTAACCTCTTTTTACATGTAGCTATCCAAGAATATACTATAATATCCAAAGCTCTCTTATAGGATAATGGTCTCTAATCCAATGCCAAAATAATAAAGGAGCTTTTTATTAGTTGGCGGTATCGAATGGTGTGGGTTTGGTATATACATACCAAAACCACACCATCCGAGATGTCGTGCGACTGAAGGGTTTTCAGTGTTTTGGTGAAGGTAATAAGATAAATTGTTGTTCTTTGAGGGTTAAAATGGCCAGTATCTTTATGTGCGGTGGCAAGGTTGGTGGCTGCGATAATATTATATCATCATTGATAAAGGTTGTTTTATTCATAAAGTTTTTTTTATTTCACTATGTTATAAACTGTGTTTTTTTCTACTGATTTTCAAGTACCTAGATATGAACAAAGAAAATAACATATCGAATTTATTATATTCTTCCTTATTTAATTTGTAAAATGTTATGAAATTTTAATACTGGTAAACAAAAAAATATAAACTCATATGCATCGCCACTATTTTTTAAAGAAAATAACTAGAATGAATTTATTTATAAGGAAGTCGAAATAAGAAAAAATTAAATAATTTTTTAATACCTAGTTCGAAAACCGGCTTAACTCGAAACATTCGGTAAATTAAAAATAATTCAAAAATTACAATCAAGGTAGTGATATAAAATGTAATAATAGTTTTAACAAATATTTATTAATATATTTTAAGCTTTAATTTTTCTTTGTTTATTTTAAAGAGTTTAATTCATTTAGTTATTTTATTAAATAAGAGTTTGACGTTTTCCAGTTGTTTTTGTTAAAAAATAGTTTTTTAAGAAAATATTTGTTTCTTTAAGATTGAAAACGATTAATTTAAAAGTAAGCAAAGCAAAGCGTCATTATTAATCACACTAAATTTACTTTATACATATGCAATTGCGCACATTATTATACACATTTTAAATGAACTCAAGTTTAAAAGTATTACTTTAAAAAGAAAATGAGTGCACATTTGAATGTTAGTATGTATTAAAAAAAATATAGAATTTTTGCATCCAATTACTTAAGAAATCTCCCTTAACCCTTGAAAAAAATCAAATACAATTTCGATTTTTTTGATAATATATCAATTTAATTTCAATTTTTCAAATAAAATTTTGAAAATCAATTCAAAATCAAATTTTACATCCTCATATAGTTGTATTTTAATTTTAAAAAGTCGTCCATGCCATCTCACTACCAGAATCGCAGCTACAAGCATTACCCTATACTAAATAAAATTTAAACTATTATTCTTGGGTCTAAAAGCTAATGAGCCTAATCTCTGTGAAGGAAATCTAATAAAATCATTCCTTAACAAAAAGAAGTTCTTGGAACAAAAAAGGGGATCACGCGCCATTCGTTTCTGTGGAAATTTTCCATTAAATGAGCAATGGGAACTAATTTTTTTCGGCAAAACTTGTCGGCGGAACTATAGTTTCTCTAATTGAATTACATGAGCCATCAAACTTTCCGGGGGTATCTTTAACTCGTTTAGCCACATTCTTTTTTAAAGAATCGTTGGGTCAAAGTTATTAACGAAATACTTTCAAGAAAGCCGATAGATTCAATTTAATTTTGCTCTATGTTTTTAAAGAAGATTTTGCTAAATGTAAAGACTTTAAGCTTATTTTGTGTTTATAATAAAAATTTAACACGATTTTGTCGTTAAAATGCTATTTTTCAATCAGGACATTTTAACCAACATATTCTTTAAAAAATGTTTTTAATAAAATGAAATTTTAAGTTTGTGTTAATATAATTTTTTTTTTAATTTTTCCTTATTTACAAAGTATTAGAGTTACCCGTTTTTATTTGTGATATTTTTATATCGTTAAAACATAATTGTTAATTTGAGATCATTTTCAAGCGCTCTAATTGGTTTGGAAATAACAAAGTTTTCAATATATCAAAAAATATTAAAAATCATCCCTAGCCAGAAAATTGGTTTCCCTCAAAGTAAGTCTTCTAGTAGGAAAGAGGGTTTTACAGAGCAGACGTATAGCGTAACGTTGCTACAATAATAGTAAATAAATGATAGCTAATCAAAAATAACCAGTTTAAAGAGGGCTTATGTAGTTATAATTATAGGTTACCTACTATAATTCAAAATTAAATGTTATGAGTTGGTATTATTAATACTTTATGTTAAGGGGGACCAGGGACCCCCAAAAATTTTCAAAAATGACATTTCAATGTTTTTAATGTTTCTTAAACTATGCAATCTTAGCTTTACAGCTATATATTAAAATAAAAGTTTCAAATGCTAGAAGTATTTTTACTATATTTTTTAAAACAAGTTGTTTAGGTAAAATCCTCTTATGTTTCCTAAGTAAGAAACCACTATTGTTTACTTTAAACGCTTATATCTCAAATCTTACTTTTTCAATGTGCGTGTACCTTTTTCTCAGAACCTACTATAAGTATCAACCTGAAATTTTGTATACGTATTTTACGAAGTTGGTTTCTAAATATCGCTGGAGGGATTTGAGTATAACTATCTTACTTTTTTTCTTTTTAATATAATTGATGTTTTTTTAGGTCAAAAATATGTAGTTTCACTTAAAAATTTATAATTTAAAAACTAAACAAAAAATTTTAAAATGCCTCCAGTTAAGTATAGTTGAACATCCATTTAATAACTAGTAAAAATTTTATTTAAAAGTATCAAATAGATTCTGAGAAAAAGGTACATAAAAAAGGTCATTTTAACATGGGCTACAATGGAGGGCTCCGGTCCCCGTTAACCATTATTTTAACTTTCTCTTTCTGCCAACTCATTTTACTGTAATGTAACTGAGAACTTTTGAATTTTTATATTTGAAAGTCTTGGTTAACTGAATGAAATTAAATACGATACTTTATAACCAAAGTTAAATATGTTTAATTTAAAAAGAAGTTATTCTTTTAACCCTTTGGGTGGATGAAAAAAACCTTTCATTGACAAAAAGTTTAATTAAATACTACAAATAGTTATGCATATAAATTTGTTCGACTTTTTACTAATTTTTCTGAATATGCATTAAAGGTATGTAATTGAGTAATTCTGTACGATAATAGTTAAATGCAATTATATTCTTGATTCTCTTGAATGAACTAAAATTACTTTAAAAATTTACTATTGTAACAAATGTTAAATGTTATTTAATTGAAATCTATTAAAATTTTAATAATTGTTCTTTAAAGAAACAATACTTTTATTCTTTGTTATAACAAACATATTCAATTTATTATTTAAACTTTAAGTGTAAGAAAACGTTTTTCCTGGTTGTAAAATCCTAAAATAAAATTAATGTCTCCCAGAGTGGCGTGGTGGGTTAAGTCATCATGCCACTGTGAATAGATTTCGGGGTTTTGTCTTCAGAACAGATCATGCTGGGCAAAAAATCCTCGAAAATAAATAGTACCGTATATATGAGACTAGTACCCTTTAAATTTGCCATGCTTCAAAATCTGGACACCATGTATGATGTCGCTATAAATGGAGGGGTTGGATCCCGCTCAGATATAGTCTTCTTCGTCATATATAACTGGGGCTCTTAATTAAAATTCAATAGTTCTCGTGTAGCTCTGGTACGACGTCAATTCAACCAAACCAAACTAAAGGTATTGAAACAAAAACTTGAATCTTTGGCTTTTTCGCAATTTTATCGACATACTTACCTTTACTGCGACCTTTCGCTATAAATCCCGGGGCAACTTTAAAAGGGGTCCTGTATCTCCCAATCGATCACGAAGGCTACACGAGTTTTCTCTAAGCCGGCTATCTCCAACCATTAGCTAGAAAATATCTTCTTCGTCTAAAAAAAAAGAAAATAAAAATAAAAATAAAAAGATTTTTCTTCTCCTTTCCCAGCGAGGGGTAATTTTCCCCCCGGTGCCCCTTTTGTTGCGAGCCATTATTTACAATCCCAGAGTTTTCTCTTCCTTCGGTAAGAGCCATCGCAACTCTTAAAATAAATTGTCGTTATCGTTACAATGGGCAGTCCTAAGCTCTTTTGATTGCGGGCATCAACTTTTGTTTGGCTTTGACTTTAGAAAGTCTTTCGTTGTCCTGTCTACCTCCCCCCCCCCTCCATCGAAGTAATAAAAACAAAAAGAAATATAAAAGAAGAGAGAAAGCCTCTCTTTTGGTAAGGGGGGTTAGAAATCAATAGAACAGAGCTACCGAGTAGATTTATACCACACTTTAACTGCCATTGGCCGAATTCGAGAGCTTGGATACTAGAAATTCCTTTTAGACGGCAGTTTTTCTTAACTCGGAATGTAATTGGTGGATGCGGGGGAGGGATCGACAGGCCCTTTTGATGGAATCAAAAGTGAGGGGGCTGCTCAAGGTGGCGCTGACATCGCGCTTTTTTTAATGAAAGGTGAATCAGAAGTGAGGCCTGAAAGTTCAATGATATATGTAACTGTTTGTAAAATCATTTAAAAAAATATTTTAATTTTATATTATATACATCAGCACACGATGGCGTATAATGTTTTTACGACATCAAGTAGATATTGATATGTTACTCTGCAATATTTTGTGTGGGCTTCTTTTTTTATTCTCTGTATTTTAATATAAAATTCAACCTTTTAAGTATTTTCTGCAACGAAATTTTCAAATATCTTACATATTTTGGTATTTAGAATAAAGTTTGAAGATTAGAATAACTTATGTTTTTACTGTTTGTAACTGTTACTAAATCAAATTTTAAGCATTGTATACCATTGCACCATTGTACACCATTTATAGAAAAAAAAACTTTTCACTACAGTGATAAAAAATGTCATTAAAATCCATAAAATTCATTAATGTCTTTATTGCATTTGAAAAAACTGTTTAATCATAAATTATTTTCGAAACTCCAAACGAATATAATTAATTTAGACTTGAAGACACTTATTGTTTTCAGTAATTGTTATTCTCTTTTTAAAAAATTCAAGGATTGTTTTTTTTTTATGTATTGAAATTCAAATGGATTTTTTACAGTACAAAGATTTATTATTCTAACCAATTTTATAACGATATAAATAAGCTAAATAATAATTTGTACTACATTTTAAAACTAATCGTTTTTTATGTTTTGTCTATTTATTTAACCTTTTACCATATCGCAACATTTTATGCACAAAATATTTACAGACTAAACTTACATCACACAAATATGTAACTAGTTTTTATAAACTTAGCATTACAATCACAATTAAAATAAAGGTAAATTTTAATTTACAAATTAATACCAACAAATACAAATTATAAAAATAAACACCCCGGCATTTTGAAAGTTCTAAAATCAACTTTGGCGATGATTTTCGTTAGTCAGAAGTAAAATATTTTCTACGGTAACCCTGGGAATGGGCCCTTTCTTTGTCACAAGAGCCATAATCCGGAGCCAAAAACGTCATTTAACCAAAAACACGACGAACATTACTGAGTATTTTCTCAGAACATTGAAGCAAATGGCCGAAAAGAAAAAATAAACTATTTTATAGAAACAGAAATGATTTCTATCACTCACAACTTTAATGAGCCCGCCATGTCTTTTCTCAGAACAACTATTCTTTTATATATTGATAAGAACTAAGGTTAGCTTTTTGTTAGCAATTTGTTCATCAAAATTTCTCCGGACACTTTTAGGGCTATATAATTTTCTATTTAAAAAGTGTGTTTTTTAATAGTTAAACTAAAAAAGTATTTGTCTACTAGTTTTTTAAATAGTTAACTCTGACTAACGATTAAGTTAAAACTCAATGGAAAAATTAAGATTATCTCAAAAGAATTTCTTTTCAATCATAAAAACTTATAGAGAATAATAATCTTATAGAGAATTTTAAATTATAAGTTTCTACCTTATATTAAGCTAGATATATGTTCTTAAGGTATATATGTACTATAAAAATTTTACGAAATTCATCACATTATCTACTATATAACTACAAAATTGTAGTAATATGATTAAATAAAGAAAGCATTATTTATTACTAAGTAAATCATATTGTCTTCTTTTTTTTATGATATCATACACGGAATATTATTTTCATTCATCTCAAATATATACGCTTTTTGTCTGGAAAAAAAAGACACTATATTCTTCAGTCTTCTCCTTCCTTATTATTTTACTACTTTTATCATCCTTCCGGTGGCAGCCTCCACTCAATTATGTTCGTTATCGTCTGCTCAATACAGAAACTTTTTCTCGGCCTGATAGACACGCGCAAAACCACGTGTCCCCAAAATGGCGTCTTAATTGACGCCGCGCTCATTGGCTCGTGCCAACTTTAAATGGGCTTTTAGAGCTTCGTTCCCCCTGTCAACTTGCTACACATCTTCTTTCGTTTATTATTTTTTATCCGCTGTTTTATATCCTTCGTCTCTAACTGTAACTTCGACTGTGATTGGATCAGTGCGAGGGATGTTCCATTTAGGATTTTTTTTCCCCTTCTTGCTTCTTTTATGTTTATCTTCGCGTTCCGAGATGCGATGCTCGGATGCTCAGCTAGGTCCTGGTGGCTTGAGAGGAATAGCGCGGCCCATACGGGTTGATTCTTTGTACGGATGTTTAAGTAGACTTAATGAAGTGAGATAATGGAACTACTTGTATGTTAAGAGATTGGGGTGATTAATGGAGAATTGTTGGAGAGTTTTCGATAGGTTTCTGATAGAACATAAAAAAATTAATGGTCCTTCTATTGTGATACCAGTTACTGTCTTGATAAAATTGTAAATTTAAAAGAGGCTATGAAACGAAGTGTGGTATTTTTAAACTAATTCAGTTTTTAAAAATGAATAACATACAATAAAAAATTAATTAAAAAAAGACTAATTCAAAATTTGTAAAGAGTTAACAATTTTCATTGATTGCTCTCAAATTTAATTATGTTTTAACTGTTTGCTTTATTAATTATTGCGTTGGATATTTAGTAATTTGATAGATCTTCTTGATGATTATACAAACTTATAATATTTATTGTCCTTTCAAATACTTGATTAGATTCGTGCTCTTTTATCCACCATGTTTAGGCTGTCATCTATCAAACTTAGAGGCATCATTAAGATTCCCAAGTCAAGATTTAATTTAATATTTACTTTATAAGGATTGTACATAGTGTGATAAATTATAATTTAAAAACTATTTTACTAATTCGAAATTTGATTGACTATAAAACGAATAAAACTCTCTCATGAAAAACATCATTATGAATACAATTCATTCAATAAATAACATCCCCTCCCAACAAAGTATTTCAAAAAAACTAAAATAATCACACACAAAAATGTCTTTTGGTTATTTTCTTCAACCGCCATTCAGCCAACGAAAATATGCACTATAAAAAAGAAATACTGTTGAGACGACAAAAATGCCCCGTTGCAAGCGACAAGTCACCCCCATTTCTTTGATTTACGCAAAAATATCTTATAGGGGTATGGGGAAGGTAACTGGACATTATAGAAAACGGACCGACCCTCCCAGATACTTTAGCGTCGCGTAAAAAGAAATGGATCGGGATTTTTCCGAAAAGGGCCAAGAGATGACTTTTATGAAAATATAGAAAAAAATCTACTTAGTTATTGTTTGTCATTGTATTTGTTTCGTAAACTCATGTGTTAAATAGGAGCAAACATGGAAACATTTAAATGATATTCTTTGGTATTTACGATGTGAAATTAATTTAATCATTTAACTTCGATTTTAAATAATAAAATATGCGTCACAAAGATATGCAGGAAAGATAAACAAAATGGAATATAAAATTAATTTATTCAGTTATCTTATATGTATTTTAACCTATTAACGTGACTATTTTAATATCATTAACACCTTCATTTCCAAATAAAAACGTAAATTTTAAGTTTTTAAAATTCGTTTTTAGTGTAACTTAATTTGTCTTACACAAATTGTTCAGAACCGTAGTCTTCATTTTTCTTTATTTTCTTTATTGAGATACACTTAAACCGAAAGTTAATTTTTTGGTGAATTATCTTGCCAACCGTCGTTAAAGGGTTAAATAAGAAAATCTGTATGGATTTTTTTTTAAAAAATTGCAAAAGGGGTAACTTATTTAATTTTTATGATAATTGAATTCAGAATTAAAATATTTGCAGAAATTTTATTATTCTTCAATTATCTGTTTTGAAAATCAAAGGTTTAAAATGATAAATTGAAATTTAGAGTTATTATTACATTCTGCATGATTAACTCAACAATTTATCAACAATAACACAGATGATTTCTGATTTCAGAAGAAATAATGTTTGGCGTATAGTTCTTTTTGAACAATCTCCATCCAAGTCAAAGAGGCATGATTTGAAGACGTAGCGAAGAATAAAAAATAATAAAAAGTCACCCCCGCGTGTGCAAGTGACGTAGAATTGGGGGGAGGGGGGAGGCTTTTTGCCATTTCCCTTAATGTCTTGGCGGGACCGTGTGTCAAACGAAATAGGCAGGGGCTAGTTATGAGTTAACAGTTGATTGAATTGAAACCCTCCGGTCTAAAGACCGCCATCTTTTACCCCGACCTAAAGTCGTAGTTGACGTTTTATGACGCAAAACGGCATTTCTGATTGGTTAAAGGATTTTTCTCTACGTTTCACCTGATCAATTGGCGGGATTTTCACGTTTTGGAAAAGATTCGGAGCTTCATCGCTTTTTTTGGTGACAGAACAATAAGAGGTATTTCTGTCGCTATTTTATTTGAAATATTATTTTGAATAAAACTTAACTTTGGAAGCTTAACATGAAAACTCGATGAATTGGTGAAATTCTTAGTAAGGATATTTTTAAACCGGTGATATTTTTATTGAAGTAAAGTGATTTTTCTTTTTCAAAATTATTTTAGTCAAATGTTTTCAAAATGATTCTTAATTTTAAAAGAAATAACGATTTGTTTTTGTTGTCGTGCCCATGGATATCCTGTGGAAGATGGTTACCAAAACCTTCGAAGAGGTGAAATAATGAGTTAAAGTATATAAGTTTTTAAAACACATTACAGATCGTAATCGTAAGGAGATATAGATGCATATTAAAATGTATAAACTTCTTTTCTGTTTACAACAATTGCTTTTAATTTTTCAACATATATTCAAAAATATTCTCTTGTAAAGGTCGAATTCGAAAGACTCCTTAAAATGTAAAGCTTCAATTAATAAAATTTTACAATTTACACATTTTGTAAATAGGATAACTACCAATTAGTGAAACTTTTATATACTGCTCTGGACAGGTCACCTACCGTAACTTTAATAGAAAATTATATAGACTACACTTTTGTCCTGAAATCGCAATTTTAACTACGCTTTTTTGTTTGTTGTTCTTACTAGGTGTTTTAAAAAATCGTCGAAGTCATTTTTGTAGGTAACGTTCAGTAAACTTTCGATTATGAAATCATCATTAAATTTTCCTAAATGATATTTTATTTAGGTTGTTTTCGTTTGAGAAAAACTATACAAAATTAAACTCAGACTATTTGCACAATTTTTATAGCTAGATAGTTGAATAATTAACTAAACTGTACTGCAAAATGCAATACGTCTGATCACCCTTACTCTCTAAAAACATTTGGCGAAACAAATATCTTCTGGCTAAGTTCAAGAAAAGCTTTTCAAATTAAAAAATCGCCATTGCAACCTTTTTTTCCCCCAGGGTCAAGTTTTCTTTCGCTCCAGAACAAAAAACGTCCAAAGTCGTTCGCAGACTTACGATTTCAAATGTCCGTCCGAGATTACACGGCTATCTTTGCTGTAACAGAAGGCCCCTTCGCTCTACAAACGACTACAATTTTTTTAGCATAGTTGAACACTTCGAAGTTTAATAAAATAATATTTCAACTTTTGATAAAATGTGTAGTTTGAGGTCTAAAAATCATTTGGACACAGAACAGATTTTTTATAATACTTATCCCAGTTTTCATTTCAACTCTCCGAAAACATTTGGCGATAAAAATCTCTCCTGGCCAAGTTCAAGATAAGGTTTCAAAGAAAAAAAAACCATTGCAACCCTTTTTCCCCAGCGTCAAGTTTTCTTTCGCTCCAAAACAAAAACGTCCAAAGTCGTTCGCAGACTTACGATTTCAAGTGTCCGTCCGAGATTACGTGGCTATCTCGGCTTTAACAGAAGGCCTCCACCCTCTACAAACGACAACAATTTTTGTGTCTTTCTTGCTATTTATTTTCCGTGTGGGGCATTACGGTCGGATATTTACGGCCAGGGAGTCTCGGGTAAAATGAGTGGAAAGAAGATATAATTTTTTATTTCCAAGAAGGTACTTATACTTCTTGGGGAGGGGAGGAAAAGTATAAATTTTATTTGCGCCGCCGTTTGAGAGTTACAGATAAAACGGAGGCAAGTTTATAGACGCTCGCGAATCCTTACGCTGCGTGAACACCTAATGCTTCGAGCAGCGAAAACAACATTCGATATATGGGGGGTAAAAACTGGCGCTGGAAAAAGAAACTCTCAAGTTGTGGAAAGCAGACAAATAGGGCTCTTAAGGACGGTCCGTTAAGCAAGCTCACTTTCTTAACTCTGATTTTGAAAGGCTTTGGAGGCACTAAAGAGAAGAATAAACCAGGGCTTACTTGGGAGGCTTTCCAGTAAAAAATAAAGTACATTACGGTTACACAGGAAAGTTCTCAAAGTAAAGTAATGTTGCAATTATTTTTGCAATTTTAACACTCTTTAATAAGAGATAATTTTAACAAGTTTGAAAACGTTTAAAATATTTTCTTTTAACTAATGGAATAACAAAGATTTACATTAATAGGTCGTCTTCTTTGAAGAAAACTTCTTTTTTGAATATTTTACTTAATGAAGGTAGTTAATACTGCTTATAAATAGTAAATAATTTACTTTAAACGATTTTTCGCTTTCATTCAAGAGATGTAACAACTAATATTTTTATACTTATTATATTTTTTAAAAAAACTTGTGATATATTTTTTAAATTAATGGTTCCGTTTTCGATCACTTATGGTGCATATTGACAGAGGGACGCAATACTATTTTAAGAACTTTTATATGCCACTTCTTCCCGACTATGGTCATTCATTTTCTTCCCTAAGTTCCCAGATCTTAGTACTAAATAGCAATCTTAAACCACAAACACCATCTGCCGCAGTATCAAAATTCAAAATCGCGCCCTCCACCTTGGACGACTGAAATGGTAATCGGATACAACCTAAGCACCCGATAAACCCCGAGACACAAACAGGCCCAGGGGCCATGAAAATAACAATAGTGAGAGTGGGGGGGTGGAAGAAAAAATGATCGTCTGCGTGTATACCTGAGTCGAATATGATAGGGGGTGGCCCGTCGCGCGTGACCAACCGTGAAATTCTCTTTTGTCGCTGTACATCCGTCACAGGGTGGCAGCATAACATTCGATATTCGGTATAATAGGGGGGGGGGGGAGAATTTACGATAGTGAAAACGATTCACTTTCTTCTTCTTGAGTGACCTCACCTGCTAATCGTCGGGCGTTATGTGCGATTACGAGCGATCTAAGGAATCACGCCTACCCATCTGCGGGATCCATAGAAATATCCTTTGAAATAAGAGCTAGGCGGAATTTTTTTAAAGAAGACCAGTACGAAATAATAGTCGAAAATATGACATCTGTGATAAAATTATTATAAAAAGATAAGGATATAAGACATTATAACAACTTGATATAATTCGTTCAAATATAACTTGTTTTGTTATTTTTAGAAACCAATTACCCGAGTATAAGATGAACTACTATTACCCGCACCACATAAGCGGAAAAAACTAGACTCATAATTTTACAAAATCCCAGGAATCATCGAAATTAAAAAATCAACATTATAAAAATTGTCTAGATGAAACTGCGTACACAAACTGGCCCAAACTCTTATATTTACTTGAAGAAACAAATCATCCATTCATCCTCCGCATTAATTTATTCAAAGTAGAAAAGGTAATAGTGTATAATTGTATATATATATATCTTTTGGCGTGACTCTTTCAAGCACAAAATATTGTAGTATAGCTAATTTGTTTATAAAAAGACATATCGTAATAAACAATCTATACAAAAATAAAGGGGTATACATAATTACTGAAATAATCTTAAGTACCAGGAATATCATGTGGTATAATTACATTAAACTTGACTCTAAAAGGTTGTCACATGTATGAATAAAAAAATCCATGCTAATTCCAAAAAGCTTCAACTCTCTTCGAGCACCGAAGGATTTATTTATCCTCCACATCATTTTTTAATCCTTAAAATATTACATCGAATGAGCAAAGCATGAAGACCAAATGTAAAAAGAATGGACAATAATAAGTCACCAAAAACGATTTTTTAAAGATGCCATTGCAGAATGTTTTAACTCGAATTGTGTTAATACATGAAAACTATTTTGTTATACAAATGCTGCCTGGAAAAGCTTTTTATAGAGACATCGGTTTTTCTCTCGCAATATATACTATAGTAATATCATTACGTTATCTTCAAGAAGACTTTGTTGATATACAAAAAGTAAAGGCTGTACCACAACTTTTCAAATTTACCTTTTATAAGTTAATTTTATTAAAATTTACTTTAAAATATTCATCCAGATAAAAAATGATATTTTATATTCTCCAAAATATCAATTTCTTTTCTGAGCACCAAAAGACCCATTCATCGGCGGCATCACCTAAAAGTCTCTTCATTATCGCATCATAAGAGTGAAGTATGCACTGCAGAGTTTAGAAAGAAATGAAAATAAAACATCAAAATGAAAGTAAAGTAGGCAACAACAACAACAAAAAGCGTTGCTGTTGTTACTCATAGAAAAGGCCTGATTACTGATGGAAAATTTTAGAATACTCATGATTATCCTTAGAGAAGGTTGATTCATTAAAATGTTCGAAATCAACACTGCATAATGATTAAAATTAAACCCTTCTTAAATTATTTGATAAAATTTAACCGAAAATATAACAAATGTATGCAAATACACCGAAACTTCAACTTTCTCCCCGTGAACCAAAGTCCCAAAATGATCCATTCATCCTCCGCATCACCTAAAAGTCCCCCCATTATCGCATCACACGAGCACAGCACGTGGAGGGGTAGAAAGAAAGGAAAATAAAACACCAAAATGAAAGCAGAGAAAGAAAAAAATATCTTAAGACATGAAAAACATTCCGTCATACAAAAGCGCCACGCTTTTCGACTAGTGGGACTCTTTGACTTACACCCCTGCTCCCTCCTCTTTTTAGAGATCTTTTTCTCTACCCCCAGTGGCAACACCAGGCGGGTCGCGTGTGTGTCGCCATTCCATAGAGATATATCGGTTAGTAGAGTGGTATGCGTCCTTGAATTTAAAAATAGTTTTTTACGTTTTTGTCGAAGGGGGGTACAAGGTGTGAGGGTCTGGTACAATGAGGCATGGTTATTTATGGAAAGAATGTCTTCTTGTTAGGGGGTGTAATAGGAAGAGGGGCTTGTTTAGGGTGGTGGTGGAGTAATTTGAAGGCAGTGCTAATTTTTGGGTTGGACTAAAAAACTGTTTGAGGTAATGAGGTAAAATATTAAAAATATTAGAAATAACAATGCTAAATAATAATCTATTGAAGTTATAATATAATGGCACGATATATATGCTACAAGATTATTACTATCCTATTTTTATCCCCCAGACGTTACAAACGTAAAATTGCATACTTTTCTGCATACAGTCTTTTCAGCAAAACATCTAGACTTTATTTACGTTATTCTTTTTTTTTTTGAACAATTGTTATTTTTATTAAAATGTAAAATCTATGTCATTTTATGTTAGTATTTAACTTACTTTATCCTGACAAGTAAAAACAATATATTCTATGTAAAAATCAATTTTTAAATATTACAAATATTTTTACAAAGAAACCATCCCTACACGAGAAGAGGAAACATGCATCGCAACTTCAAATCCGGCAAATACTGTACGTATCCAAAAAAAAAAAAAATGGCACTAAACCAACCAAACCAACATTTTATCGCTAGACCTGTCTTAGATAATAAGCAAATCGTAGCTTAAACTTTTCATTTTTCATTTCTTGTGATCCCAACTCTTTTAGCCCTAACTTATATTTCATAGCGCAAAAGTGTACCTCTAAAAACACCTTTGAAAACTCACACAAAACACAACTCTCCAAGAAGGCCCAACCTAAAAACTACAAAAGAGCTAATAGATGGCAGCACAATTCCAAAACGATCAACACATTTGCAAAAAAATAGTCCATGGGGAGGGGGTGGATTTTACAGGAGATTTTCGCGAGAGGGGAGGGGTCGAAACGCACGCAATTCCCACTTTCATTTTCCATGCTCCGACGTAAACATATTAAATCTAAATTCCGCATCTGGCCCATTGGATAAAAATTGGCTGTCTTTTAAAAAAGGCCGGCGCGGCGTGGGGGGGGGGACACTTTCCTTTTCATTTTTTATAGTTGTATTTTCCTTTGGGCTGCTGCGATGGCCAGTTTTCGTCCCTGGCCTCAGCTGTTCTGAGGGGCTTTTGTTGTTCGGGTTTATGAATTATATATTGGCGAAATACGTTTTATTCTTTGTGGGGGCACCTGGCACGTGTTTACAGTTAAGTAGCATCTTTTTTATTGTTGTTTTATATCTCTTTTTAATATTTTATTGCGTTTTTTTCTCTCTTACGTTTTGATGGCTTGAATGGCTTGATAAACGTTGTTGAGTTTTGTTATTTGTTCGTAAAGAGGAATAAAATTGAACTTGGAAGTAAATGATAAAATGCGTTCCGATTTACTGTGTTATTTTCCAAAGCGATTTTCCGAAAGAAAGAATCTACCATTTGTATCTTTAAAAAAATAAGAATCCAGAAAACATCTTAAATATTTTAGCTTAATTAGTTAAATCAAAATAACTACAAAACTATAATTTATAACAGTAGCCAACAATTTATACAGTCCACACTATCTTATCCAGCCGCCGCTTCCCCTTCCGTACACTGACGACCTTGGTGGATATTTGTTTCATGAACTAGAACGTCTGATGTAACTACGAGCAGTATGATTTGGAGCTATTTACGAAGAAACGACTTGTGATTTGAAACCTTCGAAAGAAGCTTTAAAACAAAAACCTCTAGGATCAAATATTTTAAACGATTTTTTCTACCAATAGCCTCGAAGAAGCTTGTAAAAGAGCATAAAACGTAAAAAAGGTACTCTGTAGTGCGACGAATTTTAAAGCCAGTTAAAATTGATTCGAATTTTAACCAACTGTACACTTTAATACAGTCGTTTTTAGGAATCCGACGAGCTTTTGGCACCGAGTGCGCCGAATAAGCAAACGTTGACTGCATAAATATCAATTTACTATTTAAAATTAATTAAGCTATTTTCGAACACACAAAAAAGCATATATAAATTTTAAAATTTTTAATTAATTTAACCTCTAAAATTATGCGTCGAAAACGTTTATTATTGTTTTAAATATTTTTACTGAATATAATATGATAGGATTAATTGGGTAAAATATTGTACATTTTTTCATACTGTAATTTCGTACTAAGAAACTTTTTTAAAGATAATACACTAATATATTATAAATGGACCTCCTATGTTTAATATTATAACAAATATAGTTTCTTAAATTGTTAAGAATTTGTACAGTTCACACCAATAACGCATCGATGTCATTATTTTTCGTCTGTCCACACTAACTCGGAAACGCATTATTTCCTCCTCCTCTCTCTCTCTCTCTCTCTCTCTTTTTATTAACAAAAATAATCAATAGCTCATTTCGATTCTATGAAAAAAAAACTTTATTACTGCTTTCCACTAAAAGAAAAAGGAACTAAAAGAGAGATAATGAATGTAATGAATCTTACATTTCAAAAAAACGAAGCCCGCCCGAAGAAATATCGGTGATCGGGGCCTGAAAAATATCGCCCCGTGGTCCTGTAAATTGGCGTCGGCTTACGGGTCCGTCATTAAAGAGGGCCTGAAAAAAAGTTAATTTTGCAGGCCGAAACGGCCTTAATCCCCCAGATGTCCGGCGTCCTTGACAAATGTGACTCGAGAGAAGTTGATCCTGCCTTTCGAAATGAAACTCACTTGACAGCCCAACGCCCATTTGGAGTCTTAACACAGCTTACACTTCTTCCATCTTCATCTTAATTCACTGCGGCCATCGGTGGAGATAAAAAAAAAATTATTTCTTACTTTTTCACTATCTGTTTCCATCCTGGAAGTTTCTTTTTCTTAAGATTAAGGAGAGGGGTAGTGGAAAAGACTTCAACCTAATCTTTTCTTCCTTTCTATTATTTTTGTGGAGTTTTTTGTTGTTATTTTGGTGTTTTTTTAGTGACACAAATGCGACAACTGTACGATACTATCGGTAACTGTCAGAGTGGATAAGATAGAGAGAGATAGGGAGTATAGAAGGTGATTTTAGTTGTATGTCTTTCTGGGTTTATTTTAAACATATACGGAGAGAATTGTTATCTTTATGTTCCGTCTCCATAATAAATTTCAAATCATCAAACCAAACATTCGAGTATATCATAAAAGACATAAGAATAACAAGATAAATATTTTCATATTGCATTAAAAAAGGTCAGCAAAATGTTAAAAGATAAACTTTTAATTAGACTATACTGTATTTAAAATTTATTCTCTTGGAATAGGAAAAATGAGAAACAAAAAAAATGAAATACTAGAACAGATTCCAATTGCTTTTCTATTTGTTCAATTTGAATTCCAATTTTCCGTTAACAATTTCACTCCTAAAATGGCCCAGGCGGCCGTAGAACTAAGGATTTGATAATGATATTCCTATCACATATTACCCGGAAACAAAAATCCTGCGTAGCGAAAGTGTTAAGGGAGAATAACTTGTAAGTATTGTAAAATATACTTATATTTCCGCTTATAACATGTTATTAATTTACGTGTTTAATTCTTTTATTTTGCTGTGTTGATGTTTTGCACGTCTAATTTTCGATAAACTTTTACTATTTTTAGTTTTGCAAACATTTTTGTGGGTCAAGACCATTCAAATGAATTTAATTTAATTTTCCTATTTATCTACCAATAAGACAATATTTATCACAAAAAGCTGAAACCTAAGGACTTCATTTCCAACTTTAACTGACCATCTTCCTACAAACACCCTAACAGACCCCATTAAACCCTTAACGAACCGTGATCCTTTACTTTATTGTCACCCAACGAGCGTAAAGAATCAGCCAATCTGCAAAAGAGCTAACCAGATTCCAATCAACGGTCTTTTTTACGAGACAGGTCGATCAGGCCTGATAAGCCCATAATGACCCCAGCGACCACCGCCTACTGCTTAATGATCACTCGATTGGACCTGTGGTCAGTCCACCTCCCGGGACTCAATACCCTTCAAGTGCTTAATGTAAGCAACTGCTAAAGGGGTTTCTTTTCATCCTCCTTGTAAGTCCGCTTCTCTGCCTCCGGTCTTCAAGGCGAATCAACATGTAGCCTTCGGTCTAAAGAAATGTAAGTCAAGGTATGAGAAAACATTTAGCGCTGTGTTGAAGTAAATTAACTTTTTCAGTTCAATTCAATGTAATTCATGTTTGCGTTACTTCTTCGTTCTAGAGGTACACATATGGGGTACTTTGAAGAATTCACTTCACAACTGCATTTTAAAATTTCTTCAGCAGTCGAGAGAATGTAGCCTTGGATCTAGAGAAATGTAAGTCAAGATGGAAGAAAATATATATCGCTCGGTCAAAGTCATTGAATTTAAATTTGTAATTTTAAATATTTTGAATAATCATCTTATTAGAAGTTCGAAAAATTTAAACAAATTTTAATTAAATGTTCTTAATCTACAAAAGTTGGAATATGTTCGTTACTTCTTCGTTCTTTTCCATTGTGGGAGAGCAAATTCCAATCACTACAAACTCTATTTAAAAGTTTCCGTGTACTATAGTTCCACAATTAGATGCGATAAAGGCCTAATAAAGTCTAACTTGTAGGTTGCTTGTACAAAAAAATTACTAAGGAACAAACAAATGCACTGTTAACATCACAAAAATTTCCTATTATGGTAAAACTCAAAATATTTTGTATATTCAAAATTTAATAAATATAATGTAACCAAATGCTGGACTTACGCTGCTGTACTTCTGAATAACAGAAATGATAAACAAGAAACCTAAAATGGCCTGGGAAACTTTTTTGTTGATGTAAAGTTTACAGCCGCCTTTGGGGCAGAAGCGAAGGTCTCTTTAATAGCGTTTGATAAACGCTTTCCAGGGCTCCTGTACAAGTGTGGCTAGTTTTATGCGATTTTTTTCCTCAGCTTCTTTGTGAAAGCGAAAAGTCGTTTCACTTTCTGATGCGGGTCTGTGGGATGGTAAAAGCGAAGATTGAGGTTTGGTGGGACTTTTTATTACCGTGTTTAGTATGAAGTTGATATGGTTTATACATTTTTTCAGCAAAATGAAAGCGTAAGGATTTTTATGGTGTTATATTATTTCCATCTTAAAACTTTTATCTTAGTTTTTACGTGTGGAACTTTCAGAATGTTATTACCATCGAGTAACTTACCAAACTAAGTTAGTTCATAAATTTGGTAATTTGTTTGATTTAAAATGCAAAAATTTTACTTGCTTGTCAAAATATTGATATAAAATAACCATTTTTTTTAGATTTTGAAATGCCAAATTTAAATAGCTTTATTTGTTATGTGCCTTATCTTCAAAATAGATTTTTATTAAGATAATGTTGATTTTGCTAGAATATGATAACTTAAAAAATTTCATTGCTTGCTTAGCAGCAAATTACTAAATGAAGTTTTAGTTTAAAGCAAAATGGTAATATAATTTTCAAAATTATCATTTTTCTATTAAAATCATTTACTTAATGTTTGCTTGATCATATAACCATATACTTGAAGAGAAATGTTTTAATGTCCCAATATTCAACCAAAAGTTAACTAATATTTGTTGAAAAATATTTTAATGGTTTGTAACAATGAATCTGTTTTCGTACAAATAAATTTTAATGTCTTCAATTTAATGCATTTTTAAGTTACTTATTGCCCATTTTGTCAATTAGTATAACCATTAAAATACTAGGAATAAATAATACTTACATGTTTAAATCTTAAATTAAAATCATTTGTAACTTGTGCAATCGTTTAACTTATACATCAAGAACTATAAAATAACGAAATAGCCCAATATCGAAATATAATTCAAGTTATAAAACGTTAAAGTGATAAATTTCATTAAATCGCCGTAGCAAATAATTCATGTTCTATTATTATTATTTTGATTTTTAGACTAAAAATCAATTTTTCATGAGCATTAATCTTCCTTTATTCCCTTCTCAAAATCTTTTCTTCGTTGATTTTTTTTTATTTCCTAACTCTGGGAGAAAAATTGCCTCCAAAGTTAAAAAAGAAAGCATTCAACTAAACACAGCAAAAGAGAAAAATAAACAATCTTTTTTCTATTCTCAAGGGGGATATTAAATCTTCACTTTCCATTCGTATTCAATTTTGAAATAATTTACTTGGATGCTATCCAAGACCATCTTGTCATGGAAATTTGAAAGAACTGTAACTCACACAACACTGCCAAAAAAAATCCCTCTACTTTCTAAATGTCTAATTTACCATCACAGTGCGATGGTCATCACCCTGTGCTGTGAATTTGCAAATAATGTTAAATTTATTGTGTGGTACCGACAAAAAGTTTTCTTCACTGGCAATAATTGGATGCACCCATTTTCTTTATATAAACGATATTGGACTGTTTATGTGACTCTGTTCGTCGTGAAAACATCAAATTGGTGTAAAATAAACATTACAACACTGTAATGTAACAAAATGACCTGAAAATGTGCTGTAATTAATTTTTTACACGGATATAGAATATGTAACTCCTGAAAGTTCAAGGGTTTTTTTACTATAGTTTTGTTTTAAAATAGCGAGTCCCCAATTACCATAGTTTCTGAAGCAGCATTTAAATCTATATATCCTGAGAATACAGGGTTTAAAAACGGTCTGCAACATCTGTAGAAGAATTGTGCAATTGACATTTTTAAAGTTGGTCTTTTTTTCTAGCTTTAGCATCGTAATTAAACACTTAAATATCGATTTTTAAAGTTGATAATTTTTAAATATCGGACCTTTTTCTAAAAACAATACAAAAACATCTACTTTTAGCTTATTTTTTAACTTTTTTATCTGCATCAGATCAGAATCATTTACTTTTGTAGTATCGTTTAAAAAATAAAAAAAGCTTTTGAAAAAATTGGCTATATATGCCAAATCCCCTAACTCAATTTAAGTAAACATCTCTATTATACCACACGATGTCGTATAATATGTGCTCCCTACGATATTATATTATCAAACTGATGTCAGAAAGATATCGAAATCATATCTTATGATATCTGGAACGTCAGTTACAGCTTTTTAATACCAGTAGAGCGATCTCAAGAAATCATGAGAGGATTTCCATTACTTTCAAATGGGTTTTTTGTTCGAGATTTTCTCTTTTTCCTTCTTTCTTCAAAAGATATAATGATTACTAAAAATCCCTAAAGAAAGAAAATTCTCATAACTTTCAAAAGAAGCTTTTTCGGTTGTAGCATCTTTTATGGTCATAAGTTGGATGCTTCACTGCTTGGCATCCGGCGAATGAAGTATTTCGGCGCCAGAATTTCTATTAAATATTATGATGGAAGTGGAAATTTTTCATATAAATTTTAAACAGTCTTATGAAAAGACTGAATGCTCTATAACTCAAATGATGCTCTTATACGTAATGGAATTTGATAATAACTCATAGTCAAATGTATTTTATCTTAAACCAATATTTTTAGTTTTAACATGATAATTAAATAATATTAAAAAATACATACTTCATTCTAAACTTCACTATTTTTAGCCTACTTTTCTTTTTTTAATTCGAAAGAATTAAAAAAATGAAAAAGTAGGTATTGACATGCGGTCGATGTCCGTCTGTCCGTCTGTCCGTCTGTCTGTCTGTCTGTCCGTCTGTCCGTCCGTACCCCCCTTCCAAAATCGGTTCTAATCATCGGATCTTAAAAATTCTTTTTTTGTTAGAAAGCTATAACCTCAGATACCCAACTTTCATACTTTTTGTCCGTCTGTCTGTACGTCCGGACGGACATAAATCTACTATCTGTCGGCGAATTTCCCATTGAATTAGCATTGAAATTCAATTTGAGTCATTTAAATCATAAATTTAATGCTTCTAATGTCCAACTGTATCTTCTTTCCATCGTTTCTTTGATATTCGGGTTGCTTCCAGTCTGTTGTCAGATTTGTACGTCTGTTAGTCCTCTGTCTGAACCAACCCTTCACAAATGGTCTAATACCCGATCTTAAATGCTTTTTTTGTAGAAAGCTATGACCTCAAAAACCTAATTTATTTTTGTCCAGTTGTCTGTACGTCCGGAAGGACATAAATCTACTATCTGTGGCGAATTTCATTGATAGACTATTGAATTCATTTTAGTATTTAATCTCGTGTGATGAAATGCGGTTGATGCCATTGACTCTGTAATACAGTGCTGTCTGCTGTAATTAATTTTTTCGGTTAGTAGATCTGTACTCTAAGTTCGGTTTTCCCTTAGTTTGTTTTCGGTCCATTCTGTTCTGACCCCCCTCCAAATCGGTTTAATCATCGGATCTAAAAGGTTTATATTTGTTGAACACTAGATTGTGAATACCAACTTTAACTTTTTTCCGTCTAGCTTACACCCGAACGACTTAAATATCGATTGTCGGCGATATTTTCCATTGAATTGGCATTTTGAAAATTCAATTTGAGTCATTAAATCACTGTATTTACTCGCAAGATCAGATCAACTTGATGAAAAAACTATTAAACATTTTGAAGCAAAAAATTGTATGAATCAATTCCGGAAGACTGTCATAAAATTAGAACACATGATCTTTGATTATTCATTAATACTACAAGAAAGCGGCAAGGCTATTTGCATGCAATTATGCTTAGTTTTGAAGTCAGTTTCTTTTTTATAATGATTCAGGAGTGAGATTTCCATTACTTTTTAATGATATTTTTATTCTTCGAACTACCTAATAAATCACAGAGATAATTAAAAAATCTTAAATTAATTTGCCAATGGTTTAAAAAAGTTTTTTTGGCTTTAGAATTTAATTAAGTGGGTGCTTGTTGCATCGTTTTATTATTGTATAAATTTCTATTAGAAATAGGTGTGATGATATTTTACTTTAGGAACCTTTAGTCTTTTCCATTAGCTATCTATAATTTAAGTAACGATACGTATGGCATTTATAGTTCTTATGAATTTCTTTTTTAATTGCTAAAAAATAATATTATTAAATATATAATTAAAGCATCAAATTACATTAAAATGAAAATGTGTAACTGACCAAAATATAAAATTAGGCACTGAAATTGTTCACAAAATTAATCTGTAAACTCACCAAAATATAATTACAAATTGTTGTTTAAAAGCAAGTCGATTAGCTTTTTAATCAGTTCGCATTCCTGCTGTATAATGTTTGTTTTAATCAGTTTCATTGTGTCTATTTCCAATTAAGTTACAGAGTAAATGATAACGAATTTCACTTTACAGCTTCATAACAACATTATGTTTACACAGCTAAAAAGCGCCAAAAACATTAAATTCTAATCAACACATTTAATCTATAACTTAATGTCTTTCTTTTATTTTATTTCAAAAATTACATAATTATTACTTATCGTTTGCAAAAATTAATTTATATTTCAAAGAATAAATATGTAATATTCCTCGCTTTAAAATAGAATTAAAACATTTCATATCAACGTAGAAAGAATCTCGTAGTGAAATATATTTGTCGTCATTTCAAACTGATCAATGTTACAAAAATAAATTGATTTTAATTTATTGTCTAAAAGAATTAAAGTTTCTCGAGCGATTGTTGCGAATGGCAATGGTGATTTAATTCTAATAAAAATGGCTTCCTATGCTTTTTAAATGATCATTAAATTTTGCAGTTTTTTAAATAATTGAAGTACTTTGAATTCGAATTTTTTTCTAAAATTTTCAATGTATTCTAGTTTCGATGCGCTGAATTTTTTGACGTATCACACTTGTCCGTAACATTTGTAGTTTGGATAATGAAAGTGGGTGACTGACAGACGGATAGACAGACAGACGGACTGAAAGATTATAATACCTTCCACTTTTTACGTTATAAACGTAGTGTGGAAGACAAAAATATAGTTTTTTTTCCAAAACAGTACAATAAGCAATGGATCTCACAATATGTCATACCAATTTTACAAATACAGTCCTGAACTATCCTTATTTACTAGCCACTATGTATAACATTTACATTGTTACCAAAATGCACTTTGATGTCCTCTGGTTATAAGTGTATAATTAAAACCTTATTATAAAATTATAGTTTAAATTTCTATTGTTATTAAATAAGCCTGGGTGACCACACCACTGAAAAGCTTTTCTAATTTATTCTTCAATGATACACAAAAAATATCTGTACTACTATTTCTGCTAAACCGAAGGCATCTAGGCTTTCCCCAATGGAGTAACATTACACTAAAATGTAACACCCTCTCTTTTTTTGCAGTCGGTGATCCAGATGTCCGGGTTCCGCAGCCTGGGCGACGAAGAGGCTGTGGAGTTCGAGTGCAAATCTTCCGACAAGGGCCTCGAGGCTACACACGTGACGGGCCCAGACGGACAAAACTGCAAGGGATCGCACAGGAGGCCCATGTCCAAGAAGAGGTTCAGGAAGATCAGGTGAGGACTCCCTTTTAATCCCTAGATATTGGTTTTATGGAGTCGTGACAACCGTGATTGGTAATATGGCAATCCTCATTCGTAAAAATGTGTTTAGTTCAGAATTATTTTTAAAAAAATTAAATATTTAATATAAATAATGTTTTTAAAAAATATTTAATATAAATAATGTTTAAAAAAATATTTTTTAAAAAACTATTAATTATAAATAAAATATTTTTTTTTCAAAATTATTTTTTTTAAATATATTTTATATAAGTAAAAATTATATTATTTGGTTTTAAACATTACCTCACAGTTTTCTTAACACTATGTAAAATTTAAAAAAATATAAATCATTTTTTAAAAAAAATATTTAATATAAAAAAATATATATTTGGTTTAAAACATTACAACAGTTTTCTTACCACTATTTGAAAAAATACCTTTTATATTTCTGCCTATAATTTTCAACTATTTCGCAAAACTAATACTTTAAAAATACATCTAATTTTAATTAAATCGCTTCATACATAATCAAAATGAAAATACTGATATTTTTCTTGAAATTGACTTAAGAAAATATTTTTATACGGATATAAAATTTCAGCATAAAAAAACATTTTATGAATTCCGCAATGTTCCCCGGCAATGAGAGTCTATTTGTAGGAAAACAACATTTACAGATACGAAAATAATTTATTTTTTAATTTAATTTAAATAATAATAATAAATAATATATAATAATAATAATAATAAATAAAATAATTAATTTTAATTTAATTTAAATTTTTAATTAAAACTGGGGAAAGATTATATGCTTCTACCTTAACGGAAATAGTAGCCCAGATATTACTTTCAATTACTGAATATGAAGTATAAGGCAATGAAAGCATTGTAATGCTGTTTAAATACCGAAATGTAGATGAAAGAAAATATTTTTATACGGATATAAAATTTCAGCATAAAAAAACATCTTGTGAATTCCGCATGATCGCAGTTCCCTGGCAATGAGAGTCTACTTGTAGGAAAACAACATTTACAGATACGAAAACATTTTTTTTTTAATTTCTGGCAGATTGCTTTGTTTCATTTACGCGTGCAGTAAATCTGATATTTTTTTTTAATTTTAACATTTTATGTACTAAACTAACTCTCCTTATTTTTTAACGATAAAATAATTTCAAATTATTATTTTTATATTGTATAGATAACAAAAGTAACAAATATATGTAAGGTTAGCATTGATTATTGCGATTCTATTACATTAAAAATCTAAACACAGACATTTTACTAATCTTTCCGGATTTTCAAAATTGAGCAGGATTATTTATTTTAAAAATATGAATATTTATTTTTAAAAAATATGTGTAAACTTCCTCAAAACAAATAATATTACAAAATTATTTAAGTGATATTTATCCTAAAATTCCTCATATTCATAAGAAAACTGTTTATTCTTCAATGGTAAAGTATTCCTTACAACCATCACCCGTCAAAACTAACAATCTAATAATCTATTTGAGGAATCAGAAATAAATAAACACATGAATCCCTTGTTCTTTATCCGCGAATCCAGCCAATCAAGCATTCCACTCGGGAAATAGGATCTACTTTCTATGTGCGTACAGGTTGTTCTATCATACCCTATTTCTTCATACAATTGGTCAATCAAAGGACAGTAAATGAAGACTAATTCTACATCTTTCTAGTTTTTTATTCGCTTATAGTTTGTTGGTGGAAATATTCTCTATTGGTATGATTTATATTTGCAAAAAAAACAGATAACAAGGAATTGAGGAAGTTTAACTCTACATCTTTCATTGTAAGATAACTATTGCGGGAAATATTCACTATTCTACTATTTCGTTAACTTTAATTGTTAGTGAAAAGAATGACTTGCAACTTATTTTCTATTGTTACAATTTCTATTTACAAAAATTTAGATATATTTTTAGAATATATTCTTTAGCCTGCGAATTTTAACTTTTTGTGGACAGAAGTACGTAATAGTTTTTACCTATATGTGTTTGAACGCTGAGTTCAAATTGATTCCAGTTTTTTTTTTTTTTTTTTGAAGAAATATTTTTTGAAAAATTCCAAAATTATTCCCAAGCTCTTGTTAAATTAATAAAAAAAGGTTTTTTTCAATATTTCAATTTTCCGAACCCAACCATACTTACATAGGAATTAGTACCTGTATTCAGTTCACATAACTATCACAATCTATTATAAAAATCAATTAATATTACTTTTGATTATAAAAGCTAAACACTAAACAGGGAAGAAAATATAGTATTCTAATACTACTTCAATTAAAATTTTACATTTTGCAAGTGATAATTAATAAAGAACATTTTTTATTAAAATATATATTTATAAACTTTTAAGTAATAGGGGAAATTGTCCAAATTTTTATAATTTAAATTAAAAACCTTTTTTTTTTAATAGTTTGTTTCATGAGGAGTTACATAAAAACATGTAGCACTAGTTTACATGTTTAAAATGCTAGTTTTATATTGTCTAAATCATGTTTGTAAATTTAGAACTGTAGCTTTCATTAATTCAATTAGTTTTAAAACTAAAGTGATTAATCTAAAAGGAATCTATTTTTAGTAGAATTAGATTAAAAAAAACTTGAAATTTCCACTATACCAAATATCGACCGCCCCAATGAAGAATCAGATTTAGAGGATTAGTCCCAATGGTACTAGAAATAAAATCTTAGCCCTACCTTTTTTTTGTTTTTACCTTTCTATCCAAGATCAAACGAAGACAAAATCAAAAAGACATACAAAAAAAGACATTTCTCAAAAAAATCTCCTCTTGCCTTGTCTTCCCTTCTACAGTTTCGTATTGAACATTTTTTGTACTATTATTTTACCCCACTTTTCGACTGTATCAACGGTGATGCGAACTTTGAAAGGTTAGAAGAACTCTTTTCGTTGGAGAGAAGAAAAAAATGACAAGTTGAAGAAAAAAGAAGCAATGGGAAGGGGGGACTAAGTGTATAGTGGCAAGAAATCATCTAAAGGAAGATGTTGGGGGGAGGTAAGATTTTGCTGTGGCGGAGGGAACGGGCTTACTACTAACAAGCGAAACGTATGTTTGTGTGTGTATTGATTGTACTCACCATTTAGAGGGGGGGGGGAGAGAGAGAGACACTGTCCAACTGTCAGTGTACATTGTCCTCTAAAAGTAGGAGACTTGGACGTCAGATGCGAGTTTTCTGGGTGTCTAATGGAGAGGGGGTTACTTTGAAAGGCGGTTTATCTTTTTTATAAATATCTTTATGGATGTAGTGTATTTAAAACGTACTCCTAAAATATATAACGGATTCTTTTGGATTCTGTTGCACTGTGTCGAATAATGAAGTTTTGTCTTAAGAGCCAGGATTTCGTAATGTTTTTCTGCTACAAAAAGTGTTTTTGCAGATAATTGGATATGCAATTAATTTTCTTACAATATAATTGTGGTTTCTAAAGGTTTATTCTATAGGGTTAATCCTCTAAAATTCACGATACAGCTAATATTCAATAATAATTTCTGTGAACTAAATTGCCTGACTTCCTTGCCTTTTCTGCTCACTAGTTGCTTTGATTAAAGAAAGTAATATCACATCCATTAAAAAAAAATTGGCCGATGTCTAATCGATTCATATGTCCTTTTTAAAGTAGCAGCCTCATTGAAAAAAACTTCATAAATCGCTTAAAACGCTGTAGATTTAAAATAGTTTAGAAGTAGTTAAGGCAAAATCGCATTAATTAAGTTAAAATGTGTTTTTGTGCAACAAAACAGGAATTATAAAAAAAAATATTTACTAGTTTCTAAATCCTGACTTTTCACGCATACGTACGTTTGTCCAAGATAAACTCAAATAAACGTCTGTAATTCTATTCATCTAAACAAATTCATTAAAACAAGCAACGCTAGAAAAACGAAAAACTGATTAAAAAAAATAAGATTTACAAATGTATGGGGTTTAACCGCTTCACATAATAATTATAATATTTTTCAAATACGGTGTAACAATTCATTACAAATTTCCTCAATATAAATTATCACTTGGCTTCCATTTTGGCTTTATTTCTACATTTTCATTCCGGTAACCCTTTCTTTTAGATGCTAGATCCCTTCTTCCAATTTTTCTTTTTCTCAGTTTTCCGTCATCTCTTCTCTCCTCCCCCATCTCCCTTACAGACGAAGAAAAGAGGGGGGGTAGGAGTTGAGTTGTTTTCTTTTTTTTATTTCTTTTCCTTTTAGTTGCTTGTTCTCAATTTTAGAAGTTATTGGGAAAAGTGACGGGCAGAAGAGTCTATACCTCTCATTTATCTCTTTTTTTTTATTTTCATTGGTCGAAGACAGGGGTAGGAGGCGGGGCCGCCGTGACGACAAGACATCAGAAAAAGACACATTAATTGTATTGTTAGGTTCTTGGATGGGTAGGCTTTTGCAAAGAGACAAAAGAACAAATATAGAGAAGAAATTGGAACTATTGGAAAGAAGAAAATATTCGATTCTTTTCTCTATTTTTTTGCAGAAGGAAAAGATTGAGTTTGTTTTACTTTTTTGTTCTGATTTTGGATTATTGAATGTTTCATGGTAGTGTGATATGAAACTATGTTTGTGTCTTATATTTAGTAACAAATCAAATTTTATCATTAACAGTCTGTATTCTAACTTAATTTTTTACAATCACATTGGCATGCAAAATTTAAATATTATTTGCAAGACAATCATTCTAAGTTTAGCTTTAAATATTACAAGTTTCTTATAATATTTAGAAAAATTATTGATTTTTTATGCTATTATAAGTAGTGTTATAAGTTTAGATTTGTAAATATTTTATTTTTTTCTATCTTTCATTTTAAATTTAAATTAAATTGCACCTCTAGTTCCAAAAGAAAACATGCAATTGCAATTCTGTTATAACTCATTAGCAACGGTTGGCAAGAAAATTTACCATGCTAAATAAGCTTTCTGCTTTATTTTATATAAGTAAGCAAAATATAAGGCAAATGAAGGCTATAGTGCTGAACACTTTATGTAGGATAAATTAGGTTACACGAAAAAGGAATTTAAAAACTTAAAAGTCAACGTTTTTATTCCGAAATGAAAATGTTAATGGCAGTTACAAAGGGGTCGTTAATAGGTTACTTACGTGCGTTAAACAAGATTTTTTTATATTTAAATTCACCAAATTTCTGTTGCTCACTCACAGTAAATGTTTTGCACGCTTAGTTCTTTACTCGAATTAAGTAACTAAAACATATTTCTGTATTGATAATTTTTTAAATAAAATTTAAAATAAATGGTTTTAATCTAATGTTTAAAAGAAATCTGATGCATATTCATTTCAATTTTTAAAAAATTTAATATTTTGTTTAAAAAAAACATTTTTAAAGCTGTTTGTTTCGCATTACAAGATTTATAAACGAGTTCTAAACTCATTCATTTGTTAAAATTCGAAATTAAAAAGCATCTACCCTCTAAAAATTTTGATTATTTAGAGACATTTTTTATCTAATCTTCACACAAAAATTTCGTAAAATTATTTTGATTACCAGGAGGCTTGTTTTTGCGAGCTACAATTTTTTTTATAGATTTCCTACATTTCTTAAAAACCCTTATACCTACAAAGAGCCCACAGCCTACCATAACGGCACATAGGAAATTGAGAATTTATAGCGGTGGGTGGGAACAAAACGGACCTAAAACAGGGGTGCCCCCTTCAAACGATCTAAAATGAAAAGTAGAGGGGGTGGTTACGCAAGCGTGGGCTGGAGCCAATGACCGACTCGCGTGCCACATGTACCAGTCCCGCCCCGAAATCTCCTGCAAAGTGTTTTTTTGTTTTCATTTTGGACCAGCAAATCCCCCCTGGCTTTGTTGCTGGGCTTGTTTACTGCTGGCCGGCACAAAGCCGTGACCCCTGCCTCTAACCCTACCCATCTGCTGGGTTTACGGGCCTGTCTGACAGTTGGCGGGTCTCACAATCGTGGAGGTTGATGGGGAAAATTGGGGATCTGAAGAAGGTAGTTTAATGGGAGGTTGAATGAAATTGATTTTTGTTTTTTAATGGACTTTGGAACTTGTGAAAATAATCCAAAAAGCAATTTTACGGATACATACAGTCCCTGGACAAATCATTAGACGCACTGCAAGATTTCATTTAAAATATTAATTACCGGGTGATATTGTACCGTTTTATTATTTTAAATTGATTTGTTTTTTATTTTTATATTATCCAATCAATTACCGATTTATTTGACATAAATAAAACAGCATTAATTTAGAAAAGCGTAAGTTTATTAAGTTTTAAAGAAAAGTGAAATTAATGTTAGTAAAAGTCAATATTTAGTTGAGCCACCTTTAGCCGCTATCAAAGCTTTAATTCTGCGCGGCATGCTATCAATGCAAGACTGTACTGTCTCCTGCATTTGAGGATGATGATTCCACACATAAATAATCTTATAATAAATAATTAATATAAATTAATCATAATTAATCATAATTATCTTAAAATAAATACAAATATGTCTACAACAATTCTTTTAAATAAAAATCAATAATATTGTATTTTAAATATACCATTATTGCATAAAAACTCTTAAGAAACATAAAATTACTAAAAAAAAATACAGTGCGTCTAATAATTTGTCCAGGGACTGTAGTTTAGTTTAACACTTTGAAGGATACAGACGAAAAAAACGTTACCTAAATGTCAGGTTTTCCAGCAACATATGTATTTTTTTATAAATAATTTTTATAACTTTACTAAATTTTTAAAGTATGAAAGTCATTTATAATCATCTGTTACAGAAATTTAATTTAAAACAATTTTAAGAAATTTAACTTTCTGTTAAACATTTAAATTTTAACTCATGTAGTGAAAAGAAGTTTATGCTTCAGCCAATTTGCATATCCCTCAGGAGGTTAATTAATTTAGACTATAAAAATAAATATTTACTTAAATAAATAAATAAAAAGTTAGGTGAATGAAAAATTAATTTTAAACGAAAAGTTTTTACGTTAAAATAAAGGCATTTTTTATCAAAAATAATAAATTTTAAATTTTTAAAGTGCTAATGGAAACATTACAGCGTTTTCCACAAACATTTTTATTCGATTAAGCACATTAAGAAGTCTCTAAAACTCAAGTATTTCTGGTTTTTAAAATGTATTTATTTTTAAAGTTGTTTTTAGAAAACTTTATATTCTATTTTATATATTTCGAATTTCGGTTTTATGACAATTACTCATTTTTAAGTTCTAATTAGCCAACATTTCTTTATAATTTTTTAAGATTTCATTCATGCAACTTGCAATTGTCTTATTAAGACTCGACTCACATCTTCATAAAATTCTTCATAAAAATTTATCTTATAAATTTGAAATGTACATTGAAACGGAAAACACATACCAATCACATACAAACCCATCAACACTCTTAATATTTACATAACCTTCCATGCAAGTCCCCAAACCATATAACACAACAGCACCTTTTACTTTCTTCCAGAAGATAAGGGGGAGAAAGCAGCTGCCGGGGGGAGGGGGGGTGACCGTGACCCAGTGGCGGTCAATGCGCGAAAGAGGTCGCACCCAGGTGGTAAAGTTGGGTGGGGAGGGAGGAAAGTGTGCGCATAAACAAATAATCGTCTGCCCGATTTGTTTCTCTTCTCCTTCATCTTCGTAATCTTTTGGCATAGAGAGGATGGATATAGTGAGTGTTGGCGGGATGGGTTTTTTATTGTTTGGGTTAGTGAAATGGATCGGGAGTTATTGTAGGAGGGGTTGGGCGTATTGTAATTTGTATTTCATTATATTTCATTTGTTTAAAAACTAACATATTTTAAATATATTTATTGTAATTTTTTTTAGTTTGAAGGGTATATTTCTCAATTCCCAACAAATTGTGGTCTGTTTACGTTATAAAAATTAATACTAAAATACATATACTCTATATAGTACCTACTCACAAAGTTTTTTTTTTTGTTGTAAATTTGGAATTAAATATGTTTTGTAATAAACGAAACAAACAAAAAAACTAAATAAAAGAGCTGAATTGCTCATCAATACTGTTTTTTGTGTTAATTTGGTTATTTGTACGAACACGAGACAAATTTCACACTTTTCACTTTTACTTTAACTAAACTCAACTTTTATCACATGAAACACTGATTCTACGTCCCCTTTTTGTAAGTTTAGCCCGCCCAAAACGTTTTATCGAGTAAGTCCCATTTATTTACTGCAGCTTAAAGTAGTTACACTTCATACGTTTTACAGTTTAATATGTGTTGTTTTTTCTCAAGCCCTGTGAAAAACGCACGATCGGAATTTACAGTATTTAAAAATATGGATTTTCGAAACCAGCATAGTATTTTGTACTTATGTGGGATTCTTAATAATGGAAAAGTAAAATTTTAACAGATTATGAGATTTGGAAATCGTTATCTCAACACACATTGCCTCATTCAAAAAAAAATCTCTTTGGTCTAGTAAACTAAAATCATAACCAAAATCTTGCATTTTACAATCGTTTTAGTAACACTAAAAACAAACCTCCCAACGAAGAGGGTGCATTCACTGAAGTTAATTATTCCCCCCCCCCCCCCCCAAGCATCCTTGGTACTTAAACTATTCCAAATGTTCGAACTAACCTAGGTACTCGAATCGACCTACCTATCCAAATTAACACTCAAACCCAAAAAACTACTGTACTACAACAGACCAATGACCCCGTCAGTAAACAAAAAACAAACCACTCAAAATAGAATTAAGGTATATTCAATGTAGTAAAGAAGGTATATTCCTTAGTAATTAAACTAATCCAAATGTGTTCTAACAATTCTAAATATGCCGACCAACATATACAAACAATCCTTAGTATTTAAACTAATATATTCACACAAGCCTAAATATTCAACATATCTAGATTAATCTATCGATTCAAATCAATCGACCAAATCAACATTCAAACCCCAAAACTACCCTGTCCTACCACAACAGACAAATGACCCCGTCCGTAAACAAAAAAAAAACACCCAAGACAGAGTGCATAGTCACTGAAATCCATATTTTCAAAGCATCCTTAGTATTTAAAAACAAATTAATTAACAAAAATTGATCAAATTGTTTAAATAAACGTAAATATTCAAATCAACATACAAATTCAAATCAATCTATAGATTCAAATCAACCTACATATCCTAATCAACACTCAAACCTACCCTACCACAACAGACCAATGACCCCAGTCAGGATCATCCCTCTGGAGGTCACCCATCTCCAGCGGTAAAACCACACAATGGGGACATCTACAAAGTCCGCCAACGTAACGGACCTTGGTCTGTGAGCGACAGCTACCCCCACAAACACAACAAAGCAGCTCTTGATTGTCGACTGACAGCTGGGAACAGCATGTTTACTCACAAGTAGGGGGGACACAATCGGTCAATCACAAACAGTCGCTCCTCTCCTCAAAAATCACAACAATGAAGTGCAGGTCACGGAACGGGAGAGTCGGAGAAAGGAGAACAAACACTTCATGACCTATTGGTTTGTTTCGTTATTTGATTTTGTTTGGGAATCGTTATAACATATTCTTTTTTTAATGTTTAAATTGAAGTTGTGAAAAGTTACTCGAAACTTATCAATAAAACTACAGATTATAGTGTAGAAGTTATTAACTGCATTTGCATTTGTGACCTGTACTACTACTATCGATTGGTTTGTTTGGTTATTCTTTCGTTGATTTTGTTGTTGAAACGTTAAAACATGTACCTTTTTTAATGTTTTGATTGAAATTGAGATGAGTTACTCTAAATCTGATTTATGAAACAACAGATAATAGTGCAGAAGTTATTAACCAGCGGTGCACTTCGGAGAAAAAAATATAAATTACTCAAAGATAGGGGTAAGAAAATTTTGAGTGTTGACACATGAACCTCCAAGATCTTAAATTTTCTTACATATCATCGTTTCCATTCAACAAATATTCAATGCCCATTTCAATGATAGGAAAGATAAGAAAAAGTTCTTTAATAAATTAGTGAAGTGCCGGTCACGGAATAAGAGAGTCGGAAAAAGGAGAACCAACCCTTCCTAACCTATACTAAGGTTATTGGTTTGTTCCTGTTATTGTTCATTCATTGATTTGGCTGAGGAATTTTTTGTGTACTTATACTTTTTTATAAACACGAAGTTCATTACATTTTTAGTTTTTCAATATATTTACATGCCGTTGTTCATTTCAATGTCTCAATCACATAAAAAAACTCTTTTATAACTTATAACCTAAGACATAAACAATTTCTAAAAACAACCCTTCTATCTCCCCCGAAAACAGATGCTACAACTGCGGCGAGTTCGCCAACCACATCGCCGCCAAGTGCTCGATGGGCCCCCAGCCCAAGCGGTGCCACAGCTGCAAGTCGGCAGACCACCTCATCGCCGACTGCCCCGCCAAGGAGGACGCCAAGAAGACCGCCAACTCCATCAACAACAACAGCAACTGCTGCGACAACAAGAACGACGAGAACGCCATCATCACGACCTTCAAGGCCATCCTCGTCAATGACGAGTCCGAAGACGAGGACGTCCAACTGCACGACCACAGGATCAACTGTTCGTCGTCGCCTGCCTCGTCATGTGCGGGAGATCTGTAGCAAATGAGACTATGGTGACTTTGTACTATGTGTATAAGTTGGGTGGTAATTTAAATAGTCTGAGAGCCAGTGAATCGACTTTTTGAATGAATTGAGTCGTGGGTACTCTTATTTTCATCGAAAGATAGACACATAAGATACTCAAGATATCTTTAAGGCGTTTTAAAAGCTCGTAAACGCCAAGGTTTTAAAGATATTTGGTAACATATAAAATAATCTTTCAAAATTACATAATTTAAACTGCATAAATTTTTCATAGTTCTCTCTTTGTGATGTTCAATATATATATATTTGCTTAATTATATAATGCGTAGTAAAACATCAAAACAAAATCTTTTAAACATAAACTATACATCGTTATTAATTTTCTTTTTATAACGTCAAACAGACGTTATCCAGTGAAGTGGCTTACGTTCTAAAATTATTTATCAGCCGTATGTCTTTTACAATAAGTCAAGCCTATTTTCTTGCCTAAGAACAACTCACCAAAAGTAGACAGACAGAGGCAAAAACCGTTTAGCTTCTCATTTGTCTTACTTTCGATGAAATATAACAATCCGCGATTTCTTTTAAAAAACGAAAAGCAATTTACCGTCTCTCGGACTATCGCCTTTGAGCAAGAATATCTAAAAATTGAATTTTATGTAGACTCTGTGTTTACCCATGAAACTATGGCTGAAGCTCATAGACTTTTAAAGGGCATCAATGTCATGTCCTGTTGTATATAAAAGTGTTGCATCCTGTTGTTATAATAACGGAAATAAGGAAAACCTGAAACAGTCAGGGAAAATAATGAAAATATCATTGACATTAAGAATTATTTAGTTGTTATAAAACCGGAAATAAGGAAAACCTGAAACAGTCAGGGAAAATAATGAAAATATCATTGACATTAAGAATTATTTTTCAACTTTCACTGTTCACAAAACATATACAACATCTATATAAAATTACCATAATTATTATAGTAAATAAAACGAGGCTCTAAATCACGAGTCCCGTCGCCAATAGCCCCCGTGAAGCTCTAGGGCACCCTAATTCAGTCAAACCAGACCATAAAACTAATATCTAACACACTTTTCTCTCTCTGCCACATTTCTATTTTCACACTCTAGAGACTTTTAAATTAAGATAAATTTACTTTGTAATATACTTTTTTATTTATTTATTATCACCTCGCCGCCCCCCCCCCCCTTCCATCTCACTTTATTAAAAATCAGTAAAAAATTTGAGTAAAGTCGAGTTATAACTGTATACAGTTTTTGATTTTGATATAGATAAGAAAGCACATTGGATAAATTGGAAAAGTGAAGTAATTCCTGAAATGTGGCAACCCTTATTTAGGATAATATTTTTTAGATGAGGCTCAAAGTTAAAGTTTTAAACTGTTAATTGTGATTCATTTTAGTTAATCCCAAACACCACAGCATTTTTCCCCATAAGATATTTTTTTTATCGTTTAGTAATCAAATTTTATCGAAACGGAAATTTGGCAAATTAACAATTCTGAAAACGTTAAAAATGGCTAAGCATCGAAAATATATATGTTACGGTAAATTAAATACATTGTTAAGATACAATGTTAACAATCAAATTTTTTATATATTCGAGATCTAATTAAATAAATGAATTAATTAGTCAATAAAAAAATTAATGATAGAAATATATTTGTTGAGTTTGAAACACGAAAAAATAGGAAGCTTGAAATTTTGTTCTTTGTTTATTGATATTGAATCTCATCTAAATGACTTTAAAACATTTTTTTAGTATGCTGTTTATAACAAAATAGTTATTTATGCAACAAGTGTAAAAAGTAACACTTTTTAAAACTAGTGGACACGTGTTTTAAAAAGTTTACTTTCACACGTGTTTCATACACTATTTTTTATAATTACGTGAAAAAAATCAAATCTCATTGGTTCAAAAATAATTCACGTGCTAATTTTTTTACGTAAAGAAGATCGGCATCGAAAAATCTCTGGAACTACAAAAGGCAAACTTATTTTTTAGTTTAAGTCAAACATTTGAACATGGATACTGATTCAAAAATAAAATAATAATAAAATTCACGCGCATAATATTTATAAATAAAGCAGATCAATAAATTTCTGGATTTTATGAAATAGAAATTTTACTTGAAAGGTTGGCATCTTATGAAAAGAGTGAAAAAACTACTTTTATTCACTGCTTTTGGGTGAAAAAAAGTAATTTTTTATCACTGTTTCTAAAAAGTTTAACTTTTCGCACGCGTCTGATATTAAAAATATAGTGGAAAAGTCGGATTTTTTTCGCGCAATTATAAAAAAGTAATTTTTAATCTTATGATATTTCATATTATAAAAAACTATTAACTATTCATTTATTTGGAAATGAATTTTGAAAAATATAAATGATTTCTTTGAAAATTTTAAATAAGCAGTAGATATTTTTCTTGGTTTTGAATGTTATTTACAGTCGTAAGTTCCAGTAAAAAAAATTAAGCGTAATTTTTTTTTTATTCCATTGTTTCTAGTTTAAACTTCCTAGTCAAATGAACCCATTGTGGAATACAATATTTATATTATTATTTTAGAATATGTATTAGTTATAAGTAGTTATGAAATTTTATTTTATGTTGAATAATTATTTAAATATTTGATGAATGAAACAATCAAAACTGTTTTTAGAAATGTTATAGAAATTTTTCATTCTTTTACATGGGACTTTGAAAATATGTGTGTACATAAAAAATTCAATTTATACATGTCTTTTCTCCGACTTTAAAGTTTCAATGCTAGTCTTTTAAAAGTTTGGCGGGAAAAAAAATATCCATTGTAAGTAGAAAAAAAAAGACCCAAACTTTTATTCGAATCGTTCTGTATGTGAAATTGACAAAGAAGCAAGGAATTAATGGACTGAAGTGGATAAACTTTTGATCCAAGATGTTATGCAACAATTTGCGAATAAAACTTATAAAGTTTTTAGAAGATTGTGGTTGAACTGCTGCATCACCTACAAGACTGTGGTTGAGCTGCTGCATCACCTACAAGACTGTGGTTGAACTGCTGCATCACCTACAAGACTGTGGTTGAACTGCTGCATCACCTACAAGACTGAAGTGTTAGCCAGTTACTTTCAGCACATTTGGAAGAGTAAAAAAAAAGTGGCCACCTTTGTATATAAAAAGATGTTTACTGAAAAGTATAATGTTATTTAATGATTGCTTCTAACATAAATAAAATTGGAAATACATGTGCGGAATTAAAATAAAGTCTCTTTGACTCAATCTGTGTCATTACTTTAAATGTATTTATAATACATACATACACATATCGCAATGTACGTGTACTTATAAGACTTATACCTATAAACTAATGCATTTCATTCACAATCTTTAGGTCTATCTTGTAAATAAGTTTTTTTTATTCACAATTTTGGTAAAATTACTTATTTAAAAATACCTATTATAATATTAAGATACATTTAGAAAAAAACTTGTGTTAACTCTCAATGCATTTTTTTTTGTTTTCCCTAGTTATTAAAAGTTGTGTTGAAACAATAGAAAAATTATCTTGTAAATAATAATGCATTGTTAGCACAAAAACTGCGTTGAAGGAGCAGCACGCATGCATTCTTCTGAAACGTAGTTCATAATCTTTTATCTAAAGTTTCGGATAAATAGCTATACTAAAGCATAAAAAATGTGTATTTCGGTACTTTAAGGGGAAGTCGGATGGGTGTTTGGGTCAAAAATGTCGATTTTCCGTTTTTCCTATTTTGTTATTCTGCATATCTTTAGCTTTAATTTAAGACCAAGATTATTGATTTTTGTTCGGTGGTTTTCTTTTTATAAGCACTTTTGATAAACTATGAACATAAGTTCTTACCTAAACCTTACATTTGTTTTGCGTTTCCTGAAATATAAGGTTTTTTGACAGTTAGGAAAATTTTTCTCTGGAACTTTAAAAGATATGAACATGTTTTGTTTTATTATTTCATCTTTATGAATAGCTCTTTGATTTAAACTGAGGAACTTTATATATCTCTGCTAAAAAAAAAGTTATATAACTTTAAGTCAGATTTTTTTGTGATTTTTAAGTTCATCCTTATCAATCGCTCTTTGATTTAAACTGAGGAATTTTAAATATCTCTGCTCAAAAAAAAGTTATATAACTTTAAATCAGATTTTTGTTTTTTAATACATATTTTTTGGAAAAAATCATTGTAAAAGTATTTTTTATACTGTGAAATATCCTTAGTTTAAATCAAAGAGCTATATGTACGGAACGAAATGTAAAAAAGTTCATAATGATATCTCATATAGTTCCTGAGAAAAATGCTCCTAAATTTAGTCAAATTAACATGGACGAGATAGAACCATCCGACTCCCCTTAAAATGAATGCTATAATTTTGCTATGCATATTTAGAAACCAATAGGGTTTTCCAGGGTTTTTTTTCCATCACGTGTTTATATACCAATAATCTCTTCTCGCGATAGCCAGTTGTGTTCGATTAACATAAATTAGTATTCGTATGTCATCAACCCAATTGTGTATTGAACCAACACAATATTATTATGTTTTCATTTTTACACAATACTTGTGTTTCACTTGTGCTGTTTGAAGATAAATTTTTCTGAGTGTATCAAGTTTAAGTTATAATGAAAAGCAGACAATTGAGGATGCTTATAGTGGAAGAACGTGCTAAGTGACAAAAAGGTGAAAACGGGAAAATGAGCTTTAAAGTTTTTCGTTTGCACTCGGATATAGTTGAAAACGGTACTTGTAAAACGTAAAAAATAAACTAAACTAAGTTTATGAAAAAGGGGAAACTTGTTATCGCTAAAGAAGTTAGTAATATGTTCATTGACACAAAAAAAATCTCATTTTTCCAAAAATGTCACTTAGCATGTTGTTCCACTAAGCTCTTCAATTTATTTTTTAGATAAAAATAAAATCCGCATCTAATAGAAACAAACAAAAGAAAACTAAAATAAACAAAAGAAAATCTATGGATTAAGTTTTTACTTTTTAACAAAGAAACTAATTTATCTTTACAAATCCGAAATTTAATCAAGTCACGACAGTTCTCAGAAATGTCGACTAGCGACTAGCGTTCTTAAAAAAATATCTTCATTATGAAAATCATTTCATTATGAAAATCATTTCATTATGAAAATCATTTCATTATGAAAATCATTTCATTACGAACTAAAGCCATTTATGAACTAAAGCAATTACTGCATTTTTTTTCTAAATTTCATTGAAAACACTCATCTAGCAAAAATTGCACATAGTTGTCTCACGAACCAGAAAAAAATATATACCTAAACAAAATTTTCGAAAATATGTCCCCAGATTTCCTCAATAAACTAGTTGTCATTAAAAAAATCTTTTAACACATTGACTAATACACATAGGGGGAATGCATACGCCAAAAGCTGGAGCAGCTGACTTGGATGGTACATTTGTCATAAATTTAAATATTTATTTTTATCATTTTACATTCAATCATATGCATTTAGTAAATGTATTGCTTGTGATTTTTAAATAGGGTTTTTATGCTCATACGAGTTTGTAAATAATCAAATAAATACATTATTCATTTTCACTGAAATTAGGAAGATTTTTTAAATAATTTTAGTAAAGATTTATGTCAAGGGCCGAATATGAACCATGGTATGCATTTAGCTCATTTGGCTTTTCTCTAGTCAGCAACAAAATGTGTCTTTTACATAAAAAAATTAAATATTCGACATGGTTTTTAAATATTATAAAAAGTTAGAGTTGAAACTCCTTATAAGAAACTAATTTGCAACTCGTAGGATACATAATTAAAATAATAAATGCAGTGTACAATTTAAAAGATCTGAAACTGAACTTCACAACGATGAAGAAAACTTGACACGTAGTGTAATGTACTAATTTACTTTTGACAATAAAAAAAATGGAATAACTTCAAGATTAACTTTTGTAAGTGATTACCTACGCTCATTTTTCTCAAAATTTAGAAAATTTTCCACTGCCATACTGAGTGCTAAATAAGTATCATTCGACAAGCTTAGTTTTTTAAAGTATATATTTATCTCATAGTAAGAGCTTTAAAATGATGTTTTCAACTTATATACAATTTAAGTACGCAAAAATAACAAAATAATATATATCCTTATTTAGTGGACTTGACGTATAGAAGGAATCATATATTTTTTTAATTGAAAAAGAAATTGGCAGTTAGATCATTATTTCAGGCTTTACCACATTATAATTCCCTAATATTACATTAAACAAGGGAAAACAAATGATTAAGGTTAAAGTGATGCGTATAATCTATTTTAGATAATTCATTAACTCCGCATACAGTATCCTCAGAGAATACCCTAAAAAATACGCATTGATGAAAGAAAAAAATGAAACGAAGTGGAAAAAACCATATAATTACCAGGGAATAAAGAACATCCCTACCCACAATGTCGTTTTTTTATTAAGAATATTAAGTAAAAGTAAAATAATATGAACAGAAATGTAAAGGCTATCCTTTCATAATTAGAGCAATATTATAGCCAGAATATTGTAGAGAGAGAGCTATTATTAAAATAATTGTTCTTTAATGCATAGAGAGCTAGAGAAGTAATTCGTCAAAATGTGGGGGAACATACTCATTAATTTTTTTTTTGTCTTTTCGCAGAAATAAAAGATACTTTTTTTTTATAGTTTCACCTTTTGGATAACTTATATAACGTCTGTATCACTACCCAACTACCAAAATCGACCACTTGAAAGAAGAACAAAATGCTACTTTTAACCAGTTCGTGAAAATAAGTTTGAACAATTTTTTCTATAATATCGAAAATTTAGTTCTGATGAATGTTTAAGATGTTTTAAAAAACTATTGAATTTCTTAAATTTATATCTAGCAAATGAAAAATCAGCGAAAACATTTTATTAGTTAAGATGATACATTGATTGACAGAAAAAAAATAAACAACTTTCATGGGTGTTAATTTTTAATGAAAATAAGGAGAAAAAAAAACAAGTAGGTTTGTAACAGAATCTGTCACTTAACCCGCTTCCACACAACAGTCGTGTTTAACAAGTAAAAAGGCGACAAACACAGCATTAATATTCTATATTAAACATTTGCATGCTAAATTTGGCTAGTTTCATTTATTTTATTTCGAAAATTCAATAATTATTACTTATCGTTTGCAAAAATTAATTTATATTTCAAAGAATAAATATGTAATATTCCTAGCTTTTAAATAGAATTAAAACATTCCATATCAACGTACAAAGAATCTCGTAGTGAAATATATTTGCCGTTATTTCAAACTGATCGATGTCGCAAAAATAAAGTTATTTTAATTTATTGTCTAAAAGAATTAAAGTTTCTCGAGCGATTGTTGCGGATGGCAATGGTGATTAAATTCTAATAAAAATGGCTTCCTATGCTTTTTTAAATGAGCATTAAATTTTGCAGGTTTTTTTTAATAATTGAAGTACTTCGAATTCGAATTCTTTTCTGAAATTTTCAATGTATTCTAATTTCGATGCGCTGAATATTTTGACGTATCACACTTGTCCGTAGTATTTGTAGTTCGGGATATGAAAGTGGGTGATGGACAGACAGACGGACTGAACGATTATAATACCTTCCACTTTTTACGTTATAAACGTTGTGTGGAAGCTAAAACAGGTTAAACATCAGGATTAATGAATATCTGCTTTCGCCCAACAGCTTCTCTCCCCCTCCCCCCCCATAAATTAAGTTTTATCATTTGATGGTGATGCCGGCAATGGACATAAATCGTATTTAATTAATTTTCTCTATCCTCAAAATTAAGTAGCAAATGAATATCTTGGTAACGATTACGATATAGTTATATAAGATCAAGTATACAAATAAATATTTTAATAGTGATAAAAAAATAATTTAATTTTTGCTGTGGTCAAACAAAACGTAAAAAAGTTTTTTTTATAATTTTAAAAATATTAATGAAATTATTTTCTCCATCCAAAACGTACTTTTAATTTAATATATCAGCAATAACCTACCACTTCAACTAAGAAAAGTTTCTATAAAGCTCTTCAGCAGCAATAATAAATTATTATGGGCCAGTTATACTTTAGAGAAGTTTAACTCGATTAAATTTTTTATACTGTTAAAAAATAGAGTAACTATAGATACTTAAACGCTAAGATCTATATTTTAAACAAAAATTAGTAATCCTCTATAAAGAGCAGGCCTTCTTTTAAGACATTCTAGATTGAATATACGAGATTTGCATCAGGTGTTTTCAAGCCATTTTTTAAGCTAAAATAGAAGTCCAATAATGTTCGGATAGCTTTAATTTTCAATTTATATGTGAATTACATTGAGTTAAACAATCAACTGAAAATAATTTCCTTTATTAAATTTAAAATACAAAGTTTAAATTCAAGTATTTTTACGATGCAATCAGTAGTGCCAATTACTTATAATCTAATTACCATTTGTTTACATCGGATTAGAACTTTTCACGTATTGCATACAATACATTATTTAGTTGAAGACACTATTTATTAAGAAGCGACATTTTAAGTTCATGAGCGTAAGAACTGTCCCCTGATATTTCGTCTTCCACGATCAAATTAATTTCTTCGCAGCACAATACTTATTCTCTTGTCTCATTTGTCCTTATTTTTGTTCGTTTCGATTCGACTCTTGGAACGCATTTCTTTAGATTTTTGTGTTCTATGTTGTTTTTTCTTCCTAGGTTTCTTTTGTCTTCTGCAGATTAATGTTTCCGCCATTCGCTAACACAAAGTATATCTTTAATTATAGAGAAACATCTCTTTCTAGTTCCAAGAGTTCAGTTTATACTTGTTCTAATACTACGCCGCCATTTTCATTCTTTTTCTTTTCTCTTTGTTTTTATTTCAGCGTTTTTCTACTCTCCCGCGCAACTGAGTTCTTACTTCTCAAATATTTATCTTTGTAACTACTATCGCTTGCATTTTAGTTCCGACGGGATGGCAACGCTCTGAAATCACGTGGCCATCAAGAATTAATAAAGGCGGGATTTTTTTTTCTCAAAAACAACACGAAAAAAGGAAAACCCCAAGGGAAAATGCGAAAGGAAATTAAAGTTGTATATTACTAGGTTATCTCCGCTGATTTGTAATTTCGCTTCTTTTATATAGATATATATATATCTATGTATGTTGCAGGAGATGTTTGCCCAAATGGCCAAACTTAGATATTCCAATTTCTCTCTGGAAACGCAAAGTGGAATAAATGTTCCTGTTTCCCCAAAAAAATAAATGTAAAGAAAGCTCTGCTTTGAATTAATGATGGGTTTTGGTACATTGTTTTTGGAATGTATTTTTGTGGTAGAACATATATTTTAATTTGTGAAACAAACCATGCATTGCAAAGGGATTTTATTTATAGGAATTGTTGCATGGCACATAAAGAGTTTAGTTCAAAAAGATTTAATGGAATGGGCTTGTTTCACGTTGGATCTGGCAACAGCTCTGCGGTCTTGTTTTCATTTTCCTCGAATTACTTTTGTTGATATTCGAAATTGAGTTTTCTAAGAATAAGTTATTTTAGTTGTTATTTTTTTTAAATTGCAACTTCTTGTTGTGCTGTTGGTTGTTTTAATCATTTATCAAGGAAAACTTGCATTGAAAGAAGTTGGAATTAAAAAAAAAAACTAAAATATTCTTAGAAAATTCAATTTGGAATACCCAGGCAAAAGTAATTCGAGAAAAATGAAAACAAGACCGCGGAGCTGTTGCCAGATCCCTCGTGAAACAATCCCATTGCTATCCAAAAAGGTCAACATTTTAACTAAAATATATGCATAAAAAATTATAAATCTTTCTGCCATATTTTTTTTATAAAAATTTAAAATAAATTTTACTTTATTTTCTGCAAGATAAATATTTCTGAAAGCAATTCTGCAAAATAAATATTTCAATTAAGTTTTAATTTACGGAATGTTTGAAGAATTTTATGCAATGGGCATGTTTCACGTCATGAGTGGCGTAAACGGTCAAATTATCACCAAAACAAATGTAACTGCAGGAGATCCACAGAAAAGAGCTAAGAATAAAAACATACTGTTGGAACTGTTGCCACTTGTGACGTGAAACATGCCCATAATTTTCATTTTTGGTCCATCTGACATTATATTGTTTTGATGATAATTTGATCTAATTATTTCAATTTAATTTTAAAAAAATCGAATCACTAAATATTTTTGGACAGTGTATGTTTTATAGCAATTTCTTTTGTTTTTATTTGTTCTTATTGTTCGTTTCGTCGACTTTGTTCTCTTATTGTTCTTTTTATGTTGTGCAATTTATTGTACGGTAATCTGTGGAATATTTCTAAATACTATCTAATATCTCTATAATTATTATAATAATCTCTATTGTTATACCTAAATACTAAAAAAATACTAAAAATAAAATATCCGTTTATTATAAAACTAGCTGTTATACCCGACGTTGCACGGGTAGAGGTGGAAAAATAATTTAACAGTCAATTTAACTATTTTTTTTCTTTCATTTTAGTTACATAAGATATGAAGATTACCCAGTAATTTTCCATTTAATAACCCAACTTGGATATAGTAATGATTAATATTAATTTCAAAAATACCTTTGATAAGAAGCTCAAATTAAAAAGAATACATATTTAAGTAAAAAATAATCAGTAAGAATTAAAAATGGAAAAACAGCTAAATCTTAAAAGGGTCTCAAACATTTATTTTAATTCAAGGGAGTTCTATATTCTTAATGAAAGCGAATTACATGATCTAATTGTTTAGATGTTATAAAGCTACTCCAGCAAACAGCAAACGATTTGAATTTTTTTATATTTTTTGTATTTTTTTTAACTGTGATAAAGATACTAAAGCAAACGATTTTTATTTTTAATTTAAATATTTTTCTAACTGCTAAAAAGCTAGCAAACGATTTTTGTTTTAGATGTTTATTTCTAATTCTTTAGCTGTAATTAAACTAAATATACTTAAAAATCGTTTTAAAAAAAATGTGTAAAATAAAACTAAATAAACAATCCGTGAGAACGTGCTGTTGAAGGAGCAATAAACCTCTAAGGTCTTCAATGCATTGAATGGGAAACATAAAAACGTTCGAAAACGATAGAAGGAATGGTCTGATTCGAAAAATTCTTAGCCTATGTTTGTTCCGGAGATGAGATGAATTTTTGTGCCAAATTTCGTAACGATCTGTTGCGTGGTTCTTTAGATCTCGTGTCTTATACAAACAAACAAACGGAAGTTGCCTTTTATGTATATAGATATCCCATCTACGGTTATTGCCCCGCATTGGAGTGAAACCGAAACAACCAATGAAATCGCGCATGAAAACTAGAAACTTACGTCATCTGAAACAACCCAATTGATATTTCTACCCAATATGTTCTGCGATGTTTTTATAATTTTGTCAACCATGCAGAGTAAAATAATGTTGAATGAAATTGTCATATTTAAATATTCATTTTTTAAAAAATATTGAAATTGCTACCTGTAAAACATTGGCGGATTGTAACACTGCAAACAAGCTGGCAGCAAATTTTGCCAGCTTTCACCGTATTTACGGAGTAACTTTCAACTAATTTTTTTTACAGTGCTGTTATATTTATTAGATATTTTAGACTAAGACATCAGAAAATTCTCTGGAAGGAATCTCGTATACAGAAGGATAAACGTTTGATACATGTCTATTTCAGGTGTCTGAAACTTTCAGACGTGATTTCGCGTCTGAATCTGGCGCTATAAGTTTAAGACACTTATTTGTCTGAAATTAAGGGCGAATAAGCCCGAATGACCGCGGGTCTCTAAACCAAAATGCCTCTGTGTCCATTGGAAAATGTCCATTGGAAAACAATATTTTCTAAACCACATTTCTCCGGCTGTATTGAATATTTTTACAAACATTTCTTTTCATACGATAAATATAGCTGACTTACAGGTCTCTATGATAACACTTTTTGAAATTAGCTCGAATATTTTTTTTTAATTTTTAATAAAAAATTTTACAACAAAATTTTCGAACATTTTTTTTTGAAAAGTAGGATTAGATACCTGTAAGCCAGCTAAATTTAACATATAAAAACAAACCGTTTGTAAAAATATTCACTATACTGCCGGAGATGTGTGGCTAAGACAATAATTATTTTCCATTGGATTAACAAGGAGGCACTTTGGTTTGGAGACCCACGGTCATTTGGCCTCATTCGTCATTAAGACATTTTGCTTTGTAGATATTTTATAAGATTTCCATAATTTTTGTCAATATTTTACCGACGGAAACCGTTCAAAACACTTCAACTCAATGCAGTTTGCATCCACCCACACCAATAACATTTCTCCCCCTCCTCGTTTCAAACAGAACAACACTCAGCATTCGAACGATGCATATTAGCCGCTTTGTTACAAATATCGAAATTTAATGAAACTGTCCAAATGTCAAACGATTTCCCCTCTCTGAACACGTGACCTTCTTTTCATGCCGATTGTGTGTGGCTTGTGCTACAACTTCACAAAAGAATTATTGTTCGAATCATTCAGAATTCGTTATCAATGCCGGTAGGGAACCCATTTCGAATGAAGCATGGGGGCCATTGTAGTTTTGTTGTTAGCAGCCCTCAACACTTCTTTCCGAAAAAGAAATAAATCTAATGTTTGGGTATTCTTTTTTTCCCTATATGCATTGAAGAAAAAAGCATTGTAAAGTAGAAATTTTGATTTATTTCTTGTGTTTTTCGACCATTGTCGAGAAAATATAAAAATCAAATATGGGAGTAGTGTCGGAAGGCTGGTTGCACACCGACTGCAATATTTCGTTGATGTATGACAAATTGTTGCATAAGTTAAAAGGGGTGTTGGTGTTGCATGCAAAAGAAACACTAAAAACAGGAGGCAACAGATGTAACATGTAATGCGATATTTGTAATACACCTTGCAACACGAAGTCTTCAAGTTCCATTCAAGGGGAGAGTGTTTTTAAAAAAATAATCTGTGTCATTGGATTAAATCAATTCATGCGCGAGCATTTGTATTGCTATCTAACTTGCGTTGTTTTTCAGTTTTAAGCCGTATTATTCCATAGAAAAACTCACATGCATGAACTGATGAACATGATGATTTTATTATAGTACTAGCAAATTTATACCCGTTCTTCGCACGGAATAAAAAAATATCAAATAGATTCCAAATATGTGTACCATATACCCTGTTATAAGATCATAAACTTATTATTGTTTCCACTCGTTATAAATTATAAAATCCCGCTTCATTGCCTTAAAATTCCAAAATGAAAAAATACGCTATAAAATGCACTCATAAATGTCATCACAATTCCCTCATTAATACATAAAACCTTTTAGCTCATTTGGCGCGTTTTGGGAAATAATTTGGCGAGAAAATAGATATAGCTACCCACACCCATTATACAGCTCTAACATAATGACCTTCGAACAACCGACCAGCTTATAAATTATTTATAAAAGAAATCGCCTATTTGGCGAATTTTAGTTAATAATTTGGCGAGTTTGGCAACGTCTTTGGCGAAAAAATAAAGACATAAAACATTAATAGCTCTAGTGCGATGGCCTTTATTAACCATCATAGTTCAGTAATAGCTTAACTATACATTTATTGCTTAAATATGCATACATGCAGTCAACAGAAAAATCAATGAAAAAATCATCAATAAACCCACAATAAAATCCAGGAATGAAGACTGGCGGAATTACGTCACTTGAAACATGTCATATTTTTTCAAATAATGATTTAGTTTCTGAAAGTAATGGCAAAAGAATAAAAAATAAACATTCTGAATTTTAAATGTTTTCGTTAAAAGTTTTATTTAATTTTTTCAGCCGATGGCATCAGGAAAGAGAAAAAATGATCGGATTTGAGCGAGAGTGGTGTATTTTTTCAGAAAATTCGAATTTTCTCTAAAAATGGAACAAATATAAAAAACTTAGCCTCAGGTGCACACGTTGTGTATTTAAAGGCGAATTATCTTTAAAATTCGAATTCCTGTGGGCAGTATAAGTATTTTACGATCCGATAACAGACACAACAAGACAGATCTTCTTTATTATTATAGATAAAACACTTTAAAAGATTGCGAACAATCTTGTTCTGAACAGCTTTTTGAACCGTCCAATAAATATCAGATGACAAAAATACTGCTGCAGCGATTACGGCATTCACAGTGATTGAAATAAAAAAATACGGGGGGGGGGGGTAACTAGAAGGTTTGACACATGTGGAAAAAAAAAATTCTCTCCAAAATCATTTTTTTTACGTGCGAAAATTATATTTTTATACAATCGAAAAACTGGTAGGTCATTGCATTAAGAACCATATAAAAAATAAGCAGGAAAATATAATCGTTCGGGTGATTTGTAATCGAGTTATAACTGCAGCAGATTTGAAAAATGCAGTTTTCGTTTAAAGATGAAATGACTGATTTCATTGTAATGAATATAATATATTTTAGACTACTTTCCTTTTTAAACAACCTTTACTTTTATTTCGACTTTTGCCGAAACTCAGCGACAAAATGATTAAATCGCTAACCGTTGCAGTTTATTACTTGAAGTTAAAAAGTTATAACTTTTTAAGGGGAGTCGGATGGTTCTATCTCGCCCATGTTAATTTTACTAACTTTAGCAACAATTTTCTCAGGAACTATATGAGATATCATTATGAATTTTGTATAGTTTGTTCTTTACATATAGCTCTTTGATTTAAACTGAGGATATTTCACAGTATAAAAAAATACTTTTACAGTGATTTTTTTAAAATATGTATTAAAAAAACCAAAAAATCCGATTTAAAGTTATATATAACTTTTTTTTTAGCAGAGATATTTAAAATTCCTCAGTTTAAATCAAAGAGCTATTAATGGGAAAGAAATAATAAAACAAAACAGGTTGATATGTTTCATAGTTCCTGAGAAAAATGTTTCTAACTGTTGAAAAACCTTATATTTCAGGAAACGCAAAAGAAAATTAAGGTATAGGTAAGAACTGATATACAGAGTTTCTGAAAAATGCTTATAAAAAGAAAACTACTAAACAGAAATCGATAATCTTGGTCTTAAATTAAAGCTATAGATATGCAGATTAAAAATAAAAGAAACAGAAAATAGACATTTTTGAACCAAACAACTCCTAAAAGTTCTTGCATAATCGAATAACATTGTCAATATTCTAAAGAGAGCAATAAAAATCAGCAAATATTCTAAAAAAAGCGATAAAAATTAGCAAAATATTGTTGGTTATAAATTTCATAAAAAATCGATTAATAATTTTTCTTAATTAAATTGGGTAAAATAAAATCTGTCTATGGTAAAATCCGTAAATTATGCATGATCTTTTATATAGTGCTGCCATCTTTCATCGAGTTTTAGGAAAAAAATAGAAAACTATTGTAAAAACGGTCGTAAAATCACCTATTTTTTTTATCCCTGAAAATTTCCATAAAAATGTGTATGAATAATATCTATATTCATTCTTAATTTCTCATTAGATTTTGGCTGGAAATTTTTTTTAAAAAGTTTCATCTCTTCGACGTTTTAATTGGTGGATTTAAGTTATTTTGAATCTTATTGACGCGTTACTACTAGAGAGCCTAAAGAAAAGAACGAACTAGTACTCCGTTCACTCTACTGATCATTTCAGACCGGATATATCACAAGAGCGAGAAACCTCAGTCCGTCATTTTCACGTACTAGGTCGAATAATCGTCGCAATAGAGCTAAACAAGGGCTATTGAGGATGGGCTTCCGAATTAAGAACCACAGTCAAGTGACGAGCCGACAATTGAGTACAACATTAAAGTAACATTAATATTCATTCGTCATTCAGGAGGGCCATCTCATGAATCTATTGCATTGGGCAGGCTCTATAAATAATTTTTGTTTTATTGACAATAAAGTTGCTATTAAGCAATATGCATCCTCCAAAAAATTAGACCAGTCCGTTATTTGTGAATTTATTTTAGATTGTGAAAATTTCTGGATAAATATTAATTAGCAAGTTTCGTAAAAAAAATGTTCATTGGCATTTAATCCAGAAAATGAGAAATTTGGGAATATGTGATAATATGTGCCTAGATAATTAAATTAAGTCTTTTCTCGGCCGTTCAACCGTGAACACTCGCCGTAGATATTCCAAAGTAAACAAAAATTCAACAAATTATAATAATAACTTTTGTCATGAATTTATGATGTCACGATGGGGACATACTGCGATTTCATTGGTTGTTTTGTTTTCTTTCCGTTCTATTTGAAACAAGCTCATTGGTTTCTTTTGATAACGTAACGCGCTCCGAACTGCGGTTTCATTGGTTGTTTTGTTTTCTTTAAGTACTACGTGAAACAAGACCATTGTAAAAAAGTATATTTCAAACTCTTCTTTAAAAAGCTGAACACACTACTATACACATTTCTTTTTCAGCTCGAAATGTATCCTCAAAAAAATCCACAAACGGGAGCATGCCTTGCCAGATTTGCTAAAACAATTAAATAAGTATTCTATGGTTTTAGAAGCATGAAGAACTATTTTTCCCTAGTTAAAATAATTAAGGCTAAAATTACTACTTTTTTTTCAAGTATTCACTGTGTTTGTAAATTCTGCTGATTCCTCTACATATAACTGTACAAATCACGGGGCCGACAAAATTGATGTGATGCTGGTCTAAGATTCTTCCAGATTTTTGTGAAACATCTATAAAATACAGTTGTAGATACACATGAAATAAGAAATATACAATAGTGGATTGGAATCTGTTTATATTCGGTTTAACCTGAGCTTCCACTATCCCCATTTTGATAAGTTTCAAACTTTTTAATTATTTTTCTAGGAATAGTTCAAATTACTCAATGTTAGTACAGTCTATTATTCTTTAAGCACTGTATGGTCTAAAAGAGTTTAAACACCTTCCTATAACTCTTCGGATTTATGGGAGATGATTTCAAGATAATAGTCTGCTTTTTCTTGAATTTTTTTAGGAAACGTCTTCAAAATTTAAATGTCACGATTGAAAAAAATCAAGTACTGTTCAATGATTGTTATTGAAAATCAAGTAGTAGGGGGTCCTTGAAATTGAAAACCTGAATCAAGAAGTTCTTAAGGACTTTTAAGGAGAAGTAGGAACCCTGGCCTCCTCTAAAAAGAGTGCAATAGGGCACGGTTTTTATGGAAATAACCCTGTAATCAGGCAATTGTTACAATATTTATATTTAAAAGCTTTTATGTCTCAATTTAAAAACTTATTGAATAAAAAGAATGGGTAAAATAAAAAACCTCAATCTTTTAACTGACCTTTTTCCAATATATTTTAGCAAATTATTGTAAAACTAAAATTTTATACTTCAATTAATACTATACAGCATGCATGGCAAAAGCTTAAAAAGTCTTTTTACAATTTTTTTATTAGTTCACTTTTTACATTTAAGCCTTCTTAATTTGACTTGCAATTCGATCCAAATCCCTTCGTCCTTGGCTTGACAATTTCCTGCCACTAAAAAAAATAATGAAATTTAAACACTTAAAATATACATTTACATGATATTTCGTACATGTTTTCAAACAAAAAAAAAGGTATAACTTTGAGATACATTTTATAGCTTAACTCAATGAATTTACTCTGTTAGAAGTAATCGTGGATGAGTCAAGTTAAGGAGAAAGATCCCACAAGGGAACAACTTGTCCAAACAACTAGTTTTCTATAAAAAAATTAGTTAAAACAAAGGAATGAATATCAAGCTCAAAAAGTAAACAACTTTCCTCAAGATAGTCAAAACCATACTAGAACCAAATTTTAAATGTTTTATTTAACAAGTTTAACAACATTAAATTTATTCAATCTAGTTTTCCACTTTAGTTTTTAATGCAGTAAGGGAATACCTTTTTATTAACACAAATGGATGATTTTTATGAATTCTTAGATGCTGAACACAAATTTGGTTTGGGCTATATAATATTCTTCCCCCACAATGTTTTCCTCTATTGCTTTTGTCACATAGTGACATTTTATCATAAAATCATGGCATTTCTGCAATTTTCTCACCATGTATAATTTTTAAACATGTTAATTAAAAATAAACCTACAGAATTAAGAATAGATTTATCAACCCTTAAAATATTAAGTATATTTACTGTTTAACTGGCTATATTTACTGTACTGTTTCTGTTGCTAAATTAATTGGTACATAAAATTTATGTAAATTTTATTCTTCAAATAAAGCTGAAACCCAATTAGTATGCTTTAAGCTAATTATATAAGCATCAGAAGAAAAAGGTAAAGCGAAAAGCTCCAGATTTTTGCGTAAGTACGCATGGAATAGTGTGACTGCTAGCCAAATCTAGCAACCTCACACAGCATAACCATTGAAATCAGTGACAACATTGCGAACCTCACTGTCACAAGATAAGCAGAGCTACACAATTAAATTATGGCTGGTTGCTCTCGTACACACTAAAGCTAGGGAAATTATGAATGAAGTGTGTAGATGTATGTGTTGCAACGATGAATCTTGGTACCAATTCTTCAGCGAATTATATACGAAACAAAAACATCGGGATTTCCGAACTAAGCAAAAAGTTCTGTCTGACCTGAGTACTTGGTTTTAATTTAAGGAACTTTTTTTATTTCACTTATCGAACGAACAGACAGATTTGCAAATTACTCAAATATGATAGGTTAGTCACATGTTCATTAAGTGTTAAGTAGTTAATTAGTTCATTTACGTATTTTTGAAATGCTATATTCGTTTTAATACCATGCAATTTTGAAATGAAGCAATATATATAAAAAAATGGCACATTTTTATTTCTTGGTACCTCCCTACCACTACTTTGAAAAGCTGATTTTATGCAAGTATAGTACTTTTAAACGGTTGTTTTTGAATTGTTAACATTATAATTGTATAGGTAAATTATGACTTAATATTGAACACTAACTGAGTAAAACAAGCTTTTTACTTTGGCAACATCTTAATTAGTGATTGTACATTATTTTATGCCAGCATCAGTTTAGAAAAATTACCAAACTATTCCGATAAAACAAGGTTTACCAATATGCCTAATAATGAGTCGATGATTAAAATTTTATACCTTATGTACGACCTTGTGAATAAAACAAGTTACTAAATAAAACAATTAGCAAATAACGAAAATCAATAGTTAAAGAATACTAACCCATTGCTGTCCTGTTCTACAAGTTTAAGGTTTTCTAGAGCTTGAATGGCTTTTCGTGCAATGCTTTTGGAGCCCTTGCTGAAGATAGAGGGGCGTGTTCCCCTCCTGTATCGGCCGCCATAGATCTTTGTGAGGGCACCAATGCCAGCTGGGGAGCGAATGTACAGATGACGGGCAACAGAGGCTGAAAATGAAATCGTATATTAGCAAAGAAAATGATTAACATTCATAAAAGCATAATGTATTTATGTAAATAAACAGACTTAAGCTTACAAGTGGCAATTATAACATAAATTTTAAGTTAGAGGAATATTAAGAGTAATATCTCTTAATATTGGCTACTACAAAATCAAAAATTTGAATGAAGTTGGTACAGGTAGAGATACACACCAACAACTACCAGAACAAGTTGGTACACATATGGAGTCACAAAAGTGCAAATATTAAAAATAGGTATTTGCCACATAACATAAGATGACGATCATGCTAACATCACAAGAGTATGATGAATACAAAGACAGGTAGACAATACAGAGTATAATGATATACAAATCCCCACGAGACAAAACAATTATATATAAATAGTTATATTTTAAAAGTATTTTTAAATTTAAATTAAAGATAAGTTCATATTTGAAAAATGACATTCTCAAAAGGGAACACTAAACTATGTATCTGAATCACCTAATTGTTAAGATTGACCATGGTTATATAAACTGTAATTGTAGGAAGCACTCACCACATCTAGTGTAAAACCAATCCTCATCGTAAGGAGCCAGTTCTTTGTGTACCCCAGTCTTGACAACATCCACCCATTCAGGTACCTTTAGCTTTCCGGATCTATAACAAAAAAAATGAGTTAAATTAACGGAAAGGAATCAATTATATACGCTTAAAAGCCGATAATTTTGCCGAGAGAACCCAAGCCAAATGGGTCCTCAAGGGATCTTTTACATGCCACATAATCATATGACATGCACGTCCAAGATTTTCCCATCCAGAAAATCCGACGACTCAGCCGGGGCTCGAACCCGCGATCTTGGTATAGTAATCGGACTCTTTAACTGTTTTGAGCCAGAGCTTGATGTTCAGGGAACCATGGATTATCAATGTCCAGTTGGACAGCCGTTTAGACTAGTCAAGTTTGCACTCGTAACAAAATGCTTTTTGGTTGGTGTAATTACTAAGATATATCACATTCAATGAAACAAATTGGTGAAATGGTGTTCCTGGGCACTACTGCATAGACCGTTTACAGGCTGGCAGTTCATGCAAAGCTAGGGCTTCTACCAGGGTTGTTATGTTTAAAACATTTTGTTTGAAACAATTGTTTTAAACATGTTTAAAACATAGCAATAAATAACATGTATAAAACAATTTATTTAAAAAAAAAAAACGATTTATGCTAATTATCAATGTGGTATATAATTTTAGTTAATTAAATAATACCAAACATAAACTTTACATATAGTTTATAATTCTTCGATTAGCTCATCTGATTAATCAAAGGAAGACACCGAATCGCCAGATAATCAAGGATTTCTTGTATTCTATGATTCTTCGACAAAGAAAGATGCAAGGCATATGCCTAAAATTATTGGGGAGGGAAGTAACTATAGACAACCAAAACGCAAAAAGAACCGTGTTTTTTTAAAACTCGTACAACTTTTTAATAACCAAAATTCAACTGTTAAAAAAAACATGTTTTAAACAAAAAAAAACATGTTTAAAACAAAAAAAATGTTTTTTGTTTGTTTTTTTTAAAACATGTTTTTTTCCAACCCTGGCTTCTAGTACTGACTGGGCTGCCAGCCCCTAAAAAATGTATGTTTCACAAATCTTGCCGTTCCCTAAAACGCATTAATTACTAGGGTAGAGACTTACTGTACGCTCCCCCTTGGCGAACTTTCCAAAATCGCGCCAAAAGTCCGTATTTTGGCGACTTTTTAAAAAAAACATGATTCAAAGAAAAGATCGTATGGGAATATTTCTTATGAAAACTCAACCAACAACGCAACGGTCCAATAGGGTTGTCGGATAACGTCATCGGTGCTAAGTCATCACACAGTCGAAATCACACAGGTTGCCAGAAAAATTATTTATCGCCAAATCCAAAAAAATCGCGCCAAGGGGGACCGTACAGTAAATCTGATCCATTGCTAGATCTTCAGGAACAGAGATACCGTTTTCGCATTTCACATGTATGCATAAATTGAGAAAATGTTTGGGTTTAGAACTAAACTCAATAAAAAAACTTGCTGTAGAGTGGAAATGTAAATGGTCAAAATGTAATGGCATATTCTTTTGTTGACACCAAAGTATGTTCTTATTGTTGATACTAGAGTATTGTCATAAATGTGGCAGAAACCGGTTTTCGCCGCACAGATCTTAATCTTAAATCTTTAGCTACCAGTGTTTTAACTGCCTCTGCATAAACTTGCCAACCCTGCAGTTAACTCGGCAGAAGCGAAAAAGGTTTTTACGCCCGAAGAACTTTTAAACAATTGCAAGCTTTTGAAACTTTGTTAGATGAATCAAGTTCATCTTATTGGCAGTCAGCATTGATTATCTGCCATTGTTCACCAGCTGCAAATCCCTTTTCTAACACGGGCAAAACCCAGTTTCTGTCGGCAAAAAGCCAACCAGCTAAGAGTTGGCCTAGGCCAACAAGAGATGCCCCGAGTAGCAACATTGATAAGATGTCATCTTAAAACAAAAATGGTCAAACCACATGCATATCACAACATATCTTCCTTAACAGTATCCTGCCTACAGGTTATATACAAGAGACTATCGAAAACTTTTGTCACTAGTTATACCACTTTTATAACAAAATAAAAAAAAATAACTTATTAAATAAGCACACTTGCACTTTTTTACGGCAATTCTAAAATGTCGACAGTCACGCAATTAAAATATTTCTCTTAATCACAAAATTTTTATTTTATTAGTAGCTTACTTTTTAAGGAAAGCTGCCAGAGCTCTAACGAAATCGTGCTGGCTCACGTCTTTAACGCTGCAAGAAGGCATCTGAAAAATAAAGGCGAGTGAATTAGCCAGGTTATACAGGTCTGTTTGCTATGTACTGCACATTGCACTTATCTCGTAAGAAACTGAAAACACATATTAACATACTTCACAATTTTTCTTCACATAACATCACAATTTTTTTTTTACAGATTCAACATTTTAGGTCACTTACTGTTAAAATATACACAACACGGAGCTAATACTAGTTAAGCCTAAAGACATTTACACGTGAGCATAAGAAAGTTTTAAGTTTCCGATGCAAGTAATAATAATTTTAAGAGCTAAATTGAAAGTAAATAACTTCAAAAATCAGAACGATAACTAAGACAAAATAAAATAATACCTTTATTTTTCTTTATAATAATTATAAAGATCGCTAAATAAGCGGTAACACACGACGAAACGAGCTCTTCAAATGAAAGTTGTAGTTTATAATGTTGTAAATAAAGTACTATGTCACTTCACTTCTTAATTTTTTATGAAAAGTATCGCTCAAATAATATTAAAACTTGAATTTTTTTAATTAAAATCGTCTTTCAAATTGTTAATTTTGAATTGTTTAATTTTCACAAATAAAACTATTTTTTACAAAATTTAATCTTAAAAAAGTCAGATTTTAGAATATTTTACTTAGAGTGGCAATGTTGTTTTTGTTTATGTCAACAAAACGAAAACCAGGGAAGAGGGGGACGAAAATTGAAAATTTTAATAGTAAAAAAAATCAAAGTGTTCGCAAAATTAGTTCAATATAATTACCAAATTGTTAAAAGTATGAAATGAGAAAAAAAATTATAGATTAATTTTTTAATACTTTTTTAACATTAGAGATATCCAAGTAAAATTATAAAAGAAGGTACATTATATATTTCCCTTTCATAATTAATTAATGATAAAAATGATAGTTAGTACATTACTTTAACATGCTATAAGAAACCCGATTCTAGAACACTAATTTATGTGTGAAGAACTTTATCAAGTTGGATTTTATTTTTTAAAAAAATTTTAAGCTGATATAACCGTTTGAAACAAGGCTACCGCGATAATGCTAGCTAACTAGATGTAAAACAAAAGTCATTCACTGTTTTAGGAATAAGGATATTTCAAAATTCAGTTCAAAACGTTTTAAAAAAATCAATAATAATAAAGTTGTAATAAACTTAAACGGCATACAGAATTTTTATTCTCAAATTGCCAAGAAACAATTTTTTGAGACACTAACAATAATATTACAATTTCATTCATTAAAAATGAGATACAGCTATGATATAATGGCTGGTCAGTTCATTGGAGATTTATCACAAGCTTGAAAATTTGACGTGTGGTTACTATATCTAAGTTGACATAATAATGGCCGGTCAGTTCATTGGAGATTTATCACAAGCTTGAAATTTGACTTGGTTACTATATAACATAAAATGTCATATATAGATCCAATATGTGACTATGGTTACACGTTATAGGATTTAAACTTTAATTTTCGTTGCTTGTCAATGTAATTCAAATTGAGACTGGCCATTATATCACAGCTGTTCCAAAAATTATGAAACATGTGAAGCAATATCATACTAATAAAATTTAAAATTAATGTTGTGTTTTATTTATTTTAGTAAAATGAATATCAAAAATATCACATCGGGACTGAATCTTTCGAGTCGTGAGGGATCTACACCATTCGAAGTGCTCAGCATGACATTTTTTATACCTATGTGCTCTTTGCTTTTGTGGACACTTGCTGGAAGAGTTAGAATTTCCTCTGGGTAATTTAAACCCTAATATGCATTTTTAAAATTAAAAAATATATGAGTAATGACTAAAAGACTTCAAGATTAAGAAAAGGAGAGAAAGTTTTTTCCAGTCTTTCTTACATCAAAAAATCATGAAAAAGGTCCCCAAAACAACTCTTTGGTGGCCCCCAAGTTTAAAGCCTTGTACCCAGATTTTTATTTTTCATTAAAATAAAACTTATAAAAATATACTTTCTTGCCTAAGTGAGGTTTTCTTTTTTAAAAAAATCATTAATTTTTGTAGATTGTTAGGTATTATATGAATCAAAACACGCACAAATTGTTTTGACAATCATAGTATTTTTTAATGTATTTCAGATTATTTCAAGCAATTGAAGTGTCTTTACTAAATATCATCCTATTACTTGGACTTACCTTGTTTGAGAATAAACTTCAGCTGGTGTTTTCTGTTTTATTTATTGTAATAATTATAACATTTTACATTGTGGTGTACCAGTATTCATCAACTCCACATATGAAATATGTCTTAAGGTAAATATTATTTTTTATCTTGTATCTAACTATTTTTATGTATATTTGTTATAGACCTTTCCCAATTTAAAACTGTCTATATGTACTGTACAATTATTGTGCACCTCTGAGATATCGACTTTTTTTAGGTATTAAAGCTATTCAACTGATTTTCCTAGCCTGCTGTAACTGGAAAAGCAATTTTGAAATACAATGTACTTGCATCTAAAGTTATTGCAATTTAATACCGTACCTCCAGACTTGTACAATAGTAAAATTAAATTTGTATTGTGAAATCTACCTAAAAGTTGAAAAAGCGCAAATATCATTCCATCTATACATTTTAACTTATTGATAACTAGTAATGATTATTACAAAACATGTATTCTTTTTAATATTAGTTTCAATTCTTTAAAGTCAATATCTAACTATAAAAGAACGTGGCATAATAATATTTAATTTTTCATTAAATATTTATTATGGTAAAAAACTTATTTGTCAGTTCTAAAGTATCGTTATCACCCTTATTTTAATGCATTTTAAATACAGCATTTATTAATAATCCTTCAAAATATCTATGCCAATTTAATTATTATGTTTTTATCTGTTCTTCTATCTTTTATATCATCTTACTTTTCCAGAAAAGCTTAAATTTAATTTGATAATTTGTATAATTTTTACTTACTTAGCACTTTCTTTTTTTTTTATTTTAGGTACATAAATTCAAAAGAAGTTGTCAAGCAAGACATCAATAAAAGTTTTGTTGAAGGATATCGTGGGCACTTATTTCTTGCCACTGCCATATGTATTTTAGCGGTTGATTTCAATTCTTTTCCAGCCCGATTTGCGAAAACAGAGACATTTGGGTGGTCAATAATGGATGCTGGAGTTGGATCGTTCATCGTCGTTCATGGACTATGCTCTTCACAGGGTAGAGGATTAACTGCTAAACAGTATGGGTACTTGGTATTGTTTACATGTTTCAGGGCTCTAACTGAAAAATCGTAGCCCTCCACATAGTAATGCCTTCTTAATTCGATCAAAAATGGGAAGTCAGCAGTCAGTAGATGGCACAGCCTCACAAACTTGTGATGATACATGATTCGCGGTATGCTTAAAAAGTAACAGTCTATGTGGTCTGTTTTTTTATCTACGGTTCTCTTTGGTATAGGTTTTCTAATAATATATTTTAGCTATAATCCAAATTTATAATTATATTTAATCATTAATTATCCATTACAATTAATAAATAGATTTTAATTAATGATAATGGATTATATAAATTTTTATCAATTTTAATGGATTATTAAAGCTCACTATAATGTTGAAAATAGGCTTTACTATCCTACTACCCACAGGCAAACTGCTTCCTGAGAGCCTGTAAATCCATGTTATTTCTCAAATTCGGAAATCATTATTATGTAGAAAGCTATAGTAAAATTTACTTTCTCCAAAGTACAGATATGATATATACGGACTAGTCGTACATGGGGATCATCAAAAATTTAATTAGGTTATAAGTTGCATTGAAATTGAGCTGGAATATTTACAAAAGTCATGTGTTTTCGTTGCTTGGCAAAATAACAAATCGGGACCCTGCCCTTTATTGCAGCATTACTTTGGAGAATGGGAGTTTTGCAGTTAAGAGCCCTCGTTTATATTTATAATAGGATGTATTTTATAAAAAAATATTTTTCTTGTACATCCCTTCTGAGAAAAGCAAGAAAATAATTGTTAAATTTTAACCACCTGATGTTTACAGCTTATAAATGAATATGCTCGTCAATAGAAGGTCATTTTTCCAGCAACATCTATAAATTTTCAGATGTTTAGAAAAGACAGAATTTTCAGAAAATTTATAGATGTTACTGGAAAAATGACCTTCTATTGACGAATATATTCATTTATAAGCGGTACCCATCAGGTGGTTAAAATTTAACAAGAAAAATATTTTTTTTATAAAATACATCCTATTATAAATATAAACGAGGGCTCTTAACTGCAAAACTCCCATTCTTCAAAGTAATGCTGCAATATAGGGCAGGGTTCCGATTTGTTATTTTGCCAAGCAACGAAAACACATGACTTTTGTAAATATTCCAGCTCAACTTCAATGCAACTTATAACCTAATGTAATTTTTGATGATCCCCATGTACAGACTAGTCCGTATAACAGATTATAATTTTCTTAAATCTCAAAGTTTCAAGTATATTCTTTTATTACGATTTGCTACTGTGTATAATTTAAAAATTCAATAAAAAATAATAAGTTGAATATTCAAATTTGAATATTATGCATTGCAAACTAGTTTACACTACTAAAATAAATTACATACTACTAGAGTACTTATTTCCTTTGTTTGCTTTTTAATTACGATTTTTTATTTTTGTTTAAAAAATTCTTTTTTTCAGCTTGAAGAAGTGCTTCATGTCTTCGTTTCCACTTTTTCTTCTGGGAGTTGTTCGACTAGTGGCCACTAATGCAGTAGGCTACCACAAGGTAGTTCCTGAATATGGTCTGCATTGGAATTTCTTTTTTACTTTGGCTTTTACAAAGGTTATTTTTTATTTCATTTGACGTATTACTTAATGAGTTATAAATTTATCAGATATGCTTGGATATGTAAAACTATTTGATATTCTTAGTATTTTATTAGCATGGATGCAAAATTTAGGAAATAAGTAAAAAGTTTTCCTTTTATAACCTATTTGTTTGACATTTAACTAAAAGCATATGAAATGTATGTTCACCATTAAAATAAATATAAAAATGCAATAAATTGCTGCCAAGAAGAATTCAAGCAATGTGTTTAAGTGGTTAAATGGACTGCATGCTTTAAAAACTGTAGAATTAATATTTTCTTGAAAAATTGTTCACTAATATTTAAAACAGTCTCTTATACAATATTTGTCATTTCCGTTTTGAATCAACTTGTCAGTATATATAAACTTTAAATACTGTAAACTCTGCCATAATAGATTATGCCATTCTTCTTTCATCCCAACTCCTATAATATGTTGAGTTTTTTCTTTACACCTAATTATTTATGATTGGTTCACCCTAAAATTAAACTAAACCAACGATTGGTTTGGCTGACTTGCAAACTTCAAACTGGAGTATTACCTAAGTAGAGATAATGAAATTATACATTGTTTAAAAAAACCATAAACAAAACTTATTTTCATACTAATTAACATTCTAATTATTTTTAGGTGATATGCTATAGTGTACTCAGTATAACTAACATTCCCTCTGGTATTCTTGCTATTGCCAGCATGACAGTTCATCAGTTACTCCTATCGAAACTGGATCTGCTGACCCTAATTTTGTCCGAAGATAGAGAAACTTTCTTTAAAGCCAACAAGGAGGGCATTTGTTCGCTCTTGGGCTTTGTTTCTCTGTATTTCGCTGGAGTGCAGCTTGGTAGTGTTGTTTGGAAAAAAGGGTGTGTTTAATTAATTGCTACAATAATTTTTCACAGTTACTACTTTCAATCACCTAATATGAAATATAAAAGTATTGTGATGGGGTCGAAAATTCGAAATAGAGATTTTGTGTTTTCTATGTGTTTCGGAGGTTGCATTCGGAAAATTGGTTTTCGAACATTCGTCTGTCTGTCACAGACTGACTTTTCATCTATCTTAAACCACTCTACAGCTTGAATTAAAAGAGCTATAGACTTTAAATTCTGCACATGAATCCTCAGTACCTGTCGGACATCATAATGTTTTCAAGATGATTGTGAATGTGCAGATGGCTTGGCCATAGAACTTTTTAGGTTTTAAAGTTATTGAAATTACCTTTTAGGGTATATAATTGCCTTTAATTGTATTGATTTATTGAGTGGTAATTGAAAGTAGTGTAGTTCTACACACACCTAGTTTTTAATACATATACTATATTTTATATTTATTTTATTTTGAAAACTTATAGATAAATTGATAAGATAAGATTGATTGATAAAGATAAATTGTTAATATTCTATGATTTAATATTATACATTAACACATTCTACCTTTCGATTTAATACACATAAAAATATCCATTCTTAAAAATTATATATGTGAACATTTCCTTGTGAACACTGTTAAAATTCAATCTAACATTTTAAATGTTGTTAAGTTTTTAAATATGTACTTTTATTACTTCTTTCAGGCTTAAACTTTCTGAATACAAAAACATATTATTAAATTTGTGTGCGATTGGAGCGATTGGTTGGGTGCTCATGTACTTATGTCACCATTCAATACAACCAATTTCAAGACGTATGGCTAACTTGCCTTATTGCATATGGGTGGTATGTATTAAATCTTTAATTTCAAATATTAAAAAATGTGAATTCATTTTTTAAATATGTTTATAATGCTAAAAAAATATTCCCTTTTATTTATTAGTTAATTGACTCATTTAATTCATTAAACATTTCTGTATGTTTTTCAATGATTGTGCTAATTTTTGTGTAACAATTGTTTAAAATAAGATTATTAACTGATAGGCTTACATAAAAGGGTTGTGTTAAATACCTTTAGTTAAAATACTTTAAGTAAGATGACCAGACGTACTGCATTTGCATTTCGCAGTACAGTTTACGTATTGTGTTATTCAACTATCTAGCGAAAAAAGTGTGAAAATAGTCTATGCTTTATTTTAACAGTTTTTTCAAAACAAAAACAATGTAAATACAACATGATTTATAAAAATTTAATGATCAAAAAGTTAATCACTGAAACAAATCTGGTCCAGCTAACCTCAAGTCAATTTCTGACATTTTTAATTTTTTTTTCTGAAAAACCCAATTTTAAAACATGATAAATGTAGAAGAAAATAAAGCTAGTCATAATCGTGAATGGTGTCGCTATTGCTCTTTGACTTATCCCTCTCATATATAGTTTCAGAATATATATTTATTTAAATATTTATTTATATATTACTAGCTTTATAAACCCGGCGTTGCACGGGTGTACCATAATAACGGTGATTGTTTTTTTATGTAAACATTTATTTTATACCAATTGATCCCTTCTCCACTGGTCAGCACTCCATCGGTATATTATAAGTTCCTCCCATTCTAATATCAGCATTATTAAAAAAAAGTAATCCGATTGTATCCAGGCCCTTCTAGAAGTTATAGGGCTTTCCCATAGGCCCTGTTTAAATTGCCAGAATAGCTGTGATGTAATGGCCAGTTTCTGTTTACTCTCCGACACCCGTAAATACCCCAAATGTGGTAACTCCACATTCGAGCTGGGGAGCCCAGTCGGTAAAGGCGTTCGCCTCGCATGCGATAGGACCCAGATTCGGGTCCGGGCATCGTCAAAATAACTGCAGACCTATAAACGGCAAATGCAGCCAAAAATGTCCGACGATTAATACCCCATGTGGTGGGAGTGCACGTTAAATATTTTTCAAAGGTCCTGGCGATGCGTACCAAATCACTCTTAAAAGCTGCATTGGGTACCTACTCAGGCGGCTTGTCACATGACTGTGGTTATAATCTAAGGTGCCAGTGGCCAATATCACTTGTATAGCTCTAGTGCGACGCTAATTCAAACTAACCCCAACCTATACAACCGGATGCGAATAGCTACCCTACGTTAAATTTTTAACTTCGCCAAAATCCGCCAATGCCAAAATTCAATTGGAAAACACAATTAAATTTGGAAACAAAACAAAAAAAAATCAAAAGATTTAAGTTCAATAAATAAAATAGTGATACTCAAATAACTTTCCTAGAAATTAAACTCACGTGCTTGCGTTTTCACTCACGTTGAACGTGCTGAAATTTCTTTCAAATTAGAAAACGAAAAGTATTAATTAAAAGTTCATAACAATGCTATTCGTATGGAGAAATCGGCTCACGTTTTGCCTTCCTACACCCGTTTGGGTTCGAATTTCAAAAAATCGCTTCTTAAATAACGCCTATGATATAAAAAGAATATTTTCCTAAAATTTGGTAGCTGTACCTCCAGTAGTTTTGGCTGGGCGTTGATACGCGAGTGAGTCAGTCTGTCAGGACTTTGCCTTTTATATATATATAGATAACAGAATATATATTTTTTTTATTTCAGGTTTCCTTAACAAGTCTACAAATAGCTCTTCACTTATGTCAAGAACTAATAATTATAATACTTAGCAGATTACTGAAAAATAACTATTCGGATTTCTTGCTTTGGAAAGCTATTAACTATAATGGCTTGTTTTACTTTCTATTGGCTAATCTTCTAACTGGATTAGTCAACCTTTCAATTGATACGAACAATTCATCCCATTTAAAATCTTTTGTAATTCTCATCACATATTTGACAATATTATCGGTATCAGTAATTACTGCACACAAGAAATCTATTCAGTTGAAATTTTGGTGATTTTTTTGTAAGTGGGAATTGGCGCTATTAACGTCTTAAGCTTGAATTGAGTTTTATTTGGTATTAATAAAACATTCCTGTTTTCGAATGATGTTTTGTAATCAATATATGTGACCTTATTTGTGTTATATTGTCTGAAAAGGTTGTTATTTGTTTTCTATTGATTGCAACAACAAAAAATGGCATTATTCAGGACATTTTATGTAAATCATTTCATATATCTTGTGACTATTTGTTATTGTAAAAAATATATATTTGTTTAAAAATCCACCCAAAAGCCACCTAAAACATTAGAATTAGCTAATGAAAAACATTTTTGTTAAAAAATATCAATGTAAAAAATAATTCAGTACATTAATTTTTTCTAAGCACATAATTCAGGGATTTTTTCTAGTCAAATAATTTTTAATTATATTTGTGTTACTGTTCTCTTACTTTATATCTGTGAAATGTACATTTTGTTTTCTAATAAATAAATATACATGTTTAAATAAATTGTTTGTAATTAAATATATTATGCTATTATTTTATAATAAGAAACTTTCAAGTTATCATATAAAATTGCTCCTTTTAAAAAATAAAACTTTAAAAAACAAAATAGACATTACAAAAATTTAAAATTTGTAGATTGTTATTTTAAAAAATTTAATTATGTATTCCGAACTTGATAGGTAGAGCATTATAAGTTCCTAACAAGTTTGACAATCATTTAAGTATAAACAAATCTACTAGTTTAACAGAAAAATGTAATATTGAAACAAAATAGTGTATAACAATTTAACGCTCTGAGGGATACAGACGCATCAACCTGCGTAAAACCGTATAAACCTGCCTGTCAGGTTTTCCAGCAACACACATAATTTTTAAAAAATTATAAATTTAATAATTTTAATAAATTTTAAAATTTAAATCATGGAGGGGCCATTTATAAAAATCTACTAAAGATATAATTTTCTGTTAAAAATTTTAATTAAAATCTCATGCAGTAAAAACAAGTTTACACTTTAACCAATTTGCTTATCCCTCAGAAAATTAAAAGCTAGGCAAAAGTAAGAATTATCATTTTAATGTAGTGTACTAAAAAAGTAAGTTCTGGCTCATTGAAAAAAGTACAGGATTAAAATATAACAAATTTATTAATATAATTTTATTTACACTTTTATTTCTTCTTTTTGAGGTGTGATATTTTCATCAAGAACTTTTTTCTTTTTACTTGCCTTCATTTTGTAATGTTTCTTAGATTCCAAGTGTACTAAAATAATAAACACAGAAAAATGTAATGATATTATATAATGATGATAATTTAATGTTACTATTTAATGATCTACAGTTTGAAGTTCTTTACATTAACTGTAAACAAACATCTTTTGTGCTAATGCGATTAATAAGTACAAATTTGATTTTTCAATAGACAAAGTTATTAGTTTTAGTGAATCTTAATTGCATGGTAGCATAGAATGTTGAAGCTATTTTCCATGTTTCACGCAAATTTGTGTATTGTATAAAATTGACTCAGAGATCTTAAAGCTTTAAATTATTATAATCAAATGTAATTATAAACTTATTTAATAACAGTAATTTTGGAGCAGGTTAATTCTTAAAAGAAATAAGCTTTCCCCAAAATGGTTTATTCGAAAATAATTGAAAATTATGGTATTGAGGAAGGGAAACAAGTGAGTAAAGTTTAAACAAAACAAATTCAAAAATATTTTATTCTCAATGTAAAGGAGCATCGATTGAGATCAAATAACATATACGTACTTATAACTGTTAAGTGGTTAATTGAAAAATAATCAATTACTATAAATAGAGTTAATGTATGATTCCAATCACAGATTATTACATCATAAAAGTATAATTGAAACTGTTATAAAACAAACTTTGAAAACTTACTTTTCCATGTCCTCCTTCCCACAAAAGTTTTCTCACACACATCACAATAATGAGATTCTGGAACATCCTCTAAACTTTCTAACATTGGTAAGGGGTTTAATACTGGTGAAATACCCTATAAAAGTTGAATTCTTATTAAAATCTTTAGGAGGCAATTTGGATATCATAAATGCATAATTTTACCATTATAATTGAAGATCCAAACATTAAGGTCAAGGATATTATAACATTAAAGTGAGCAATTCAAGGAACCGAACATTTAACCGGCATGCCGAACCACGAACCGGTATAAACGAGTTGTCATTGTAACTAAATTTGACTGTATTGACAATACAGGAAAACTTTCATTAAATGGTCTGTAAAGTCGTCAAATAAAAAGAAAATATGTTACACTTTTTTTGTTAAAAGAGAAGTCTCAAGTCTATCGATAAAGATATTCATTTAAATTGTCCATTTTTTTGTTTATTGATTTCGGATACCAATTTTTGTTTTGAATAAAGGAATGTAAAATTAGCCTAAAAGTTGTCTTAACTAAGGTCTAAAATTCAGTAGCGCAAAAATCAATATACTTGAAAATTTGGTCACGGCTTAAAGTGGTTGCTCAGGGAAGTTTTAAAGGATTGCTACTCAATCAATTCCTTTCTAAGTGTTTATAGGGGCATTTATAGCCATTTATAATTATGATTAATCATAGCTGCATTAATGACACTTGTAAATAATTTTATTTGTATATATGCATTTATTTAATATTCATTTGCACAACAAATTTAATTTAATTTACATATTAATTAATTTTACTTAAACTATGGCTACTTAATTCGAAAGTTAATCAATAATTCAACAAAAACTAACAAGTGATATTTTCTTTTTAAAGCATATTACAGGACAAAATATAAAATTGAGTTTTAAGTCCCTAAAACTGTTTGATAAATAATTTAAGGAGTTAATTCCTTTTACTTAAACTATGGCTACTTAATTCAAAAGTTATTCAATAATTCAACAGAAACTAACAAGTGATATTTTCTTTTTAAAGCATATTACAGGACGAAATATAAAATTCAGTCTTTTAAGTCCCTAAAACTGTTTGATAAATAATTTAAGGAGTTAATTCCTTTTACTTAAACTATGGCTACTTAATTCGAAAGTTATTCAATAATTCAACAGAAACTAACAAGTGATATTTTCTTTTTAAAGCATATTACAGGACGAAATATAAAATTCAGTCTTTTAAGTCCCTAAAACTGTTTGATAAATAATTTAAGGAGTTAATTCCTTTTACTTAAACTATGGCTACTTAATTCGAAAGTTATTCAATAATTCAACAGAAACTAACAAGTGATATTTTCTTTTTAAAGCATATTACAGGACAAAATATAAAATTGAGTCTTTTAAGTCCCTAAAACTGTTTGATAAATAATTTAAGGAGTTAATTCCTTTTACTTAAACTATGGCTACTTAATTCGAAAGTTATTCAATAATTCAACAGAAACTAACAAGTGATATTTTCTTTTTAAGGCATATTACAGGACGAAATATAAAATAAAGTCTTTTAAGTCCCTAAAACTGTTTGATAAATAATTTAAGGAGTTTTTAAGGGACATTGAAACAATGGTTTACTGTATTTATAAATGTACCCCAATAAATGTGTATACCTGTAATGTAGAATTAACAACATCTACAGCAGGAAGTAACACATTTTCTTCCCATGTGTCAAGATCTGTAGCTGGAAGGCGATATACAGGTGGAAGCTGCCTGTCTGGTTCTAAATTAACAAAAAACATGCATCAGGGCCCGATTTCTAAGTAGGCTGTAGCCTAGAGCAGGGAATTTTTAGAGGCGGCAAATTTTACTACCAATTAAAGTGGCATTCGGCATAAAAAATTATTATAAAGATACGAATATTTTTAAGAAAAAAAACATAATTTACATTAATGCGTAAACCGTAAACGTATATTATATATTACTAATATCTCGTAGCAAACATGGTCGCTGCAAGGGCAATTACAGCCCCTCCTCCCGGATTTCGAAGTTGAAAAAAAATTTTAAACAGTTTTAAAAAATTTGCCTATTCCGCTTTCGATTTAGTGTGTAAATGGTACATAGATGATTCTAATATGTGTATCTATTTTAAACAGCACATACCACCCTATTTTGCAGCTAACCAGCTACCTTTCCCCGAAGAGGGAGAATATTGGGACAGTGGCGGTAAATCAATTATAGCCTACAAGCGGCAAATCTTTAAATCCGGCCCTGACATGCATCATCTGATATAACAAATTGTCATGGCTAAATTTTAGTTTAAATCTTTACATTAAAAAAATAGAGCTCAAGGATTGCAAATAAGAAGACATTTAAAAATAAAATACTAATTTGACTGTCATACCATTGGGATAATTTGATAACTGTGTAAAATCTTTACAGCATTAAACATTGATATATGTGATGTTATCAGATTATAAATTTTTCACTGATCTTTTTTAGGAGTATCATTCAAATTCAGAATACATAAAAAGTTTCTTACTTCTTAAAAACCGATTAACAATCCACTTTTCTTGCTTTCTGGCATATTGTTTTGTAGCTATTTTCATGTCTTCAACAGCTATAAAAATATATATATTAGATTTGTAACAAAGGAGACAACAGGAAAAACTATGAAATGTAAAAACTTATTTTTTTTTGCTAGCAATCATCTTTATCTCTCTCTATCTCTCTCATTAACAAAAAAACATTTTCATTAAATAGCTAAAAAAGGTTACTGTAAATATATTATTCACGTTGACAACTTAAGTATTGAATTTAATTGTGACTTAAATCTAGATTACTATTTCTGGCTAGTTTATTTACTGTTATAATTTTATATAAAATTTACTTAAAAGTAAAATTTAAAAAAAGAAGAATGAGAGCAACAAAATACATTAACTTATATAACAGAAGATAACATTTCCAAGAATGGTTAAGATAAGCAATTAAAAGTTTGAAAAAAATTTGCTCAATGTACTACTAATATATCTGAGTGAACAGATTAGAGAACAAAAATAAGAATTACCTTGATTAAATATTTTCTTCCCAATTTCAGAATTTCTTTGTTCATCAGTTAGTATTAAATAATTATGGAACTCTTTAAAACCGATTGACTGAAATATACCTTCAGTGTACAAGGGATTTCTATAAAAATGTGAAGACATAAAAAGTTATATTTTGTTACATAGAGTTTTTTAATATACTTGATAAACAGATCTGAATTTAATTACTTTTAAACTGCCAAATTTAGCATAATAAATTTTTTGTTTAACTGTTTGATGATTGATCATTTAAGTAATAGGTACTATTTTAGTAAACTATTTGTTTCAATAATTAAAATAACCAAAGCCTTATCTAAATATGCTAAAAAGAAACAATTTAATGGTATATAAGAAATTCTAAAAAAAAACTAAATTGCTTTCTTTCAGGGATTAAAAGTTACTTTTAAAAAGTAACTCTGTTACAGTTACTTAATAAGAAAAGTAACACGTTACAGTTACTTTTACAAAAAGTAACAAATTACAGTTACTTTTTGAAATTTCAAGTTATAAGAAAAATTTAAATTTAGTCATCTTACCATTTTTCAAAGAAACCCACGATAAACAAAACTTAAGCACAAACAAAACACTGAAATTATAATTAATTAACATTTTTTATATTTATATTTTAATCCTTTACCCTGATAATCATCCGACAACGAGTCCCTCAGTATACTCTCGGGCGGGTACTGACAGAAATAGGGGTAGCTCAAGAATGAACGTGCACTCTTTGTCTCCACCCTCTTCCAAGGGAAGGACTTGGATTGTGGCCATTGTTGTAGAACCCATTCAGGCAACACAAAGGGGTTTGCACATAGGGATCCAACCTGTTTGGCAGTTAACGTGATTTATTTCAAAACCTAGATGCCTGTAATTGTGGGGCTTATAATGTGATACTTGGAAAGGTAAGCAGACAAGACTGACTTATGACTTTGGAGGGGTGCTCTGTGTGAGCCAAGCACTGCGACCAGGGGTCTATTGTACCATCCCCAAGAAATAAATCCCTTGTTCTTATAAGAAGAGCCCCATTGCCGAAGCAAAATTCATCAAGGATCTGATAGGAATTTCCTGGAGTTCCCAGGGCTCAAGTAGTTGATGCCCCAGATGGTCAAATCTGTGAGCTGCAAAATTCTCGCATTCACAGAGAATGTGGGTGACCGATTCATCCTTGTCCTTACATTCCCTACAAGTGGGATCGTCGAGGACCTTCATAATGGTAAGGTGCCTTTTAAGGGTGCAGTGGCCAGTAAGTAGACCTACAGCCCTGCGTATACCATTACGGTTAAGACCGAGAAGCTCTTTGTGGTGAGAGCTGGGGCAACCTGAGTTAAGTTCCCTAGCTTGTCTTTGATTAGTCGATCTGCGCCAATCGGTGTACTGTTGATCTCTGAAAATGGATAGAACAGTACCTCTGATAATGTCACTGGAAATGCCAAGAGCTGGTTCTGGACCAACAAACGGGGTACTAGAACCTGACCTGGCCAGTTCATCAGCCATTTCATTGCCTGGAATTCCTGAATGACCAGGAACCCAGGATAGAGTAACCTGGTTAGCGATTGCGAGGCTGCAAAGAAGAGTGTAGCATTCCCAAACCAAAGGTGAGGTGAATTTGGGCTTTAGTGGAGCTAAAAGAGCTGCTTGGCTGTCAGAGCAGATGGAAGCAGACAAGAAGAAACCTTCGTACTTTAACAATTCTGGCTGAAAGCCGCCGTCACGCCTTTAGTGGACAATTCAATTATGCTTTACTTTTTCCTTCCCATGAAAAGCTTGTATTTCGGGAATGAGAAATGTTCCTTTCCCCCCCCCCCCCCCCCCTTAGGAGTGGAATTTCAAAATTGGCATCAGACAGTATATGCAAAATAATGGAAAAGTAACAAAATTTTTCGTTACTTTGTTACCACTAAAAGTAACTAAGTTACAGTTACTTTCTGAAAAATCTAATGGCATCACCTAAAAAAAGTAACTGTTACAAGTAATGCGTTACTCCAATCCCTGCTTTCTTGTTACTTTAATACTCAAGATATTTCTTAAAGAAAAAAGCAAGTGTGTTATATATTTAAAGTACTCACTGCTTATCAATTCTTTTTTCATTATAACTTTTATGAAAGTCTAATAATTCCTTGATAAGTCCTCTTCTGAGCATTTCATCAACACGGTCATCCAATCTCTTCTTTAGCACTAAAATTAATGCATACAGACACAAATATGTAATTTTCAAGTTTGTTGTGTGCCAATACAGAAATTAATAGAGAAGAATAGACTGGCCTCATAGATTTTATTTGATGCTAACACAATTCGTTGAAATGTTAATTAAAAATTGGTTGCCTCATAATGTACATTTTAACTATTTATTCCTTGTTTTATTCCCAACCTTATAAGTATTATTCAAAATATCATCCATCTCAAATCCCAACAATAATTTATATGTACTAATGCATTCATCTCCATTTTAAAAATGACAACGTTAATGGCTATTTTATTTTGCTCTAATTAGAATGGAAATTAAAATAGGCCAATGAAAGAAAATTTTGTATAAATTATATACATATTTCTATTTTTTTTTCTCCTTACAGGATTTTGTTTTGTTTGTCAACATCTTCCCTTTGCATTCACAATTCTTTTTTTTTCACTTGTTCTATTATAAGTAAATAAAGATGTAATATTTAATATTGCATTTGCAAATTTACATAACCAACCAAATGCATGCCAATATTTTATATAAAACTTGTGTACTTGCATGCAAATTACCTTCTCTTTCACACTGGATCCAAAGCATGACTGACTTTTTAAAGCGTAGAGGACCTCCTAACGATGAGCCCCCACTTTGAGATCGTTGCTGCAAAAGCAATGAGCTGTGGGGATATCCATGTTGTTGGTACACTTGTAAACTCCTGGGATAAAATTTGAACAATACATTTTAAAAAAAACCTGCTTCACATACACAAGTGTGTTTAGTCTATTTATCAAATTTCATTATTTTGTATAGTTTAATTTAGTATGAAATTGAGTTAAAGAAAATCAATCATCTTGACAAAAGATCTATTAACAATATATTAGTCATAAGAATTATCGACATATCTTAAACTGTATCAAAACTTTTAACATGTTACTGTAGATAACTCCAAAAAAATTTCAGACTAATGAAAATTGATATTTCTATAGTAAAATATGAAAGTTATGCAGGAACAAAAATATTTACAGCAAATATTTTTAACCAATTTTTTATTAATTGGTTAGTTGGAATAAGACAATGATTGGAATAAACATATAAATAATTTAGAAAAAAATTAAATACTGCTACTTTTAATTCCCAAAATTATTTTAACAAATCATTATATAACCCAACCTGATTATTTTTCTTCTGTCTTCTGGATGTAAAGTATCTGCCATCACAGGGTCAATTTCCTTCAAGCAATTATGCAAATCAGAACTCGAAATTTCTTTAAAAGAATCAGGGACTATTTGATGTTCAAATAACTGTTTTGTGAAAGAACTACAGTGACTAGGAAGTGAAAATAGTGTAGGTTCTTGAGTTCTATCAACATCAAAAAGAAGTCTTGTCTGTTCTTCCTATATAAAAAAAAAGGTTGGAAATAATATTTGAAATAATACAATTACAGGAATTATTATACAATTTACAGAATACTACTACAGGAGAAATTCATAAATCTGCCAGTCAATTACCCACAAAGGCTTGTTTGCAGACATAAATGTAGTGTGAAGTCCTTAATTTAGTAATTCTTCACAACTTACGGAACAAGATAAAAAAAATTGGAGTTTTTTTTAACAAAATTTAAAATACCACAAGATTCTTAGATAAAATACATAGTTAGGTTAATTTTATTTACAGTTTAGTTCAGTTACTAACAGTTTTATTTAGTTTTAATTAATTATTTTTTTTCTCTTAATCCACTAAAATCTACAGTTACCATATGGTAACAGCAAACAATGATTTGTTGAAACCATAAAAACATTTTTTGTTCCCCAATTATATTAAATAATTTCTGTTTTGCGGTTGAAACACTAGGGTTATTTTTCTTTGAATGAGAGTTAATTACAATAGGACCTACTGTTTGCAGCTGATTTGGAAATTAAGAAATAAAATAAAAATATATAATAAAGTGATGCTTACTTCTTTTTTAATTAAAACTTCCCATAGTATTGATTCAATATAATAATTTGTACCTCCTACAATTATAGGTAACTTCTGTTCTTGAATTAGCTTGTTTATCTTAACTTATTAAGGAAGTAAAAAAATAATAATAATTAATAACTAAACACACAAAGTTTTCTAAATGTAATATAAGTACATACACAGGCCGTTTATAAGTTGTGTTGGGTTATCTTTTGTCATTAGTCTAACTAACATTAATTTATAAAAAGGTTACAATTAACAATTTTCTTTTACCTTCAAACTAGACATCAATGTGTTAGAAAAAATATTTTTTTAATTCCATAATCCAGAATACTTAATAATCAAGAAGCATAATAATTATAATGGAAAAATAATTTTAGACTCAGCAATTAACTAATTAACAGTATATTAAAAGAATCGAAATGACTAATAAACAAGTCAAATAAATGCTAGTTAAGGTCTTGCAACGCTTTAACAAACAAGTAGGTTCGTAACAGAATCTGTCACTCAGCCCGCTTCCACACAACATTTGTGTTCAACAGGAAAAAAGTCCCCAAACACAAAATTAATTCTATTATAAACATTTAGACGCTAAATTTGGTTCGTTTAATTTATTTTATTTCGAAAATTAAATTCAATAATTATTATCGTTTGCAAAAATTAATTTATATTTCAAAGAATAAATTTGTAATATTCCTATTTTTAAAAAATAGAAGGAAAACATTTCATATCAACATACAAACAAAGAATCTCTTACTGAAATATATTTGACATAATTTCAAACTGATTGATGTTGCAAAAATAAATGTCCTTTAATTAATTATTTAAAAGAATTAAAATTTCTGTAGTGATAGTTGCGAATGGCAATGGTGATTTAATTCTAATAAAAATGGCTTCTTATGCTCTTTAAATGAGCATTAAATTTTGCAGTTTTTTAAATGATTAAAGTACTTTGAACTCAAATTTTTTTCTGAGATTTTCAATGTCTTCTAATTTCGATGCGCTGAATTGTTTGACGTATGTTTGACTTGCCTGTAGCATTTGTAGTTTAGGCTATGAAAGTGGGTGACAGATGGACGGACAGACAAACTGAACAATTATAATACCTTCTCTTTTTTACGTTATAAATGTAGTGTGGAAGCTAAAACTAGATTCAATTGTGACACAACTTATTAATACACCCAGAAAAAAAGTTTTCACATTCTAACTTGCACAGAATAAAATATCCTAATAATGATATCTATTAAGGTTGAAAAAGTACACAACATTATAACTAGTATGCAACAAATGACAGATTAAGTAAATTTGTAATAGCATCTAAGGATACAATAGGGAGGGTTTTATTACGAAAATCAACAACAGTGTAACGATCCAAGGGGTCCTCAGAGTTAATGCAATGGTGAACTGCTTCTTGTAGCTCATCCTCGGTTACTTTATTCGTGATAATGTCTAATCCTTTGTAAACCTGAATAAAATTAAAATATGTGCAATATAATTGAACATTAAGTTTTTGAATAATGCAATTCTAGGTATGAATATTGAATACAGATATTGAAAATGCATTGATACTTATATTTGAATAGCTAATATTAAGTAAAATTTAAATAGTTAATGTAGAGGGCTTATCAGTGGCGGATTTATGGGGGGGGGCCTAAGGGGGCTTTAGCCCCCCCCCCCCCCCTCCTATGAGACCCAAACTTATACTAGATAAAAACGATTTTTGAAAGGCAAAATTGAAAAAAAGTTCCGTTTATTGGTATTTCGCTAAATCCCTCCATCACACTGAAAGAAAATCTTAGTTTTTAGCCATTTGCGAAACCTCGCATTTTCGTAACAGTTGAGAGGCTTAATAAAAGTTTTATTCGTATGTAACTCTATCGGGAATAAATGAAATACATCGCATGATTAATTGTGGACAATAATCCAATACATTTGTTATGAAAGAATAAATTTTAAAACAAAATAGGTCCTATCTCTCTCTCTTATCAGTACCAAATAACTATTGCAAATACTTTTCCTTTTGGCTACTTTATTATCATTATAGAAGCCAAACTTGTGTGTGTGTCAGTTGTAAATGTCAATTCATGTATCAAAGTTATAACAAATATTTTTATCTGCTCTCAACCTTCAATAAGTTTGCATGTTTAACATATTTACGATGATCGGCAAGAAAATTTGCCAAGAAAAATTAGTTTTCGGCTTAATCTGTTAATCCTAATCTAAACGATATTTCATACTAACAAAACCCTTATCCTCAACAATTATCTAGAACAAAATAGTTTACGCGGAAAAAGAATTAAAAAAAACTTAGTCAACTTTTTAATTCGGAAATGGAGGTGTTAATGGTATTCACAAAGTCATCAAATAGGTAAGTTTTTTTGCGTTTAACCCTAGAAATACAAAACTATATTTTACCTTTAAAATACAAGCAGGGGTAAATAGTAACTCCTAGAACTTTCGCTTGTAAAATCGTTAGGAAAGCAGCAATTTAACTCATTAAGTACAGAAATTTTGTTGTTTTCTTTATGCCGAAGCAAATTTTGAGGAGCAACTTCAATTGTATTTAAGTTTACTTTTAGTAATTCTATGGTTAAGGTACATCCCTCTGCCAAATCTTTATGATATAAAAAAAAAACTTTATCTGTGTTCTTTATGGCAGCATAACTAATTTTTATATTATATTTTATCTTTATACTTGTTTTACAAAAAAAATTGTTTATTATTTTTAGCTGTCGAAATCTTGTTTCAGCCCTTGCAGCAAAGTCACATTAACAAATGCAATATCAATCATTCACCATCAATGAAATTTTTTAAAAGTATATTTATCAGTTTTTGCCAGTGTTTCACAAGAATCCCTAAGCTGTTTCTATGCTCAGGTTGAAACCTGAACAAGGTTTCCAACCTGAACAACTTCGCTCCGGGCTGGGAGGTGAATATATCAATGGCCCCATCTTCCTCAGCCCATGAAGTTTTCTGGAACAAGGGCATTCATTGTATTTTTCTACCCCATGTGTTATGTAGCTGGACTACTGGACTAGGACACAAAGGAGCGTCTAGACATGGTAATTTTTGTTCTGCGGGGGAAAATCCGTTATCATGAATTCGATAACCCAAACAAGACAGTATCTTTTTTTCTTCGAAGGGACAAAAGTGATTTTCAACGAAAGTATACCGGTTTTGGTGAGTGTGCGTAGACAAGAAACATAGGCAGTAAAAAGTGTTGATCACGCGGGGGGGACAGGAGAAAGGGGGCTGTCTGAAAAGGGGTCTGTATTGAGGTTTTTATTACATGTTGCGCTGTATGGTATGGTATGGTTGTTTGCTCTTGCTTTGTCTCCATCTTTCAGTAGCCAGATACCACCTACGGAGGTTAGTCGCGTGATCTCAAGTAAATCCTATCTATTTATGTGTGCGTTTCAAAAAATAGCTACGTATTATTCAAGAGAGCAAGCTAATTTTACCCACTGTTTTTTTCCGCTTTTCTCATGCTTATCATTTCCAAAACCCCTTCGACACTTCCCAATAAATGCACAGTAAAAGTTTAATGTACCTTTTGAAATAAGTTTTACTTTTCGTTGGAAATAAGAAATAAGGTAAGAATTTACTATTTATTTATTTTAATGGGTAATGTAATTGTTTCCGGCTGCCTATTTCTAGCCTCCTTTCATTTATTTTACTATCATTATATAAATATATAAGTTACTTATCTAATTAAATGTATCATTTTAAGGAGTTAAATTGCATTTTTTTAAATATGTACTTGTACTTAAAAAGAATCCAAAGTAATAATAAAGACTACAATTTTATAATTATAAATGTAAAATGACAAATGTAAATTTTTACAATTAAATTGCGTCACATTTTTTTCAAATTGTGTTTTTCATAATTTCATGAAGTAAATAACTTCTGTTTTGTACAATCCTGTAGATATTCGCATTGTTACTATTGAAAAATGTAGAAAAGATCAATTAATTTTTTATTTAGTTATTACAATTAAGGGAGAATGGGCGCGCAGGACCGCGGGTCTGCAAAGCAAAGTGCCTCAGTGTTAATCCAATGGAGAAAAAAAAATTTTCTCTGCCACATTTCTCCTGCTGCATTCAATATTTTTACAAACGGATTTTTTTTTTGTGATAAATGTAGCCGACTTACAGGTCTCGAAATCCCACTTTTTGAAATTGATTCGAATATTTTTTTTTAATTTTTAATAATTTTACAAAAAGTATTCGAAACAATTTTAAAAAGTGGAATTATAGAGACCTGTAAGTTATCTACATTTATTATTTAAAAAAACCGTTTGTAAAAATATTCAATACAGCTGGAGAAATGTGGCAGAAAAAATACTTTTTTTTCCCATTGGATTAACACTAAGGCACTTGAGTTTGGAGACCCGCGGTCCAGCGCGCTTATTCCCCCTTAAATAAGATTAAAGCACTAAATACGCATAGTGTATTTTGAAAAAAAAATTATAATAAATAATCACCAAAGTAATTTACAGTAAATAATAAATATGTTTTTGTATTAAATTGAAAATTATATTAATGCTAATTAATTGGCATAAATCACTTGTTAATAATAGAATTACATTAACTAATTCATAATAATGCAATTTCATTAACTAATTGATTCACATATTGATATAAAATTAATTGTTTCAAAAAGAAGTCGACGACCTCCCCCCCCCCCCTTTCATTATGTCCTCGGGTGTTAAGCGTTAGCCCCCCCCCCCCTGGTGAAGTTCTGGATCCGCCACTGGGGCTTATAACATATAACTAACAAAAAGTATGTATTATTTTCAGATAATCACTCTCGTATTGATCTTCTACCTAAAATCAGATTAAGTCGCATAGTTCCTCTCCCTCAGATTGCACACACATTGCATTTTTTGTTGCAAACCAAATACAATATATACGTTATGTGCAAACTGTGTTATCTCAAAACTATAATGTCTAATAAGACATAAAATACACAGTTATTTAGTATTTTAAATGTGATTTCTTTATTTATATTTATTATTTAGTTCTTACTGTTTAATTATGCAGCAAATTGAGGCACGTGAAATGTCCATACCTGCATAGAATCGGCGCTTATTATTTCTCCGTTGAATCTCTTTGCTAATTCAATTGCAAGTTTGGATTTTCCTGTTCCAGTACAACCTAAAACCACAACAACTGGTGTTTGGGATAACATTTTGGATCGCCCAAGAATTCCGAAATAATTTCCCATCAAACAAACACTTTTTGCATTTTAGTTTTCAGATTTTCAAAGGCTCAAAAACTAAAACAAAAACATTGACTGCTTGGTTTTGAGCTTTTTCGATGCCACTAACTATTTTCCGACGTTTGGAACTTTTTTTGGTTTTGGTCTTTTTAGTTTTGGTTTACTTGAATAATACTTTTGTTTGATTTCTTTGGCACACGAGGGCTATAGTTTAGTTTGAATAATCGTCGCACTAGAGCTACTTGAGGGCTATTGGCGACGGGCGTCATATTTTAGATTAGAACCACAGTCAAGTGACGATCCAACACCTGAGTAGGCACCCAACGCAACCGTTAAGGGCGACATCGTACGCAGCGTTAGGACTTTGAAGGGTATTTAACGTGCACTCCCTCTACACGGGGTATTTATTCGTCGGACATTTTTGGCTGCACGGGCCGTTTATAGGTCGGCAGTTATTTTGGCGATGCCCGGACCCGAGCCTGGGACCTTTCGCATGATAGGCGAATGCCTAACCGACTGGTCTCCCCAGCCCCCCACGAAGGCTATAGTGATACATGAGCTTTGGGAGTTGTGTGGAAGAAAACAGTTTTAAAATTTAATTTTTTTAGTAGCTTTTATATCAGAGTCAATGGCTAGTAGCTTTTTGAATTTTTTTTAAAGACCTTGATAGTACTGTTGTGATTCCTAAACCAGGATAATTCTATTTCTATTCAGCGAAATGTTTTAATGTCAAACTAAATATTTTTCAATAAACACATGTAAATAGCAAGTGAATCAACTCTATCATTGTTTTTTAGTTAAATATTAAATATATAAATAATTTTTAATTTTAATTAATGATTGAAAAATACTATAGTACAATGGGCTTGTTTCAACACTTTGTCAGAGAAAACAAAACAACCAATGAAATCGCAGTTCGGAGCGTGTGACCTTTTTGAAACCAATGAGCTGTTTCAACACTTTTTCAAAGAAAACTAAACAACCAATGAAATTACAGTATAGAGAGCATGACGTCATAAGAAATATTCCCATTGTCCTTTTCAAATCAAAAATATGTATTAAAAATGTAACCTTTTTACTTAATTAAATTACATTTTATTACTTGTTTCGTAATTTTGGGTAATTTACAAGTGTTTGAGAAAATTTAAGTTTGACCAAATAAAAGTTTTCGCTGAAGAAAATTAGAACTGACCAAAACAGGATCCTAGTTCATGATTTACAAAAGAGTATAATCAATGCGTAAAAAAAAAATTTCACAAAGCTACAAGCCCTAGACTCAGAGATATCTTCTAAAAAATGCGCAATTTTAGTGCTGTTGTTAAAAAGTGTGTGATAGGGCACAGTTTTACTAACTCTATGGTTTAATTCAAACATCAGAGTTGGCTTACAAGCATAAAGAAAGAGCACTTAAATGTATAGTTCACGATTAATTCATTTTGTAACAAAGAACCCCGCAATATCAATTACCCGGCATAACCCAATTAAAAAGGCGGGGGGGGACTTTGAAACAAAAAAAAGTGGAAATGTCTGCAATTTATTGTTTATTTAAAATTTTGCCATCTAAAGTATATCTAGCATTCAACAATAGTTTTATATAAAGAACTGACACTGTACTCAAAGTCGCACCCCAGATTTTCTTAAAAGGTATCTCTTTGAATATTTCTTTTCTGCCGTAACAAATCAAGCGGAAGAAAGATTTTTAAAAAACTTGTTGGCGGGTAATGCATAGGGACACCTTACAATGAATCTTAGTCCCCTTATCTACACATACCTAAAAAAAATCAAGCAAGTTTGTTATAGAAACAGTAACTTAGAACTGCTTCCACACAAAAATTCATGCATCTAAAAATAAAAAGCACCCAACACAGCATTTATTTGTTAAACTTATAAATTCAAAATTAAACTATTTTTCATTGAAATTTCAATCCTTATCACTTATCCTTTGATAAATTTATTTGTACTTTGCAGAATAAATGAAGAGCTTAGTGGAAGCACAGCACGTGCTAAGAAAGTGACAAAAAGGTGAAAACGAGAAAGAGAGCTTTAAAAGTTTTTGTTTTTACACTTAGACATGTTAAAAATTACTCTTAAAAAAGGTTAAAAATATACTTAACTTAAAGTTTATGAAAAGGGGGAATCTTATTATTAAAGGACGGAGGAACATGTTTATTGACTAAGAAATCTCATTTTTTTTCAAAAATGTTACTTAGCACGTTCTTAGAATAAGCTCTTCAAATATGTAAAACTGCTCACACTTAAAAAGTAAAAAAATTCATATTAGCATACAACAGTTGCGCTATGAAAGTGGGCAATGGACCCACAGAGCCCTTATTTTAGCTTCCACTTTTTAAGTTATAAACATGGTATCTATATAGAATATAAAAAAAACACTACATTTCTATGAAAGACTTTATTTTTAGTCCATTATAACATGGATATCTTTGGCAATGCCTTGACGAGTAGCATGCATCATTTCCGGAGCGTGTTCTTTGTAGTTTGCAATAGCACGTTCACGAGTTTCTTCCCAGGCATACAGGTCCCTAAAAATTGGGAAGGAAGGTTAATATTATTTTACATATAAAAAACTGATGTCACACAAAGTTCAGCTAGAAAACTGAATATGAATATAAATAAATAATTAACTATATCATACATTAATTTTATGCATTTTTGAGTAAGAGATACAGGGTTTCTGCCAAGACGAAAAGTCCAAAATCCATTCAAAAACTTTCTTTGACTAAGTTGAAAAAAAATTTCATGACTCCATAGAATCCCACCTCAAATAAAAAAAAAATCAAATAAAGACAACTTGAAAGTTGACAACACAAACATAGTAAATTATTTACTATGTTTTTGTGGACAATTTTCATTTCGGCTTAATTTGATGTGCAAGCAGGGCCGGATTAAGCAGTGTCGGGGCCTGTAGGCAGTTGTTTTTGACGGGGCCCCTTGGCTCCATTTATTTCATAATTTTTTTTTTAGTTTTGTTTGCTTTGAATTATCGTCACTCGTCACACTTGAGCTACACGAGGGCTATTGGCGACGGGCGTCATAATTTAGAACCACTAAAAAATTTTTAGAGTGAAGTCTTTTTTTACCATATTTTTCATACTTTTTAATTAAATTTTTTTTATTTAATTCTTCAAAAGGCATGGTTCTTCCACCTAACGATAAATAAGTGGGAGCTCAACTTAGTGAGAAAAATGGGGGATTCGGATTTTATTCTTGGAAATGGAGGTGACGATTCCCAACCATCCCTACTCACGGAAAGTATTTTTTTCGACAGCTTATACCCCTCACCTCCACACACACCACATTATAAATATTATCTTGTATTTTGCGGTGTTAAATTACTTTCAGCTGAAAATGGGGTTATTTTGGAAAATAAAATTTCTTATGAAAACTAGATTATATTACTGTTTACCTATGTACCTTATAAATTTTTGCACCTTATGATTTTTTATAAAATAAATGTTGCTTGCAAATGGGCCATACATTTTCAAAAAAAATATGATTTTGTCACATTTTGGGGAAAAAAAAGCAGTTTACTCTTTCGTATACAGACATGCAGGAGAAAAGATTGGTCCCATGCTGTCATAACTTTCAAATGAAAAAAAAATTATTTCGTAAATTAGAGAGAACGGAATTTGAAAGAGGGATACAGACAAATGGTCTGAAATCTCTGCAATGTTAATGCCAAATTTCTTTTCTTTTTAATTATTTAGAATAAAAAAAAAGGGAAAGTGGCAAAATAATAATTTTTGTTTGTTTTGGAGCAAAAATTGTAAATGCGTTGGAATTTAATTAAAAACAGGTCATTTGAAATTCTCAAAAACCATCTTATAAATTAGGCGTATTTATGGTTATATTTACAGATATCTTAATGTAACCAGTTTAGAGCGAATAAGTAGCCAAGTTAGGTGCTATTTATCTATAGCTTTTGTCTTTGTTACAACCCTGTAGGAGAGGGGTGTGAAAGCTGCAAAAATAGCCCCTTATAACGTATTTCGCAGAAGACAGTGGTAATTGTATCCGACCATTTTTATTGCCTCAGATAACGTTAACTTCTCTTGGGGCATTACCACGTGTTGTGAGGTTGGTGTGAGTCTAGAGGCCCTTTTAGGGTTTGTGTTGACATGTTGTGTTTGTTTTTCAACTCGAGCGATGAAATTCCCAACTTCCAAAAAAAAATAATATCCTTTCGGGAACTAAAACGTAAATTCCGAGGGGGTCCCTTGTGACTTGGAAGTTGCGGGGCCCCTAAAATGTGCGGGGCCTGTAGGCGACTGCCTACCTTGCCTAATTGGTAAACCGGCCCTGTGTGCAAGTGCAATAACTAATTTTAAAAACAAATTATTGTACCATAAAAAGTTTTTTAAATGTTTTATATTCTTTTTTGACACTAACAACCTGTTACAGGCCAAGGCCATCTCTCCAATGTTTAGTTATTTTAAATTGTCACTACATGATTGAGAATTATTGAAAGTTTTTCCTCAGTTGAATCCTGAGGTGAGGTTTAAATATATAGATCCCCTTAACATAATCACAATATATGTTTTAATTATTATGTTCTAGAAACATAAGAGACATCCAAAACAGTTAAATATTTTTGAAAGTAGTTTCTATAACTTCGGGAGTGAAAAGGTACACTTCAGATGGGAAAATATTTAAACTTGATGTTACACTTAAAAATAGATACCTGTATATTGGACGGACAAACTTCATTCTTCCTTGTTCATTGATGAATTCAAAGGCATCTGGTATTATATCTTTCCATTGAGCGACTAAACCAACTCTTATCCATCTGAAATTAGAATTTATATACTTGCTATAAAAAAAAGGTTAGATGCATCATATAGTTGGAGCAAATCAAAAATTTATATAACTGTTTTTGAGAAAGCCAATTTCGAATAACATTTAAAATAAAAGTTTAAAAAATTTTCATATAAAAATGCAAATTTTAGGCCATATTTAATAACTTAAAACGTTGAATTATTAAGAGTTATAAGACCCATTTATTTGTATTTTTAATTCAATTGAAAAGAATTTATTCTACTTTATAGAACTTTGGTATAAATTTTTTATACCATAATATATATATATATATATATATATATATATATATATAATATATATATATATATATATATATATAATTATTATAATTATATATATAGACATTTATAATACAAGTAACATTTAAAAAAGAATAGTAACAGCGATATTATTTTGCAATCATTAACTGTAAACCCCCCATGAATTTTGTAAGTGATATTGTGAAAAGCAATTTAAGTTGTAATATTTTTAAACATTACACTATTAATTTTGCACTTGAATGCAATACATAAAAAACATGTTTTTCAGAAAATGAAATTTATATGACAAAATAAAATGTCTAGTATTTATATTTAAGTTAGAACCATGCTTTATATGACTCCCTGTTTTATTGAAAATGAAAACCTTAACTACTTACTTGAGTCGCGCCTCAGCGTTTCTTTGTTCTCGAAGTTTATAAATCTCAAACATTTTTTCTACTTTTGTACTGCTGAGTGGTTCCTAAAATTGAATAAAGTTTATGCATAAAATTAGTTTAAGTTTGAAGAATTTGCAACGGATACATATATATAATACAAAAGATGGCGAAGAATATGTAATAACAGAGTTTCAAAGATGCAAGATTAAAAATATCAGGAGATCTCTTAATTAAAAACAACAAAAAACCCGATTTTGAAATTGTATTTTTAAAAGCAAAATTTAAACACTTTCGAAGACAGCTTTTTACATTAGTCTTGGAGGCACCTATGCTTTGAAGCTTTAATTTTTGCTGTTGGTAGGGCATCAGTTTATGAATCAATTTACATACATTAGTTTACAACAGATTTAGCATGCACCCTCTCCCTACATAATAATAAAGTATATTTTATAGAATTTTTGGCTGCACAATATAACAATAAAGCCACATGGTTAATAATATTAAAAACAAAGAATTTCTTGCCTCTTTAAGTAAAAACGCCAAAAATTCACATATCTGATAAGAGGAAAATTCTTCAATATCTTTCGAACTGAATTGGCCTAATTCATTATCATTGGCTTCTGACCACAATTTGCACAAATCTATACATTTCTGGACCATACTGCAGTCATAGCTGTTAAAATAAAAGTACACTTGAGTTAAACAAAGATTTTGTGCTACATTTGAAACACAATACATACTAGAAAACTGTTGATTAGCTTATTTTTATATTGAAAATGAAATATCTAAATCTGAGATGCAGCCACATCAAATAATAAAACTGAACTTGATCAGCAAACTGTGACAATGATTAAGAAAAATATATAATCTTAGAAGCAATTTAATCAGGAATTACTCTGGTTTTAAAGGTGGCATACCAGGTGCATATAACCATGCATTCCAATCAACTGTATTAAGGACATCTTCCTGAAATTAAATAAAAAACCACAACTAAAATTAAGAATTTTTTTTTTTAAAAATCACTATTTTTGGTCTAACAGATAAAAATTTTTGCATGAATTCAAAACAAAGTGAAGTAAAACAATGTTTTCATGCATGTGCAATGTTGAATTTTATATTTCGAGTAAAATTAAGGATAAAGGAGCTAAAAAAAATTAGGTTGTTAAAAATATTTTAAATTGATATTTTTCAAAAAAGAGGAGTTTCTAAGGACGTTAAACTACAAATCCCAAGAGCTAATAGGGGAGGCAAGGTACCAAAACTTATATAGTATAGTTTATTACAAACTAATGCAGGAAAACACTCAGAAGTTTGAAACAATGGATAACATAATACTCTTCATGGGACATTAGTGGAGAGTAAATGACAATTGCAAAATAAGTTTTAATTATGGTCCGAAAGTCTGTTAGATTATTATTGAAAACTATACCTTTCGTAAAACAAAGTAAAATAAGCTAAGAATGAGGCCAGTAAAGCAAAACAACAATTCAATAGTAGATAAAATAATGACGATAGAACTTCCTTTCATGGAATTTTTTCATACTTCATGTTGAGATTTGTTTTCACAAGATTTATTGTCTGCTCCCAAATAAACCAATCACATATTAAGAGAAAGACCAAGTTACTTATAAAAGTTGAATAGCAAAGGATAAAACTTTAAGTAAAATTAACCTCCATTAAAAGAGTTTTAAAAAATGCCAAATTGTAATTTTTACCTTGTCCGAAAAGTATTTATACAAGTAGGATTTCCATGTATCTGTATCAATGGATTTATACTTGTATTCATCTATATAAGACTTGAGAAATTTTTCAAACTCTGCAACAAATAAAAATAATTAAACTATTTTCAATACAATACAGATTTATTATAAATATTCGTTAGAAAATGATGATTGGTTGTTTTCTGGGTTGATGCTGTATTTTAAAAAGGCAGTGGGGAAAGTATACATATAACAGCAGAATTTCAATACTTATTTAACTCATTCTAATGTTTACTACTGACCAACTAAATTTTAACAAAAGTAAATAGCCTCTTTGACGTGCTTTTTTTAAAACTACCACATTTCTAGTAACTTTTAAAAGCAAGTAACTACTAGCCTATTCAAAGTCTTATTCTACTGTTTAATATTGCAGTTTTAAGGATTTTGCTATAGTTGTTAGTGAATATTTGGACAAAATGAACTTTATATAACAAAATTACCTGGTTTGCCCAATAAAGTCTCCAAGTAGAAGAGAAATGCTGAACCTTTTTCATATGGAACAGAAGAAAAACTCTCATCTGGATCGAAGTCAGTTAAGTCAACCACTAACTTAGTGAAATCATGGGTTTCATTGAACTCTGTCATCTAAGGAGAGATTTCATGAAAAGAATTAAAATATCGAATATATATAAAATTATGAACATAATTGAAATTTTGATTTTTAAAAAATAAAAAACAATTTTAATAATTTGTTTAAAAAAATAACTACAAAACAATAATAGTGATTATTAAAATTGTTTTTCGCTTCCAGGTTTAGGATATTTAACTACTACTGAACCTTTTAGACGGACAAAAGGGGATAATGTTATCTTATAACAGGTCATATTGAATGTTTTTTACAAATTTCATTACATTACATATAAGCAAATTTTACTTTACAACAATTTTATGAGTAAATGGTTCTTTTTATCAATATATTTTAAAATTTGGTGCACATACATTTCATTAAGACAATGAAAATTATAATTTAAATAAACAAATATTTTTAACTTCACGACGATAGTTTTGAAATAAATAAAATTATTTTGTTTCAATCGAGATTTTTTCTCAAATTAGTTAACATTTTATAGATAATTATGGTTTTTGTTGCCCAGTGAAACATATCAAATTATTAATTTAATTGCATAAGCAATTTTTTAATGGACATTTGAAGAGTACAAGGGAAAAACCACTTCATAGCATAACAATCTTCCAGTATTCTGGTCTGCTTGGCAGACATTGGCGACAGAAAACCCGTTGCTCTCTTGCTTCTTTCGTGGTACAAATGTGGGACTCAAGACCTCTTGCATGAATCAGGGTTGCAGCGCAAGAAAAAATAGTGAGAAGCCGGTTTCCTTACGCCAGTTTAGGCGATGACTTGCTATTGTCACGAAAGAGATCTGATGCAGACGGATTGCTATGCAATGAATTGGGTTTCCCCCTGTACTCTTCATTTGTTAGCTTTCTACAGTTATCACAGGAAATAATTGCTGAAGAATATACTTCCAAAGCTGCAGACCATTTACAGAATTATAGATTAATATTTTTCTTTATTAAAAAAAGCTTTCTTATAATAAGAGCTATACTTACCACGGTATACTCCAAATCATTCCATCCTCCAATACAATGAAAATGTCTGTGAGGTTCCCCATGCAGACGGCCCAGAATCTTACACTCAAAATATTTGGTAAAGCCTTCGTTCAACCTGGGAAAAAAATCCATGTTTGGCGTAATTAAAAAAACCACTATATTTATATGCATAGCCTATTTATAAACAACCTAGATTTTTGAAATACCTTTGTGAAAATAAAACTTCAAGTAAAAAAAATTTTAATTCACTATAACACGGTTATAGCATCAATTCAAGGTTAAATTTTTAAAATTGTTAATTTCTGACTACAAACCTATTTTTTTAACGAAATAATCTTAAGGACAATTTTGTTGAAATGTACTTTAAAATATGAAATTATTAAAAAAAACATTTTATGTTGAAGATCTTCTGCTTAAATTGATTAAAAACCAAATCAAGATATTCTTCTCTAAATCGTTTGTAACTACTTAAATGAAAAAATAATTTTCTCACCAGAAATGCTCAAAATTTTTGTTAGTGACCAGATTTCCAATCCAACTGTGAATTATTTCATGAGCAATAGTGTCAAGAGCAAGAGATTTATCGCCAGTCTAAAATAAATAATATACAAGATGAATATCAATGTGCAATTATAATTTCTAATAAAATAAAATATAAAATTTTAAAACTAAGCAAACTTTTATAACAACATCTCATTACTTGATGTCCAATAATAAAAGTCTTACTAACTAGCAAAGTTGGAGTAACAAAAGTCAGGCACGGATTTTCCATCCCACCATATGAAAATGAAGGTGGCAAGACTAGCAAGTCGTATACTTCCCACACATATTCTCCAAGAAGTTCTTCGGCAATGAGCAGCAATTTTTCAGTCTAAAATTAAAGAATGTAAATCAATAGGGGTGCTAAATATCGTTAAATGATAATCAGATAGTTTTGTTGCAGTTAACAATATAAAAACTTAACAAAGGAGTGTGTTTAATCTGGACGTTTTTCTGACCAATTGATTTTATTAACAGCATTTAAGGGTTTTTAGTCTACTTTTCTTTTTTTTTAATTCGAAAGAATTAAAAAAAATGAAAAAGTAGGTATTGACATGCGTTCGATGTCCGTCTGTCCCTACCCTTCTCCCAAAATCGGTTCTATCCATCAGATCTTAAAAATTCTTTTTGTTAGAAAGCTATAACCTCAGAGAGCCAACTTTCATACTTTTTGTCCGCCTGTCAGTACGTCAGGACGGACATTAATTTACTATCTGTCGGCAAATTTCCCGTTGAATTAGCATTGAAATTCCATTTTGAGTCATTGAAATTGCTGTTGCCAAATCAACAATGGCATGAGAAACTATTGATTAAAAAATATTTGAAGCAAAGTAATTTTTTCGTGAATCAGTTTGGAATGACGTCATAAAATGTAGCACAATGTGATTCTTTGATTGTTCATTAATTGTTTACCAAGAAAGCGGCAAGGCATATTTTTTGCATACAATTATGCTTAGTTTTAATTTACATTTCTTATTTTTTTAATGCACTTTGGAGTAGTTTGTGTAGCATTTGGTGTAGTTTGTGTAGCATTACTTTGGAGTAGTAGCATTACTTTATTAATAAATATTTAATTATTCTTTGAACTACAAATAAATCGTGCAGACGATAAATAATATTAATTTGAGAAAGAATATTAAGGAATATAAATTAATTTTGGCTTTTAGAAGTTTAAATTATAGCTGGATGCTGTATTTAGCGATTTTTTTTCGAATGTGTATAAATCTAGTGTGGAAACAGTTGTTGATGATATTTATCATTAGGAACCTAGTTGTTTCCCTGACTAGAATTTCAGTAAGTATTTAAGTAACAGGAAAGTAGGTTATTTTAGTTCTTTAAGAACTTCTTGTTATTTTTAATTCTATCCTCGCTCAACTATAAAACTAACTTTCTCTTCTAAAAGCACTTTTTCTTTTGTGTTTAATTAGGAAAATAATAGATAACAACTAACCTAGTTTTGTAGTACAACATATTTACTTATTGAGACATATAATTTTGTATGAGATATTAGGGATGTCACAGGGTGGTCACAAAACATGGAAAACTGGAAATCTCTGATAATTTCAGAAAATCAAAGAGTCAAGGTTTTCCAGGTTCTGTGACCACCCTATTCTAAAAACCAATACAACACTTAGTAAAAGATACCTTAGTATATTTTAAACAGTAATTACAGTTTATATTTGCACTCCAAACTAAAAAAAAAAATTTGACAAACAGATAAGCATTAGAATAAAAAAAATGAGCTAGAAATTTGAATAAATAGCTGTCTTGAATTAATGTGAATAGAGTAGATTATATTTTTAATACCTCGGAAAAATCCTCTGCTGCTTTTTCAACAATTTCGCTTTCCGCCCAGACATTTGAGCGTGGTCCAATTTTTCTACGTAAAGATTATTATTATTTTTTTAAATGCAAAAGAAACAACTCAAAAATCAAACCAAAAAATAAATCTATAATTATAATAATGAAATGTGTACCTGGAATCCAAACAACCTATCACAATGGCAAACAAGTAACTTGGGATAGGTACCTATAACAAAATAGGCCTTTATATATACTATAGATGAAATATTTAAGTATACACACAAAAAATCATGAACCATTTCATTAATACAGTAGACACACTCTTTACCAACTTAAATGGGAACAAGGGCAAGCCCAATAAGTAAAAGTCAGGATAAAATTGAAAAAAGAAACTAAGGTTTGGATATACATTTGATTGTACAATTATGCATTTATGATATTTGCCCAATTAAAGTAATGTTCCATTTTATTCAATGAATTTAAGCATATAAAGTTTAAAAAAAAACTCATCGGAGCAACAGCCCATTACTGGGCCAAAGCCTGCCATGCCCATTTCAGCTTTTGTGACCTAGGCTGGGGTGCTACGCATATGTCCCGGTAAGGTGGTCAGCCTCACGCGGAACCCCCATGTTTAGTTTCCAAGCATGCTTGGTACCCATTTTATCGACCCACTCAAGAGATGAAAGGATGGGTCAACCTCGCCCAATCCGGGATTCGATCCCCAGACCTGTGGCGTGGCAATGCGAAGCACTACCACTAAGCCACTGGGCCTAAAGTTACATACCATTAAAAAAATCCATAAATTTTTGTTGAAGCGTAAAAAATTGAAAACTTGCCACATGGTTTCAACATTTTTGTTAATCAGCATCATGCGAAGGGGGTATTGATAATAAAACAAGTCATTTTTCGCTACTCTTTACATTTTAATGGAAAAAAAAAATTGTTCGTTTAAAGTGGAAATCCGTTGAAACTGAGCCTAGTTCCTAGGGAGCCTACTATAACGGAAAGAACTTCTTCTATTATCTTTTTTAGTTTTTGACATATTTTTAGATTTAAAAGTTAATTTACAATTCAGAAAATAACTTACTTTTTGTACGAACTTGTATTTTTTCATAAATGGGTCTTCATCCATTTCTTCGCCATTTCGAACAGCACTCATCAATACTGTTAGTTCATATGGCGCAGTGATCTAAAATAAAAGTTTTCTATTAAACTCTAGTAATTATTGTTTTTTTTACTCACAAAGCAATGCATTCAATTGTTAATTGGACATTATTTGAACCAAAAAAAATTCAATATTAATATGGAGAAAATTTTAAAGTATCTAATTTAATAGAGATCAGAGCTATTACCTAGGTTAGGGATGCAAAGGAAATGTTGCAAGAGCCATTGGCAGCTTGCTTTATTTATTTTAATTTTAACTTTTATTTCTAGCTGCTACACAATACAATGGGCTAATTGAGATGTGAAGTAGCTCATTAAGCATATCAACTTCTCGTTGCTATACACAGAGATTGCAAAAATTTAAAGTTTTAATTCTTCAAGATTGCATTTTAGATTGACAATTCAGAATATGTTAGAAATAAAAGCAGTCAAAGGCATCTTTTAAACACTTAAAAATGATTTAATAAATTGCAAATTTTCTATATAAAATCTTTCATAAAAATATATACTATTTACACAATTTAGGATTTGAACTGTTAACTATACAAAACCATTTAATTACACATACAGTTGCTGTATAAGGAGCTTTGACACCAGGAGTATCTTGACAAGGAATCAATGACCGAGCATGAATAGCCTATTAGAAGAAAAACCAAAAGTTTAAAAATAATAATTACAGTTGCTTTTAATAGTCCATCCACAGCACTTAAACTTAAATATATGCAATATATACTCCTAAATAATAAACATAATTTGGGTAAGCTATAAAATATACCACCATTAGAATCCAAATTTGGTAAAATCCTAGTGGCAGGCCTGGTGACAAATTGCAAAATTTGGTACGTTTCTATTTAAAGAGCGATAAAAAAAACTTTCTGCCAACCATGTATACTCTAATCAAAAGAAAGGGATGTTAAACTAAGGTTGCACGCATACAGAAGCAGAGAGAGACCAGCTTTAGCGTTACATGAAAAAAATTGCAAGCAAAGACAGCGTTTGGAAATTTGCAAAATTTGGCCAAGCTCGAAAAGTCGCCAGGCCAGCGACTATCATTTGACCACAGATTTTAATTTTAAAAAAAAGCCATTCTATATTAGTCATAAAAAAAGGTTTGTCGAACTTTGAAAAGAAACATACCAAATGAAGGACTCTTTGATTTCAGAATAAGCATAAAACACGTACCTGACACATACTAAACATATAAGGGTGTTTCTTCCCCATAGTTTGCTCAGGTTCTAGCCACTGCAGGGCACTGGAATGTGGTGAAGTCTCATACTCAATTCTTATAGCTAATCTGCAATGGAACAACAAATATGTGTATTAGGAACATATATTATACCGGGGTGGCTACAGAATCTGGGAAAATAAATTCCCTGACTTTTCCCTGACTACTAAATGTAAACATTTTCCCTGATTTGCGGAATTAAACTATATTAGCGTCCTGGCTTCCTCCTGGTACCTGGTATTAGTAAAACAAAAACTTACCAGTATATTTAACATAAAAGATTTTTTAAAAAAAGGAAATTTCATTTAAAAATATAAAATTAGCTTTTTAAAACAAATCTATAAAAAACAGTAAAGTTAAAACTCAGAATAATTTTTTTCTTTTTCCCATTTATATAAGAAAAGACATATAAAACTGCAATTATCAAGCTATGATATAAAATAAAGTTTTTAGGTTTATAAAATAAACAATCTATTATTAATAAATTTAAAAAATTATTAACTGTTTTTTAAGGTTAGATGCACCAATCTTTTTTTCTGAGATTATTAAAGGAGAGATAAATCATTGAGTAAAGACATGTGGTGGTAGATGATAGCAATAGATGCTAATTAGTCTATGGCTATGTAATTTTTAAACAAAGAAAATTATAATTTCATGCGTTTTTGAGCTTCCACAATCATGACAGTCCCAAATTTATGATTCGATTTTTAAAAAAAATGGATTTTGACTTTTAGAGAATACTTTGTATTTATGGTGAGTGATGTTTCACATTGTCATTAAGGATGAACTACTTCACAGGACTTTCACAGTGAGCTTTTTTTTGTATTATGTACGAGTACTGTTGTAGAAGTCAAGGGATGAAAGTGACAAATTAATAATACATAGGATTTAAAACACATTGAAAAGACCAAATACATGATATTGGATTGCAAGGGGACTGATACAAATACAGAACTACAAATAAATAATGAGACAAAATTTGAAAGAGTGAAGGAATTTAAATACTTGGGTGCAGTTGTCACCGAAGACAATGATATTATGCCAGAGATTAAACAAAGACTAAATGCTGGAAATCACAGTTTTTTTGCACTTAAAAAATTACTAACATCAAAAACGATAACGAGGAAGACAAAGCTTCAGGTTTATAAAACTATAATCAGACCAACAGCTATCTATGGATCAGAGACATGGACTTTAATGCAAAAACAAGAACAAATGCTGATTACATGGGAAAGGAAAATTCTTAGAACTGTTTTTGGACCTGTCAAGGAAGGAGATCTTTGGAGAAGGAGATTTAATTTCGAAATTTCAAGACTATTTAAGGAAAAGGATATAATCAGTTATGTAAAGGCAAAAAGAATACAATGGCTGGGACACCTGGAAAGAATGGAGGAAGACAGAGGCACTAAGAAAATATTCAAGGGGCAGTGCCAGGGACAAAGGAAAAGAGAAGACCAACTAAGAGATGGTTGATGAGGTGGAGAAAGACCTTAAGACTCTAAAAGTCCAAACTGGAAACAAAAGGCTAGAGACAGAGGCTTGGAGGAAAATTGTTAGTGAGGCCATAGTCCAACATGGCCTGTAATGCCAAGGAGCAGTAGTAGTAGGAGGATTTAAAACAAAAACAGAGGAAATATAAATTAACATAACTGCATAAAGTTAATTAGGGTGTCGTGTCCACAGGGAAACATTTTAAAAATCCCTAATAATTCCCAGTCTCGCAATTTTGCGGCACACTTTTTTTTTACGTGGTTCATACACTTATTAAGAAGAGGAAAAATTCAAGTACTTTTCCAGAAAAATTCAAGGAATAGAAATTGCCAAAATCATACAATCGAAATAGATAAAGCGTTATAAGCCAAACATCAATTATTTTTGTAAAAACCAAAACCTGTATAAAATCTGAAACCCCGGCATAGCAGGGAGGGAAAATGTCTAAAAATATTTTACAATTTTTTTTTTATTCAAGCTTCTCTTGCCATTACATGGTCACGACTCACAAACCCTTGATTAGAAGCAATAGAACAAATATTCTGTTGATCTGACCTGAACGGGAGCTACAAAAGTAACGAGACACTCTTCCGATAATGCAGAACCAGAGAACTGTCAATCATTAAGAGGCATTCAACGTCAGGAAGCAATGTTGGATTGCACTAGAAGTTGGCTTGGCCGATATTTGAAGAGATCTTAGTACAATCACTTATTAATCTTTACATTTTAATTATATTTTTCATCTTTATTATTCATTGATATGGGGAGAATGGTGGAGTTGAATTATCATCGCACTAGACCTTAGCAACGGGCAAGCCAATTAGAACGAAAGAGGATTAAGAAGCAGTAACTCAAACACTCAGACGAAAACCGCAGCAGGATTTAACTTCTTTATCCTTTCTTTACCGGTTGCCATGGCGATTGTTGACTTGGCGGCAGTCAACTTCGGATTAGAATGATTAGATTAATAATAGTGAGAAATTGGCGATTAAGCTCATGTTTGGCACAAAATGGCACCTGTGGAAATTTCCCTGATTTAAAAAAAAAAATGAATTTCCCTGATCGGTTAAATTCCCCGACTTTTCCCCGATTTACTGATTTCTCTGATTCTGTAGCCACTCTGTATAACAACTAAAATGGTCTTCCAAAAATTACTTCTGGTGATTTTGAAGATTTTTTGAATTCCATGAAACTCATGCGACTGAAAACGGCGTCTGACGTAACATGACAGCATTTGCCGATTTTTCAAAAAATGGCGCTACAGTTAGCATGTCAATCATTAAAATAAACATGCAACCTTTTTCAAAACAAAAAACTAAACTCCTCGGCGCAACAGCCCATTAGTGGGCCAAGGCCTGCCGTGCCCATTTCAGCTTTCGTGACCTACGGCTCTGGGGTGCTAGGCGTATGTCCCGGTAAGGTGGTCAGCCTCACGCGGAACCCCCAGTTCCCAAGCATGCTTGGTACCCATTTTATCGACCCACTTAAGGGATGAAAGGATGGGTCAACCTCGTCCAATCCGGGATTCGATCCCCGGACCTGTAGCATGGCAATGCGAAGCACTATCACTAAGCCACTGGGCCTCCTTTTTCAAAACATTCTATTTAAAAGAACAAACTGCTCACTTAAGCCAGTTTTTGAAAATAAATTAGAACAGCTTGTTCCTTGAATTTAAAATCGTACAAGAGCCCGCTGTTGACACTTCAGACCTAGTTGGATCAATCGAAATCTTCCTAGAAGATCTACTAAGTCTGATGAGAATAACTGGAACTTAGAAAAGCCACTTATTCTAAATAATACAGTGTTCCAATATGGGATCAATTAAAACACGTCGTATTTTCAACAGCTATATCGCACAGAAGTTGGTTAGAAATTGCACGCCAATGGACAAAAAAGCCAAGCCTGACATCATTAAGTATTGCAAGAGGATTGTGTGAGTTTTTACCGGAAGTGACGTGTCTCCTACTTAAAAGTCAATTACTGACTAATTAAATAACTTTTTTACTAGGGTGAAAAATAGCATTCAACATGTTTTTGAAAGGGCTATTGTCTGCCAATGAATTTGAAATTCATGCATCAACTGTTGGTACCATTGAAAAGTATTGTTTTTTACAAAATCATGTAGCAAGTTGCTATGAGATAATACAAAAAAAGAATAAAAACTCTACAAGAATAGTTACTTTTTTGTTGCTCTCTTTGGTAGTTTAATCTCCAGTTTAGAGCCAAATTTTTCATGAGGTTCATCCAAAGTGAAATTTACTTTAGTGTTGGAATTCTTGTTTTTCACTCCCTTGATAATAAGGTCTTGAGTATCCAATATCTAAAATATACAATTAATAGAAGTATATATGTGACAATAGTATTAAAAGAAATTATCTGAAACTATGAAAACATTTAATAAATATTAACTGATGAGAACCAATAGAAAGCCAATTTTATTTAAAATCTTAAAAATGGTACCAAAAAAAAACCATTAAGTATCAACCTCAAATAAATTTTAAAAACGAAACTGTTTCGGTTTTTTACCTTTTGAATTAGTTACGACTAAAAGAAAAATATATAGTAGATACTTTAGAAAAAAATGAACTTACAAATTTTTCAAATGTTAATCTGTGGCGATGCTACAAAGCACCAAATAGTATTCTTTAAAAAAAGAAAATCTGAAAACGGAACCGATAGCGTATAGGTTTGGGGAAACAACTGCAGATAACTAAGATCCTAACTATTATAAAATCCTGACCAAATATCACAGAGTAAAAATTAACAAATGAATTTTTAAAAAAACGTAATGTTTGGCGAGAAATAAAAAGTCGCTGTATACCGAAACTAGGAATTAACCCTCAGTTTTATGAATTAAATCCTAGTTTCGGTATACGGCGACTTTTTCGGAACGTTGGCGACAAAAAAAGGCGATAAATAATTCCAATCTGGCAACACAGTTGTTTGACTTCGCGGTTTCCGAGTACAATACGCGATGTTTTCTCGCCAACAAGTTTGGGGAGAAATAAAGTCGTCGTATACCGAAACTAGGAAATAACCCTACTCGGAAACCGCGAAGTCAAACAACTGTGTTGCCAGACTGGAATTATTCATCACCTTCTTTTGTCGCCAACGTTCCAAAAAAGTCGTCGTATACCGAAACTAGGATTTAACCCCGAGTAGCATCGTCTAATCACGCGTTTTCTCGCCAACAAGTTTGGCGAGTAAAAAGTCGACGTATATCGAAACTAGGAATTAACCCGGTAGAGATTTACTGTACGGTCCCCCTTGGCGAACTTTCCAAAATCGCGCCAAAAGTCCGTATTTTGGCGACTTTTTTTTAAAAACCACGATTCAAAGAAAAGATCGTATGGGAATATTGCTCATGAAAACTCAACCAACGGTCCGATAGGGTTGCCGGAAAACGTCATCGATGCGAACTCATAGAATTCGAATCTTCAGTCGAAGTCAGACAGACAGGTTGCCAGAAAAAATATTTATCGCCAAATCCGAAAAAATCGCGCCAAGGGGGACCGTACAGTAAATCTGATCGATTAACCCCTCAGGGTTATATGAATTAAAGCTTGAAAAAAATATATATTTGAATATAATTTCTTACGAGATCTGCTTTGGGATTTTCTCTATCGATGGAAATATCAACATAGCCGGATAAAATATGCTTTTTAAAATCAACTTCTAGATTTAAATCTAGATCTGTTACAATGCAGTCTTCAGGATTTGAATATGAATTAGGATCATTTTCACTCAAACGTTTGCCCATATTAAGCTTTAAACTACAATACACCAAATATCAATTATTCAATTTAAAATATTAGCAAGACAGCAGAGAATTGAAATTCGTGACAAACGATGTGAAAATCAAAAAAGAGAACTGACTGCCAAAGAATTAAAATCTTTGATAAATGGATAAATAAGTGAAAACACCGACTACGAGGGTCTAGTGACATGACTGGTCGGATTTTCCCATTGGTGAGAATCAACAAATCATGGCTCATCTCAAATATGTACTACCAGATTTGGCTAAAAATTACTATTTTGGCAGCTGTAACTCGAATATGTTAGACGTTAGAAGTTGTTTGAAGACATTATATTGCAATTTAGTTCCATTTTCAGGTAGTTTCAGAACAATGAGTTGAGCTCATTGAGCTTCAATATTATGGTCTTCATTCATCTAAAATAATAATTATTTTTATAAACGAAAGCAAAAAGCTTGTTTTTCGCATGGTATGATAAAAAAAATGAAAACAACATGGGAAAAATTACTATGTTTTATTATTTTAAACACTAAAATTTAAAATTTAAGTACGAGTTATTTACATGTTGAGAAAAATTGAGTTTGAGACAGTAAAAAAGCTACCCAAAAATTACTTTGGTTCATGAAAGAAATCAACGACTTAGGTCTTAAAAAAATTAATTTAGTTTTAAAGTAGTAATTTATAATAACCCAGGTAGCACAGCAATGTTGGCCGACATTCTACCGACATCGGTCGGTCAAAATATTGCGTCAATATTGACCGATGTCGGTTGGTACAATGTCAGCCAACATTGTTGTGCTACCTGGGAAGTTTGTAATTAATATAATTATTAATATTGGATAATAAGTTAGTAATTTATTTAGTTTTAGCCGAAAATTGTAAATATTTTATGAAAAAATAATTTTAAATATTTTTTTTTTTGTTAAAGCTTACCATATACAGAGCAACACGAAAGATAGCGTGTATTACTATAATTGTCATTCTTTTGACATTAATTATATTGATTTTTACATCCGAAATACTTTAAAGTTTAAAATAATTATATAATACAATTTTGTGAGAACAAAAATCATAATAGATCATAGATGGGTTGAATAACTAAACTGTCATGGGCAGGTAAGCTGCAAAAACCACAACAATGAATTAGATCATTATTAACCTGAAATAATCAGTCATTTAGTTTAGTATACTTCTTCACAACAACGGTCCAAAAGCTCTAAAAGAATCGACATGAAACTGTGTGAATAAGGTTGCATATTAGTTACTGGTGTACCAATTACAAAAGTCGCCAAAATTGTTGAAAAGATCGCTCGATAAGTACAACAACAAAAAATGTATCGATTATTATTTCTCTGGAATATCGAATACAGAATGAAATGCACAACCGATTGTTCTGAAAACGAAACTAACAATAATCTTCTTTGGCTACCAAAATATCTCGCCCAAATAGTAACCTGCAATTAACTAATAGGAGAATCCTCGCAGTCATGCCTCTAGACGTCAAAAACCGATGCAAATAAAGTTGCAATTAGTGTATATTTATAAATAAGTAGTATTTCTTTTAATGTAAAACTATATTATAGTTTTGTTAAAGATGAAAGTAAAAAGTATTTGAATCTTGTTGATAATAATCTAACTGAATTTTCTATCCTTTTTACTATAAAAAGTAATTTCATTACAGTTGTTCTACCCTTAAGCCACGTATAAAATGAATTTTCTAGAACTTCCTCTCCAAAAGAGAAAGTAACTGACCAATCGCAGTGTCCCACGTTATTATCTGTAAGCACACGTCAGATTAGTTGTTTGAAAGAAATTTAAAGAGACAGTTGGCAGATCAAAACGCCGGTTTCTGTATTCAGCAAGGAGCGAGATTTCACCTGCATTTCACCATGAGGTGGATATATCTCACGATTCTTGGACTTGTTTTACTGTCTGGACTGTGTCATGCCGACGAAATAGACGAGCCACAAGTAGAAAATGATATTGGTAGCAGCCGAGATGGTTCGCGGACTGACGATGAAGTTGTACAGAGGGAGGAGGAGGCAATTAAACTGGACGGTCTGAATGTTGCTCAGATAAAAGAACTGCGGGAAAAGGCTGAGAAGTTCACATTCCAAGCTGAGGTAAATCGTATGATGAAATTGATCATTAACTCTCTCTACCGAAACAAAGAGATCTTCCTTAGAGAACTTATTTCCAACGCCTCCGATGCTCTTGACAAGATCAGGGTGCTTTCTCTAACTGATAAAGCGGCACTAACTGCAACAGAAGAACTCTCTATTCGTATAAAAACTGACAAAGAAAACAATGTACTGCATGTGACCGACACCGGCATAGGAATGACCAAGGCTGAACTCATAGGTAACCTGGGAACTATTGCCAAGTCTGGAACCTCCGATTTCTTGCAAAAGGTCTCCGAAACTAGCAGTACAGAGCAGCTGACTGACATGATCGGTCAATTTGGTGTTGGGTTCTATTCAGCATTCTTGGTGGCCGATAAAGTTGTAGTGACCAGTAAACACAATGACGATGGACAGTACATCTGGGAGTCTGATGCCAACTCTTTCACCATTGCAGAGGATCCCAGAGGAGACACCCTGAAGCGAGGAACAACCGTAAGTCTGTACCTGAAAGAAGAGGCAAGAGATTTCCTGGAAGAGGACACCCTGAGAAACTTGGTCAAGAAGTACAGCCAGTTCATCAACTTCCCCATCTACCTGTGGACCACAAAGACTGAAACCGTTGAAGAGCCGATTGAAGATGCTGAAGAGGAGCCTGCTAAGACTGAGGAGACTCCAACTGAAGATGAAGATGACGCAAAGATCGAGGAAGAGAAAGAAGAAAAGCCAAAAACCAAGAAAGTAGAAAAGACTGTTTCGGACTGGGAGTTGGTGAATGCATCCAAACCCATCTGGACAAGAAAACCTGCCGAGATCAAAGATGATGAATATGATGAGTTCTACAAGTCCATCACAAAAGACCCGTCCAATCCTCTCGCAAAGATCCATTTTGTTGCTGAAGGTGAAGTAACATTCAAGTCTTTGTTGTTTGTTCCCAATGTCCAGCCATCCGAATCGTTCAACAGGTATGGAGCAAAAGTGGACCATATCAAACTGTACGTGCGCAGAGTGTTTATCACAGATGACTTCCAAGATATGATGCCTAACTACTTGAGCTTTGTTAAAGGTGTAGTTGACTCTGATGATCTGCCACTGAATGTATCCCGAGAAACACTTCAGCAACATAAGCTTTTGAAGGTCATCAAGAAGAAGCTGGTGAGGAAGACGTTGGACATGATCAAGAAAATCCCCAAGGACGAGTTTGAGAAGTTCTGGAAAGAATACAGCACCAACATCAAACTTGGTGTTATTGAAGACCCTAGCAACAGAACCAGGCTGGCCAAACTCGTTAGATTCGTCTCTTCTAATGACCCCAAGAATTATACATCTTTATCGGAGTATGTGGAGCGGATGAAAGAAAAGCAAGAGCACATCTACTACATGGCTGGTGCATCTCTGGAAGAAGTCCAAAAATCCCCCTTCGTCGAGAGGTTAATCAAGAAAGGTTATGAAGTACTGTATTTGACTGAGCCAGTAGATGAGTATGCAGTGTCTGCCTTGCCTGAATTTGAAGGAAAGAAGTTCCAGAACGTCGCCAAGGATGGCCTCAGACTAGATGAAGGTGAGAAGGCCAAAGAAGTCCAAGAGAACTTGAACAAGGAATACGAACCCCTCACCAAATGGCTCGAAGAGGATGTCCTGAAGGACAAGATCTCCAAGGCCACCATCTCCCAGCGACTGCACTCTTCCCCCTGCGCCCTGGTGGCCAGCCAGTTCGGATGGACCGGCAACATGGAGAGGCTGGCTCGAAGCAACGCCCACAGCAAGATCCAGGACTCGACTCGGGAGTACTACCTGAGCCAGAAGAAGACCCTCGAAATCAACCCTAGACACCCCCTCATGAAGGAACTCCTCAGGAGGGTCGACTCCGACAAATCAGATGAGACCGCCAAGAACATGGCCAACATCATGTACGAGACGGCAACCCTGAGGTCCGGGTTTATGCTTTCGGACACTTCCAACTTTGCTTCGAGGGTTGAGGTTCTGCTGCGCAAGACTCTTGGTGTTCCAGAAGATGCCCAAGTCGAAGAAGAACCTGAACTGGTTGAAGATGCCGAGGAGGATGCAGAAGAACAGAAAGACGATGAAGACACCGAACAAGCAGACCAAGAACATGACGAACTGTGAGACTTTGTTAGCTTAGTTAGTCATTAATTACCAGATTATCATTGACATTTAAAATTGCAACTTTCTTCCAGTGACTATTCATCTACATCACATGGACCACACATTCATTACTTGTGTAGTTTGGAATTGCATACTTAAGTTGGTGTTTGTGAAATGTCTCGGGACCGAAGCTGGCTGAATTCCTGTATAAAGCACCTGTAGTACTCATTGTCTTGCCGTGCAAGTTTAACTTATTTTTTATGGAAGTTAATAAAATTGTGTACAAATTTTCCACAATTTCATTTTTTTTACTTTGATTTTTTTAATATACTTACTAAAGAAAATTAGTTGAATTCTTAATGAAACTTAAAATAATTTTTTTGTTAAATAAATGATGTACTAGATGTACTTAATAAGCATAATTTAAGTTTTATGTTTATAGCTAAAGAATAAGGTTATTTGCAGTATAATAGTAATTCAATAGAAGTTTGAGTATTATAAATTGAATTGAAATTTTTTTACAAATACAGACTAACGATGTATTCACAATAGATTATTGGATGGACACAGCTTTTGTTTTTTTACTACAGAAAGATAAATACCAGTTTAACATATGCAGTTTATGCCAAGATATAAAGTATTTTAAAGCTATTGATTTTTTACATATATCTTTAATTGATTTTTTAATATGGATAATGAATTAATTTTTTAGTGGTTTGTTTAGAAAGCATAAATGCGAAGCTTTTTATAATTGTACTATTTTAATTATGTAGAAAAAACTATAAAAAGAATGTTATGGATTATTTATCTTCAATTTTCTCAAATTTACTTTTTTTAAATAATGCAATACTTGAATCCGCAATATAGGCTCAAGTAACTAGCAAGACAATAATTCAACATAAGTCTAGAACCTGTTTTTTTTTCTGTATTGAAAAATTTAATTTCTAAATCTGCAAAAAAATTAGTTATGTTTATTGTTTAATAAAAAAAATTCAGTCAAAAAATAAAAACATTTTTTATATGCATTAATTTTCCTATATCTTATCCTCTTGCTATCGTAACATTTATATCAGTTTTGTGAACAATTTGTTAAAACTTTTTTAAAAAATTCTAAAACCCTAAGAGTAGGGTGTGGGAAAAATCACTTCAAAATGAGTAAATTAAAAAAAAACTTGTTTACTATTTTTTAATAAGTTGTAGTGAACTAACTAAAAACTATGAATTCTATACATAAAAAATACCAATAATTGTTTCGGGGTATATGTCCTCATGCTAAATAATGCTTTCTTTATCAAAAGCTTTTCTTTAAAAAAAAAATTAAATATATATGCTGTTTAGTACAATTTTTTTTCATTTTTAAGAAACAGATGCAAAGCACATGTAAACTTATCTCTTTGTTGAAGGAAAATTTCTGAATTTTTAGATTAGTATCAAGTACAAATTTCAAAAGGGATATGAACTGGAAACCTAGAGGCTTTTCGGTACTTATTTTCCACCAGCTGTTTTTGTACCATTATGCAGTCATAAACCGATTATAACTGCTTAGGTGCATTAGCTTTGCACCAGGCAAAGGTGGTGGATGGGTACCTCCAGTGTTGGACGGCCTCAACACATCTGATTAAAGGGCGAGGATTTGACCTGAGGTACAAAATTTTTCCGATAAATTCCGTAATAAAATTTTTATCGTATCTTTTTAAAAAATATATTTTTATTCTTGCTTTTGCAGTCCGTCAGGTTGTGCCATAGTATCAGTTTCATTAAAAATACATTTTTTTTAACTGTGACTGAAAATTGCGGTAAATATAAAACAGCAAAACTTTTTTTCGTGTTCGTTCCGCGTTTCTTTTCTTAATTCTTTGTTCCTGAAAAATACGAAGTCAACTAATGCGAACAAGAGCTTTTTTTAAGTTAATAAACTTTTCACTTTTTCAAGAATTTATAAACTTCTCTTGCAGTAAGTTGATAAGATATTATATTATTTTGTTATAGAAATTTCATATATTTCTTATTTAGTTTCGTTATTGAAATGTTCACTTATTTCGTTTCCATTGTTTTTCGTAATTTATTTCAGCTGCCAGGTGACTTAAAAGCTTCTACCTGCTATTTTGTTCCATTATTTAATTAACTTTAAACATAATGTGTTCTTTAACTTTCAAACTTGCTTTTAAAAAGTAACAAAAATTAATTTTTGTATCAACAGTAATAAAGTGCTTTATTTACCATTACGTTTAGTAGGTAAACAAAAGCTTGAATTTTGTTTTAAAAAATGAGGATTCTAATAAATTTTTTAATATTAATAAATTATTTAAATGTTAAGATAAATTAATTTTTAAAATTTTCAAGAAATAACTTCTATTAAGTCTTAAGGAGTAGTAACTTGAGTAACTATAGTAGGAAACTTAGTATAAGGAACTTAGGAAAGTAGTAACTTAAAGAGAGGATCTAGAAAACTAGTATAATTTTATTTTTTCAAACAGATTGAGGCATTCTGGTGTATTATTATCTTAAAATTTAATTTCATTTTACCTAAAAAAATAAAAGTAAGCTAAATTTGTAGCATAACTAAATACCATAACAAAACTAGTCTAAGAATTGGGTTTTGGGTTAATTTGGTAATAAGTTAATTAAAAGATTCAAATATAGTGTTCTTAAAATATCTATCATTGTATATTTTATTTAGTATGTAAACTGTTTATTACTAAATACTCAAATTTATTTCAGAATCTGAGTTGATGTACTATCTATGAAAGATGCTTGACATTTTCTTACAGAAAGATTTGCGTGCTCTGTTTAAGAACAAGACCATTGTTTTCATGGGAGATTCAAGTAAGATACCTACTCAAGCTTTTTGAAATTGAGAATAGATTAGTTATCAGTATCATATTTTGGTTTAAGGTGGATAATTCAGTATTCACAGCTCAATAAATACACATAAACAATTTTTAAAAAAGTTCTACTTAAATTACTTCATTTGGACAACAAAAAATGCAGTTATTATTTTTTTTTATAATTTGCATTTTTCTAAAAGATAGCAATTTGAACAGGTTTTAAGCATGCTACTCCTTTGGGGAACACGCGATTCTGCTTTTTTGACTTCCAATTTCATCATACCGACGATAAATGTAACTCATATAAATTTTATATGTAAAGAAGGTTGCTTTCTATATCAATTCCTAGATTTACAATGGTTTTTTTTTAAAAAGAAATTTGGTGTTCGGAATATTTATGATTTACTAGTTTTAGAGTTGTTTCCTGTGCCAAAGTGTCCTGAAAATTAATGTTTTACTGATTTCTAGAGATTTATGATTTTGGTTGACTTGAGATTTGTAGATTTCTGGAGTTTCAAGATTTGCAGATTTCCTGGTACTCCCTACCGATTTCTGGAGATTAAGGCTTTCGGCTACCCTCACGATTTCTTAGCTTCCTTCAAAACCCTAAAATAGTGGCAACTCTGGGGGCGGGGCCACGGCTAAAACTCTAGCCTATCAATACAGTTAGCTGGAAATAGGGGTATGACGCCTTCCCCCTAAGCTCTCCCAACAAGTGGTGTCCTGTTTTGTCTTGATGTCTCAAATGACCGACTCGGGGGGAATTCCCCCCCCCCCCCACATCCAGTCTCCTACAGAGGAGAGGATAATCTCAGAACAGTCGCGGATCCACGGGGGTCAAGGGGTCAGATGTCACCCCTTGTCGTATTTGGTTTTCTCTCTAATCCCATCCTATAGAGCGCTCTGAGCCTGGCGCGAAACCATTTTTTCTTTTTACTTTCATGAAATATTTTGTTAATGCTTGTTTCAAATGTAATTGTATACACTTATTTCTTATAAATATATTTTTAGTGCAATTAGTTTTGTATTTAGTTAGTTTGTATTAGTTTTTTTATTATTTAAATGTTTACAACTTAAAGAAATGTTAAACTTATCTTTACACTAATCTATCTTTTTATAACTTAATTTAATATTAGAAGCTTATAATTTAATTTCGGTACAATAAATCAGGTGATTTAAATGGGGTTGTTTCACGTCGTGGCAACAGATCCAACGGTCTGTTTAAATTTTTTTTGTTGTTGTCTGGAACTACTTTTGTTTTGGTATTCGAAAATGAGATTTCTAAGCAGTGCCGGATTTAAAGACCCAGGGCCCCTAGGCACTTGACATTTGGGGCCCCCCACCACCTCGAAGTTGGAAATTTAGCAAATTAAATACACTAGCACAGAACATATAATTTTAAACGACTTTAATAAACATCAGAATAATACAGTATATTTAGTTAGGGGAGACGGGGCTAGTTTTCCCATGGGGTAAGTTTTCCACCAGGCCTTATACAAGAAATGAGCTTTTAGGAGGCGCCAAATGGCTGCTTGGTTTATGAAACAACCCGTTTTATGTCACGCACAAGAATTTTTGCTCAGTTGGTGTTGTAATATTTTCGTTACAACTGTTTTTGAAATTTTTCAACGTTGGGTGAATTTTCATGCGCACATTCAAACCTAAACCAAAAGTACTTTTATTAAACTTAGTTTCATTATTGCGTATTCTAAAAGGTGGCTCTTCTCTCTACGTAACCTTAACCTATACATTCGTTTTCAAAATTATTTAAAATTATACTCGTCAAGGTACTATTAAAGTCAAAATATGACGGCGGGGCATGTTTTCCAACAATGCCTTGTAGAAAAGCGTGCTTCAACCTTTGAAAATTAAGCTGAATAACTTTGTAAATTAGCTTAATAATTTGTAATAAGCTTAACCAAATTATTTTTTATCGTATGAACACGTAATGTAAAAAAAGTTTTGCTCTAGATTTGAAATTAGATTAGTTTATCAACTAACAGTTTTTTTGCATATGGTAGTGCATGATGTTTTTTTAAGGATCAGGCACTTTTTTTTATTAAAAATTATTTTAATTAAAATTGATTTTTAAATTAATTTTCTATTGTAAATGCAGTTTTTTACTATATTAAGAGACTAGCCTAAAGATAAATTATACAAGTTATTAAAGTTGTAAATTCACTAAAAATGAAAAATGATGACAGCAAATAAAATTTTCTATCAATGGTGGTGCAAAACTTATACAATTCGCAGCCGTTACATAATAAATAAGAAAAAGTTTTATCTTATAATAAAAGAAATAATGATTACAATAAAACTGATAGTTAAAAAAGTCAAATTAATTCTGCATTTCAAGGCCAGATTCCCAACCAGTTTTTGCAGGGAGGTGTCGTGTTACCTGTTATCAAACAGATTCTAGGGAGCTTCTCTTTATTTAGATCCTTTTCAGTAATAAATGAACTTAGGTTTGAGAATGTTACATTTCATTGACTTTCCTCAAATGAGGAAGTAAGCAAATTTTATCACACTAGTTATGTGATGTGCATCTGTTATATTACTGATGAATGAAATATGCGTCAAACAAATTATTTGCTTGGAGATAGGAATGAAAAACAAATACAAATAGCTAGTTTTTGATTCGACAGTTTTTATTTAAATAAAAAAAGCCATGATACGTATTGAAAATTTCGTTAATTTTTCTTCAATTTTGAAACTGGATAGTTCCCACCAGTTGGACAAAAGATTACTAAATTTTCCAGAATCAAACATCAAGGTATGTGTTTGAATAATAAATTAAACATAACCTATCTGAAAATTTACGAATTAATAATGCCTAAAAGTCTTACTGCAAAACAAGCTACCATCACAGAAATATAAGCAAAACACTAAGTTGTTGTTTTTTAAATGACAAAAACATGTTATTTATGCAACAAGTGTGAAAAGTAACACTTTTTAAAACTAGTGGATTTTATTTCACTCGCTCGTACCTCGCTCGTGAAATAATGACACGTGTTTTAAAAAGTTTACTTTTCACACTTTTTTTATACACTATTTTTTATAATTACGTGAAACAAATCAATCCAAAACAAATCAACAAATAAAAAGATTCCAAAATGAAGCTAGTATTTTTACGATATTTTTTTTGTAATTTTAGAATTATTCTAAAATACTAATATACTATTTAAAAACTTTATAACTAAACTTTTAACTTAATTTTAGAATTTATTTTAGAATTATTCTAAAATTACAAAAAAATATCGTAAAACAACTAGCTTCATTTTGGAATCTTTTTAGTGACTTTAAATCCCTTTCTTGTTTTTTTTTGTCATTTTTGAATTAAATGGTATTTTTTGTAGTATTTTTCTCCTAAAAGAGGCAGCAACATTGGCAATTATGCCCACCAATTTGGCCTCCATGCGCGTCCTGTCGTTAGCATTGGAGGTCACGTGACCAGCCAATCTAATACTTTAATTATGATATCTATGGCATCGATAAATCTCTGGAACTACAAAAAGCAAACAATTTTTTTAGTTATAAGTCAAACATTTGAACATGTATACTGATTCAAAAATAAAAAAATAATAATAACATTCACGCGCATAATATTTATAAATAAAGCAGATCAATAAATTTCTGGATTTTATGAATATTATGAAATAGAAATTTTACTTGAAATATTGGCATCTCATGAAAAGAGTGAAAAAAAAGTACTTTTTTTCACTGCTTTTGGGTGAAAAAAAGTAATTTTTCATCACTGTTTCTAAAAAGTTTAACTTTTCGCACGCGTCTGATATTAAAATTATAGTGTAAACATCGGATTTTTTTCACGCAATTATAAAAAGAAATATTCGATATAGCATATAATTATTTAAAAGCAGCAGCGGATTTCAATAAACGCTGAGCAGCGAAGAAGTAAGAAGAATTGAAACGTTACAACTGAATGTTTAAATGAGGAATGAGCGATGTACAATTTACGGAAGAACTAAAAGTTTTCCATTATTTCTAGGACCAATCAAAATCTATTCTGATAAAAAAAAGTAGTCTAAATACATTTGCAGGTAGTTAGTTTTCTACGTTTAGAACCTCCAAATTGAAAACACATCAATGTACGAGGTGATTGCCAGACCAGATCTTCACCTCCTTTCAAAGGAATAGCGCTAATCACCTCAGTTGTACCAAACATGGTATATAATTACTCAAGTAACTCCAGCACTTGGCCAAATAACTAGTAGAAGCCTAATAATTACAAACTCGTGCAAATAATGAGAGTTATACGTACTTTTCTGATTTCTAAATTTAGACTATTAGTGGGTAGTGTTACTAAGCCTAGAGCTTAGTTTTGCCATTGATATGTTTTCCTCCCTCATTCAAGTACGCATCAATGCAGTTACACTAATAGTTGTAGCAATTATTTACTTTAAATGATTTGTAGGTGTACTTTCGCGTTACTTTTGGTCATTATTTTGATGCATTTAAAGAAAAAGAGCCGCCTTTAGCAAACGTCCTTTCACAAGTAGTAAAATACTTTCTGAAATAAGTTTATCAGTAGTTGATTACCAAAAAAATGACTGTTTTAATGCGAAATAAAAAAGATTATGGGGACTTATATTATGTACTATTTCAACGGGAAGAAAAATAATGATCGGATTTGAGCTAAGGTGGCGTAGTTTTTTTCAGAAAATTCATTTTTTTTAAATAAAACATTTTGGTACCTTAAAGTTAAAAAAAATCATAACTTAAGTATGAACTACGCATTTATGCCAAGTTACGAGTCAAACAAATGTCTAGTTTATGAGTTTATAAGAAACACACACATAAACACACAAAACTTCATTTTTATTATTATAAATTTGGCACTTGTTTCTATCGTAAACAAATGGTAAAATGGTAAAGTATAATGAAAGAGTCAGTAGTCTTATAGTAGTGCAAGTATTTAATATAAAAAGTGTGATTTTTAAAAAAAAAATTTCAAATTTGTTTACTTACATATTTTTTTTCAAACTTTGTTATAAAATATTTATGTCAATTTATATTAAAAAATGAACTTCATTGAGAAAATTTTGTAAAATATATATGAAACAATTTATAATTAAAAATTAAAAAAAAAATAGTAAAAGAATTTTATCGAAACTAAAATCCTGAAATCTTTTTCAGATTGAACTATTTTAAAATAATCTTTATAATGCAAAATTATAACACAGTACAGTACAATAAGCTGAGGCTACTTTAAATCAAATCATGGTGGATTTTTAAAACAACCAACTACACGTTATGAGCTCAGTGGAACGACACCTCGCAATCACAGATTAGAAAATAAGCATTTCTTAACAGCAAGCAAAAAAAAACACCATGCAATCTAGCAAACAAGGAACACCACATCTTCTTTCAAAGTTCTTTCTTTTGAAAAACAACCCTTAATAGATAACAACCCCAAAGATGGACCCCCAAGTGCGCTCCCCAACACGATGTTTTGACCTCTGACCCCCGAAAATTGCCTAAAAGGCGTGGCCTGTGTGGAGGCGTGGTTTCAGCCAATATTCTCACACTTACCTTTATAGTTACGTAAAAACCCTTACTTAAAAAAATTAAATTTAACTTTAAAGATATTGTATTAGTAAAAAAATGTTGAAATTTTGTTCCAGCAAGAAAATTTTTCGGTTTTTAACCTTTTAACTAACTTAAATATTTCGCTGAAAATAAAATTACAATTTTAAAAAAAGTAAATAACTTTTTAAAAAAAGTAGTCTTAAGAAACCACAATTTAATTGGAGTTTTATGAATTAAAAAAAATCACATCAAAATATTCCTGTAATTTCATTGCTTTTCATCGGAAAAAAAATCATTTTTTCCCCATAGACTTAGCATTAGCCAGCCCGATCAAGGTAGGACGGGGAATAGGGGTGTCCGATCCCCTTAATAATTGCCCTGATTTTCTGAATTGTGGTTTATCAATCTAAATGATATTTATGGATATTTAAAAAAACTTCCAAACCCTGTGTTAATGAATTATCCGAACATCTTAATATTTCTTTCACAATATAAATATTAAGAATATACTTTTTAGGGATGCACCGAATACCAAATTTGACCGAATAACGAATATTCGGCCAAATACCGAATATTCGGCCTACCTAAACCAATTTTTATTTTTTGTCGGATCTAAGTAAGTTGTATTTATTATTCATCAATTTCAATTAAACATAAATATATAAGTACACAATCGCACAATAATTTTAATACAATATAGCTATTAAATTTTTAATTGAAGCAACACAGAATAAAGTAGTACTTGTTTGTTATTAAAACAAGCCTTTTAGAAAGTGTAAATCACAACAAGAAAACGGAAGTATGAAAACAAAAACAGAAGTAGGTGGATTAGGTGTAGAATTTATATATATATATATATATATATATATATATATATATATATATATATATATATATATATATATATATATATATATATATATATATATATATATATATATATATATATATATATATATATATATATATATTTAGAATTGTTTTTTTTAAAGCCCACTCATTGTAACTGTTAACTTAGAGGCATGTTTATTTAATATAACTTGAGTATAAAGCTTGATTTAACATTATAAATAACTAAAACTTAAGAATTTGAGTCTATTATAAAAGAAAACAAGTCCTGTTTGGGAATTTTTTGACGTTTTATAAGATGATAACTTGAAGAAATTTGGAAAATTTTAAATTTCACTAACTATTCGGCCGAATAGTTAAGCTATTCGGCCAAACCTAATATTCGGCTAAAGTGGCCGAATACCGAATAGTAACCGAATATTCGGTGCATCCCTAATACTTTTACATATTACTACTTGAATTATAACTAGATTTTTAAACGGGTTCAAATATTAACTTTTAAATGTTAGTAGCATCAAATCATCAAGCATAAATTTCGGAAATATTGTATTTTGTTTCTAGTGTATAACTAACCCTATAATATGTCTTAATTGCTCGTTGTCTCTTTGTTAATTAAAGCCTTTAATATTTCAGATATAAGAGCTCTGTATAAAGATTTTCTTTGCCTAATGCACGAGTCCTACATAATTTCTGAAGAAAGGTTAAAAGCTAAAGCAAGTCTAATTTTATTACTCCTATTCATTTTAAACTTTTTTATTCATTGTATTAATGTTTAGTTTTTCAAAATGTTATTTGTTATTTTTGGATGATAAAATCATAATTGTGCAAAAAGCAAGCTGATATCATTAAATGAGTTAAACATGATTGTTATTAGTGTTCTATAATTTTTAAAAAATAATTTCTTTTATGCAATTATAAAAGTAAGATGATCTCTGTCTACTACATTGGGCCATCCTGACAATCAACCAGCATGCCTATTTTTAATGCACCATACTTGTACAATACTCGTATATTTATCCAATTTTCTTCACTATGGTCAAAAACAGAAATCTGCTTCCCTATGGGATGGGGCCCTATATTTAATTTTGGTTTTCAAATGTCACTGCATCATGGACCGGTACTGTTTCTAGGAAGGAAAAAAAATACTACAGTAGGCTTCTTAACCGGACTCCATTTAATAGGAACTTCCCTTTTACGGGTTAAGTGTTTTAAAGTGTAAAATTAGCTAAAAAAAAGTTTTTTTTTCATTGTTTCCCATGTGATGCTGTTGAAAAAATAGGAGAACTATGCTGCAAGTTGGCTTCAATAAACTTAGAAGAAAAAAATTGAATAAACTTTTGGCTTCAATAAAGGCTCAATAATTCGTTTATCTGCGTGTGCACTTCATATTAATGGGTGTTTTTTTATGAGTTTCAATTTGATTTTGGATTTGACAACACTATTAATAAAAATGAAAAAATCAATGTATAAAATGTAACTTAAGTCTTATGAATAAGTGTACCTGTGTATTATTACTTTTAGCCTAAATGCATGTACATAAAAACATTAAGTGTAAAGTAAAAAGTAGATAAACCTTATTAGTGAACTTTTAATTTGAATTACAAGCTATGTTACATAAGTGTGTATTAATAGTTTTGATCTTTTTTAGATGGAAAAGTCCATATACAATGACAAGTTGATATTTCACGGTGCAAGAAACAATGGTAGGGACTACAAGGAAGAGCGACAGATCAATTCCTGTTTAATAAATGCTTCGTTTTACTTTATAACTAGAGTTTACGATGATTATGTCAAGAGCGTATTGAAAAGGATTACTGCCGATAGGGATCCTGATGTGCTTGTCATCAACTCCTGCTTGTGGGATGTAACTAGGTATTGCGGTTTACTTATAAACATTTTTACTTTCAATTAACTATTTTTTAAACCTACGCCAGACCTAGGCATGACAGCTAACAAGCTATCACAGGCAGCCCTATATAGTTCAGAAACACACACAAAGTTACAATAATTTCTAGCAGAATTAGCATCTGCCACGTCTGAGTGTCCAGTACATGAATGCAAGTGGTCCCCACTCATGTCAGAAGTCATACAAAGTTTGCAATCTGGAGAATCTGCCAGACCAAACCTGTAAGTGCTTTCTAAGGTAGTCGTGACCGGTTTTCACTCTAAAGTTAGCGACTCTGACAGGTCTAGGTAGGTCGCGAAGGATGGGTTTATCCATTAAGGTACCCCAAATGTTCCACTTCATAGCATTCCTAATCTCTTTGCGATGGCGGGTCCTAAATCTTGCGTTAATGATTCGCTTAGCACTATGGCAAGAGATAGGAAGATCGGGCTGGGGAAGGTCTGATCTAGCCTTGGCCAGGGTGTCTGCCAATTAATTACCCGTGACACCACAGTGACTTGGAGTCCACTGCAATGAAACATAGCGACCACTTTCAATCAGGGAGTTAATCATTAGTTGGCAATCAAGAACGGAGCTGTTCTTAGATAGAGTAATGAAAGAAAATGCCTTAGTAAATCAATTAACTTGTATGAAATGTAAGGTAATGAAAGTATTGTGATAGAGGTCGATAATCTGAAATCGAGATTTTATATTTTCTACACGTTTTAGAAGGTGGCTTATTCACAAAAAGTGGTTGTTGAACATTGGTCTGTATGTCTGTGAAATGACACTCAACAACTCGAACTAACAGAGCTACAGACTTTCAATTTGGTATGCGATTTCCTGGTACTGTTGGATGCCATAATAAGGTTTTCGAGAAAATCGCGCAGGCACAATTTCTATAACTTTTTAGGTTTTAAAGTTATTGAACTTGCATTATAGAGTAAATAATTATCTTTAAATGTGAATAGATTAATTGAATGGTAATTGAAAGTCGTGTAGCGTTACACAAATCTAATTTTGAACTGACTAATTCTTAAAACTGCTTATGTAAAATCGCTTTGCTTGAAATTCTGCATATTTTTAATTAAAAAATTTCAATTTTATTTCTTTTTAGAATTTTTTTCCTGAGAAGTTAACAATTGAAGATATTTAAGCTTATTTTAATCTCTACTATCAGTTGATTAATTCTCAATGAATGATCAATCACAAATGACCAATAATGTTTTTGCTTAGTTATGTGTTAGCCCTCACTTCTTCAACTTTCTGTGGCTCTAAATTATGACGCCCATCGCCAATAGCCCTTATGTAGCTCTAGTGCGATGATAATTCAGACAAACTGCTTCAACTTAAACCCCCTATCTTAAAGAGTTTTTACAAGGTTTAAGTTGCCTTCGTAACTTTGAATGGCAACTTTTCCTTAGTCAGATTTACTAATAATACAATTGTTACAATATATGATTTTTTTACATGAGTGTGCGGTACTAGTTAATGTTGATTTCAATTTACAGTACCTTTATATATTTTTTTCCTGTTGCACCAAATATTGTTTTTTTTGCTCTATCCTTTTCAACTGTTTTTATACCAACGTCAAAATAAAATTCATGCCTACTCTGGATAGTGCTTCGGAATTCCAACCAGTAGGTCCTGGATTCGAATCCCGGTTGGTAAGCGCATGGATGTTTGTCTTGTCAATAAAATGTTATTTGTCTATGTGTTGGTCTTCGTCTTTATTTTTTTAAAAAAGAAATGCAACCTCTTCAGAGGCTCTGGCAACCATCTTCCATGGGATATCCATGGGCACGACAACAACAATAAAATTCTGTCTTTTCCACAGATGGGGTGCCTCTGGGGTCAAAGACTACAAGTCAAACCTGCTTATTCTGATGAGGCATTTGCAGCGAGTTCTCCCCGACTGTTTGGTCATCTGGGTGACAGCTCCCCCTATCTCTTCTGAGGTCAGAGGAGGATTCCTTGTTGCAGACCTGCAGTTCCTCAAGTACTCTTTAAGGTTCCATGTGGTGGAAGCCAACCACTATGCAAGACAGGCAAGAGAATTCTGTTAGATGTAGTCTGTTTGCTGATATATGGTATATTGAATAGTTAAATAACGTGCTAGATTGTTGTTGCATTACAGGTGAAAGTTTTCCTTATTAATATGTATTTTTTTTTAAACACTCCAGTATTGAATGGGACTGAATTTTAAAATGTTTTTTTTTTTTAAATTCCATTGTTGCTTTGAACGGATCATACCATAGCACAAAGCTTGTTTTGTGGTTGGGGGCTAAGGCCAAATTTAATCATTTTAGTTTTAAAAAAATCCAATGAATATTATCTATTATTTAAAAATATCCATACTGCAGCATAATCTTATTGCTTAGTGCCCTTTGCTTTGTTACTTTATGAGCATACCACAAGTCATTTGACATAAAAAATTCACAATGCTGCACCATCTACCGACCACTGACTTTTTTTGCTCGAACTCAGAAGGCATTATTATACCTATAAGTTATGTCACAACTTCTTTAATTTGTGCTAAAAATAGTTTTTTTTATTACAAACAATTCTTTCAGGTTGTTGTTGAACATGGGTTTGATGTGTTGGACACCCATTATCACTTGAAAAACCAAATTCACCGCCGTGCAGATGATGGGGTTCACTGGAACACGTATGCCGTCCGTTATGTCCTCAACTTGCTCCTTACTCACATTAGCTTAGCTTGGAATGTCCCTCTTCCTCACAGGTAAGTGTGTTAAATGAATTTCTAAATGTTATCCCAAACAGGATTTTTCTTATGTTTTTTTAAAATTTTTAAATATATATTTTTTACTAGCTTAATAATAATAAACCTGGCGTTGTGGTTGCTTGAATGCCCTCAATAACTGTGACTTGTATACTATACATAAAATTTTATACTATGCCAATCTATCCCCTTCCTGACTGGGCAGCACCCCCATTATATTATAAACACCCCTCTCTTTGCTGATGTCGGCATTTTTTTTATTTGGATGTCTGACTGAATCTCGGCCTTACTTTTTATGATGTATAAACTCCACCACATTTGAACATAAATATTCCTCAATATTTCCATTTATTTCTATCTGTAAACAACTAAACTAAATCTAAGATATCTAGAATTGAATCAACTTTGAAAGTATTATAAGAATCAAGTAAATTTGACAAGTATTAAAAATCTAATAGAGTTTAAGTTATAATGCTAATAGTAATGAGATGTCTAAACGTAACTTTTTAAAAAATAAAATTATACTTCAAATAGTATGTGAAATGTAATAGTCAGATTCTTATTTTTGTTGTTGTGTGTTTTTTCCCCCGTGATTTTCTCCTGAATATCCAGAAAACACATTATATTTGTAAATTTACCAACATTTAAAATTCAAAATAATTTTCCATTAACAGCTCATATATTTCATGTATAATATAGATTCAGAATTCAATTTTTCTTAATTAATTAAATGAGTGAACACTTTTTAAATGTCTGTTAATTTAATGTGTTACTTTAAATGTGAATGAATTAAAAATAATATAATTTTTAGATACAGTTCTTTGGTAATGGAGGAATACCTGGAAAAGTTGGAAGATGAATTAAGTATGGTAGAACCCAAGATAGTAAAGGTGATTTTCTTTACATCCTTTTCTATATTGAATTTACATTTTTTAAAAAACTAAAATAAAGCTGTCCTTGATGACTAGTACTGTTATACTAAAAAAAATATATATCAAACCAAACAAGGTGTATGCAATCTTTAATATACCATGTAATGAGTTCTAAACATACTAATTAAACATGTTTCGAAATGTTTTGTCATTTTATTATATTTTTTTGCCATCTTTTTTTCCAAAAAAAAAAATATTTAAAATTTAAGATTTATAATTCTTATTACTAAATAAATATAAATAATTAATACTTAATAGCCTTTGTCTGCTTGTAATGTATGACATATTAATTATATGTGTTAGAAAATGAAATTTAAATGCTCTTCTGTATTAATAAATCTTCTATTGAGTATATTTCTTTCAAGTACAAGTTGTCTTATGTAAAATCTAAATCTAGGTACAAGCACCTCAAAGCACACAGCAAAAGCCAAAGGCAAAAAAGAAAAGCAAAAAGAAATCACCACGCAAGAATCTAGGCAGTCTCAAATCCCACCATGCCTACACCACCAGTACTTGGCTAAAAGAGCGACACCAAAGAATCAAACGATGGCAGGCATCAGTCAATTCAACATACACTCCTCATTCCCAGTACAACTCTCCTGCAGTTTCCCAACACAGTACACCAGGGAACTCCCAGCACGACTCAGGCTACTTCCCTAGTCCTAGTACAGAGGCCTACCTCTCAAACGACTCCTCGTACAGTCATCGCAATATCACGTTCTCTAGTCCCCAGTTCAGTCAAAGCAGTAGCTATAACACGCATAGGAGCTCTGGTAGGGAGGTACACCAATGGCAAGTGCAAACAGAGACTTACTATCCGTCTAATGTGCATTCATCATCTAATTCTGTGCAATGCTATACCTCTGGGTATCACTATCAGAATGGTCGGGCTTTACAGGTTCCATATTCGTTTCCTCATGTGGCACAAGGTCAGGTTTTGCAACCCAGAATTGATTTCACGGCAGATGATTTTGCTGTTTTTTCTGTTTAAATGTGAAAGGAATCTATTTTTTTTTATGGTTTCAGTTTAAATGTCTTGAACTTTACCGGGGGGTTCTATATTAGCTTCCTTAGGTTGCACAAGGTCAGGTTACACCCCAGAATTTATTTCACTGCTGATGTGTTTTTTTTTCTATTTAAATGTGAAGAGAGTAAATTTTTTTTATAGTTTCAGTTTAAATTTCTTGTAAGGCTTGTTAAGTTTTTGGAAATTTAGTTTTCATTTAACATTTTGCCATTGATGCCCCTCTTACCATAGAATTCATTGGTATATTAAAGAAATTCAAATTTACATAATAAACCATTAATATTTTTTCAATTTACATAGCAGGGTGGTGACAGAACATGGAAACTTGGAAATTTTTATCAGATTTCTCCGACAATTCTAGGAATCCTCGGTGAAATTTCCGATTTTCCAGGTTCAGGGACCACCCCCTGTAGCCAGTTTTAGTATAGTAGTTTATAAACCAGAATGTATAGTTAAAGCAGAAGACTCGATTGACAAATTTAGGTAAGAATGAGTTTTTTTAGCTTTGGAAAATTTACACTGGATAATAACCTTAAATTGGTTTTGATTAATTTAGTATACATGATTTGGAGATGTTACAGAAAACTTTATGTAGGATTATTTTTAAGCTTGTAGAAAGTAGCAATACTATAATCACAAACAAGAACCTGGATAAGGAGTCGGAAATGTTTTATTAACTCTTTTCAAATGCCGAATAGTGGTATTATTAAAATTCCTTGGGTGTTTTTTTGGGGATTGTGCATATATTTCAATGTAATTGTTTCAACATGGTTCATACAATCTTTACATGTCTTTAAAACTCTTTATATTAGAAAACTGATTTATAAGACTAGGTTTTTATTTTTAAGAAAAGGTAAAAATGCTCTTCTAAAAAAGAAATTGGCTACTACCAGATTTGTCAAAATTGTGTTATTTCTAGAATGTGTTTATATTTTGATTGATCAATAATAAGAATGATCTTGTATATTCTTTTTATATGTATCGTCTTTAATTTTTGTTTGTATTTGTTTATAAATTGCCATTATTTTGTGCAATTGTAGTCCTTAAAAATCCTTATTTCTCACTTGTAAGGTACTTGCATAAACCCTGTTTTATTGTTTGCCAATGTATTTTAGTCTCTTGCTTGGTTCCTGCCTACGTTCAATGTGAAATGATGTGCCAAAGTGGTTTTTCAAATGAAAGAGCTATTTTGTGATATTGTAGATGTGATTTTTAAGCAATACTTAAAGAGTCCTAGTATATTTGGGTGAAATTTCAGCCAAAGATGTGTAGTTCCTATATTCAAGAGTGTCATATTTTTTATATATATGTATATTAAGAGTCCTACTTTTGTTTGATATTATATTTTTGAAGAAGCTGCTAAGAATGTAGTGATTAAACATTCCAAAGAATATAGAGCTTATCTTTAAAAGTTTCTAAAAAGATTTTTTTAAAAAGCACATGAGCCTAGTTTTCGATAACTTTTACTTTACTAAATATGGGGCTGATACACAAGACTTGGTACTGTGATACTTGTTTTTTGGTTTTATTTCAAACGTATTACCCAAAATTGATAATATAAGAAAGTTATAAAATTTGGTTTATTCCGAAAGTACAAGCAGAACCAAGTGTCTCGCTTCATTTAAATTGCCAAGATGTTTTGTGTTTTGAACAAAACAAATCGGTTGCTTTCTACCAACAGTTCTAGTTTATTCTGATTGCACCTTTTTATATATTTGCATATTTGGGATACAATGAATACTAATAAATTTTTTAAAACAAGAAAAAAAAGCTAAGAGTAAGAGATGTCTAAACAAAACTTGTTTATTTATAAACTGTCTCTTTAAAAAAAATATGTGAAATGTAATAGTTAGATTATCATTTGGGTTGTGTGTTTCTTGTTTCGTTCTTCAATTTTCTCCTGAATATTCAGAAAACAGCTTATTATAAATTTGACCTAAGTTTTAAAATTCTAAAATAATTTTTCCTTAACAGCTAATTTACATCTTAACAGTGAGTCCGAATTCAATTGTCAGCCATTCAAAGATTAATATAGCGATTAAAAAAAAATGTCTTGTTCGTTTTAAGCAATACTTACTAAAGTAAGGATTACAATTCATTTTAGAAAATATGTAAATATGTATGTATATTAAGCTATACTTGCAGTCCTACTTATTGTGTGAAATTTAAATCAAAGTTGTGTGTTGTACTTCCTATATATTCAAGAGTTTAATTTTTTTTTTGTATATATGAGTCATTACTTTTCCTTGATAATGTAACAGTATTATATTTTTATTTTTGAAGAAGCTGCTAAGAATGTAGTGATTAAACATTCCAAAGAGTAGAGCCTATCTTTAAATGTTTGTAAAAGTAGATTTAAAAATAGCCTAGTTTTGATATACTTAAACTTAACTAAATCTGGTGCTTATACACAAGACCTGTACTGTGATACTTGTTTTTTTATTTCAAACTTATTACCTAAGCTTTCAGTCGCATGATAAAGTTATAAAAATCAAATTTTTCAAAACCTTAAAAATAATTTAGTCCTTTTCAAAATTAATCTCTCTCATGGATTTAAAAAACAACAGCAACATATGTACCAAAGTTGTTGCAAGTGCAATTGTAAATGGATTATAAAATCTTAAATTTTGGAAAAAATGTATAACATGCAATTTGTAAAATCTTTTGTGACACTTTTTGCAATAAAAAGTATGTGTGATTTTGCCTTATTGCGATTTATTTTACAAAAGAATATTTTTGCTGCTTTTGATGACTAACGGTGAATTAATCTTTGTTGAGCATCAAACTATTTTGGGCTTAATTTGTTAATTTATTCCCGCCACCCTTATTTGTTACACTTAGGGATGGAACCGGTATTTGAAAAACCGGTTTTTCTGAAAAACTGCCATCCCTAACGTGTACTAATTTGGTTGGCGGCGAGTATAGTGTCAGAATTTATGAAAATAGTCTTTGACTGGACCAGATCTTAAGGGTTCTTAAAAATTGGTTGCGCAATCCCGGGTTTCATGAAAATATTTGGAGGTCAGGCATTTGTAAAATCCAATATATTAAAGAAAACTAAAAGGAAAATATTAAAACTTTTAGACTAGAGGAACTCGTAAAAGGTTCATATAAGGTAATAAAAGTATTAAAATGGAGATTTTGTGTTTTCTTCGCGTTTTGGAGGGTGCTGATTCTGAAATAGTGATTTTTGAACATGGTCGATCTATCTGTCTGTCCGTTTGTCAGAAATCACTCTACAATTTGAACTAAAAGTGCTAGATACTTTAAATTTCGTACACGTATTTCTAATACCTGTCGAACGTCATAATAAGATTTTGAGAAAATTACGCAGGCGCAAGGGGTAACTGCCATAGAACTGTAGTGCTACACAGACACACCCCTAGTTTCTTAGACATTAAATGCAGTTTTTCCTGAATAGTGTGCAATATATTGTCTAAAAGTTTGTTTTCGTCCCACCTTTCTTAACAATTGCCATCATACAAATTTAACGTACCAAAAATACCCATTTATACTTGCTGGGTAATATGTAATATTTCAAGGACAAAATCCGAATTAACGTTGAAGAGCTTAGTGGAAGAACGTGCTAAGTGGCCGAAAGGTGAAAACAATAAAATGAGCTTGAATGTTTTTAGTTAGCACTCGGATCTGTTGTAAACGGTACTAGCAAACCGTAAAAAGTATGCAAAACTTTTAAGTTTAGGAAAAAGGATAAACTTGTTATCGTAAATGAAGTTAGTAATATGCTCATTGACACAAAAATCTCAATTTTTTCAAAAATGTCACTTAGCACGTTCTTCCATTAAGCTCTTCAATTGTAAATTGCTATACACTATTGAAATATCAAGTTTCAGCTATGAGTTTTTCCCAAAATCATCTTCGACGCAATATAATTGGGTAATATACACCTATATATTTGAAATTCGTATGACTAGGGGTTATTATTATTTTTGAATGTAAGAGCAAGGGAGAGCTACTTCGATTAAACGAAGGGAATAAGTTTTTTTTTTATTGAGGATTAAACTAGACGAGTGAGCAATGGAAAAATTTCTTTTAACCTTCATTTTGGTTCTTGTCCTGGGTAAGTTATTTAAGTCTTCTAAGAAATTTATAAATATTTTTTAATGAACGTTCGAAGAATGCATCACGTGATGCAATGTAAATAGTATATAAATTGTGCGATTCATCATTTAAATGAATTATTTAGCAATATGTAATATACTTTTAATTTTAAAGTTTTGTAACTCCTAATTTTATTTATTTTCTCGAACTGAATAACTTAATTTTTAATAAGAAGAGAGAACCCATTTAGATCTTTGTTTTTGTGTTGAGGAAAGTTTAAATATTTAATTAAGAAAGTATTTCAAGTTTTATGAAATTCGTTTTGCCCTTAAATACATTTAGTTTCTTTTTTAAACATTTAGTTTATATTATTTTGAAATTTATTGATTTTGAGATGTGCTGCACTAGGTTTCACGCCTACACTGTAAAAAAAAAAACTCAGCTTGTGTGCCAGAAAAAGACCCTATAATTTACTGAGATAATCTGTTCATTTTATGCGAACAATTTTTTAATTTTAATGTAAAAGCATTTTTTTAACCGACAAATTCTAAAAAAAAATCCTACTGGACATGCGGTGATACTGAGTACAATACTCCCGAGAAATAATGAATTGCCCAACCTTACTTGAACCTCAGAGCTTTAGAACATCAGCCCAGGTCAATCTCAACAGAGCGGGGGTTGGGGAGCCCAGTCGGTTAGGCATTCGCCTAGCATGCAGAAGGTCCCAGGTTCGGGTCCGGGCATCGCCAAAATAACTGCCGACCTATAAACGGCCCATGCAGCCAAAAATGTCCGACGAATAATACCCCGTGTGGAGAGAGCACGTTAAATATCCTTCAAAGTCCTAATGCTTGCGTTGGGTGCCTACTCAGGTGTCGGCTCGTCACTTGACTGTGGTTCTAAAATACGATGCCCGTCGCCAATAGCCCTCGTGTAGCTCTAGTGCGACGATAATTCAAAACTAAACTAAACCCAACTGAGCCTTTTCGGTACACAGTGTTCCCTCAAACAGTTAAAGTAGTTATTTGGTTGCAGTCCAGTACTCTTAGTAAAGCAGTTAAAGACAGAAAAATACGTGTTAAACAGCATATTTTTTGCAAAAAAATACTGTTAGAAGAAAATAGTAACTGTATTTTTCGGTAAATATGTTTTTTTATCTGTAAAATTAAGTTTTCTATATAGTGTACTAGCAAATTTATACCCGTTCTTCGCACGGATTAAAAAAATATCAAATCGTTCCAAATATGTTTACCATATAACCTGTTATAGGATCATAAACTTATCTTATTGTTCCCGCTCGTTATATGTCCAAAATGTCCGATCAATCCCCCGTGAAGAGGAATTGCACGTTAAATATGCTTCAAAGTCGAGGACGCGTACGATGTCGCCCTTAAAACTTGCGTTGGGTGCCTACGCATGTGTCAGCTTGTCACTTGACTGATTCTAAATTATGACGCCCGTCGCCACTTGCCCTCGTGTAGCTATAGTATACGACAAAAATTAAATTTAACTTTAATACCCTTAAAAGTAGCACTCGTGTAGCTCCAATTCAACCAAAACTATGATTATAAATTATGAAAAAAAAATCTTCCAGGGGGGCTGTGGGGAGCCTAGTGGCGTCTCGGTCTCGAGTTCGGAAGGTCCGCGACCGAGTCCGGGTACCACTGAAGACTCACCGAGTATATGCGGAGTACGTGCTCTTTAAATCTGTTGGGTCCGAAAGTCCTGTGGTCGGTCATTGCGCAGTTTACCACGGGTACAGGTCCCTGGAGACTATTTCCCTCCCCTTCAGGGACATGCCTAAATTGTGGAGGTGGCGATAGATGGCAGCATCTGTCTTGTATGCGTGTGTATGTCGTGTCCGTCCTTCTTGACGAAGGTTTACAAGCGGGTCTTTGTGACCAAGCACACAAGCCTGAAAATATATGTCTACCAACCACCCAACCATCTTTCAGGGTTCCAGGTTGCTCATGGCCAAGATGACGAGTGTGGAGTGAACGAGGTGTATGCAGAATGCGTGAAGCCTTGCAACACTTGTCATCCAACGGGACGCATCTGCAGCCTGGTTTGCGTCCCTGGTTGCACCTGTGTACCAGGTTACTGCAGGAACCGGAAAGGCGTGTGCGTGCCGAGGCCGACCAAGCAATGGTGTGTATAATGTGTTTTGAGAATTGGAATGTTTCTTATGATGCCACGCTCTCCCTACTGCGATTTCATTGGTTGTATTGTGTTCTTTCCGTACTACGTGAAACAAGCCCATTGGTTTCTTATGGCGTCACGATCTCCGTACTGCGACTGCAGTTATTTTAAAATGTTGGATTTTAAGTTTTAGTTAATTTTGTTATTTCTTGGTTAATTAAAAAAAAAATAAAACTTAATAAACTTTCATTTTTAGAATGATCATCTGAAACAACGACAGCTACAGTGATGCTCTTATTTAGTGAAGAAGCTAGAGGAATAGTACTGGCCTGTTGAGTGGAAAATATAGCTGCGTTTATATATATACCCGGCAGCCCAATATAGTAGAAATAATTTAAAGCAATGGGTTTCTTATTGTAACCAATTTAATAAAATATATTATTAAGCAAGAGAGTCCCAGTAAATATTTTTTGATATAGCAGTTGTTATTAAATTGCACTGGAGATTGTGTAGTTTGAATTCAACAACGAAGGCACCTTTTAATCTTTCTTAATTAGATATTTTTTTGAAAAATGTACATTTTATCGTTAATTTAAAGAAAAAAATCTTAGTTATGTTATAGCTATAACTCATTTTTTAAATGAATTGGGTACTCAGTTTTCAACAATGAAACATAATCCAATAAAAGAAAACAAAAAATAATCTTTTGAAAAATATATTAGACTTTCAATTCAAGTGAAATTTATAAAATTGACAATTATCCGTATATACACTATGGCGGTAACTTAAAAATTTTAAAGATGAATTTTGGAACGCTTCCATCACTTTATTAAAAAAAATATTTATAAACTCAAAGAAACTTCCTTTTCAGTAGATGCGAAGGTTTGCAAAACTAGTCTTAACAACAGGAATAGTAGATTTGACTAGTAGATTAAAAAAATCCTAGAAATTAAATACGACGTTCATGTTTTGTTAACGTTAAGAGGATGCTCATAGGAAACTGAATTCTTAAAAGTAGATCCATTGAAGATATTTAAACGATTCTAGGGTACTGTGGGGAATTATTTTGCCATTAGCTACATTGTTAAAAACTCTTTTCGCCAATGAACAGACAGTTCAACAAAATATATTATTACACAAATCTCAGGAAATATATGTATTTTAACATAGTAGTTGATATTAATTTGCAATGGAGATTGTGGAACTTCTTCATTGCAAATTATGGAATTCAACAAAGGGACTGGCTTGACGATGCTTTTAATGAAACATTTATTCAACAAATAAAAGTTTTATGTTCATTTCAAATCCGAGAACAAAAGTACTTAAAATGTGCTGATGTATTTATTGCTCCATTGCAGAATATGAAGCACTATGTCCTTGTTAAATGTTTGATCAGTTAAAATATCAAGTTTCATTCATGATTTTTTTTTCATGACCAGTCTTGATACCAAATGTAATTATGTAACATAAATATATGTTAGGTAATTCAAACACGCTTGCCTTTGTTTGTAAGTACCGTGTTGCAGAAAATTAGTTATCAATGTCAGTATTAAACTCCAAGCGCGATGAATGAGTATTTTTTGAATTTTTGTTTCATTTTTGCAATTGGTAAGTTAATTACAGTGTCATATAAAAAGCCTTTTAATATCACTCTCAAAGATTTTTTTAAAATATGAATAATGCAGTTAATAAATTGTATATTAAATTATTTAATTGTATGTTTTGTAATGTAAAAGTTTAGTAAATATTTTACGACGTTAGATTGTAGTAATTGTTTTTTATGTAGTGTTGATTTATAGATGTTACCTTAGTCTAATTGACGATGTTATATTTTTTGTTGAGTCACTCTGATTTAGGGGAAATGAAAAAAATAAATGTTTATACATAAATTACTCTTTATTATTATTATTATTTTTTAAAACTAATACAAGCATTTAAGATTTTTTCCTAAATATTAGCGTTTTTTTTGCGGTTCGGTTTATGACCCTGCAGAGTTTATAACGATTATCTAGCTTAAAGTTTAGCGAAATGGAAAATAATCGTGACACATATTCCCTTATACATCCGTCTACAGTCTACACTGTTGTTAGATCAGATAGCTCGCATCCAAAACACAATGTAAAATTTTTATGTAACTTGGAGAACTTTGCTCCAGCAAGCAATTGAATAGTAAGCATATATTTTTTTGTATGAAAAAAAAAGAATAAATTAAAAGAAGTTCTTAAAGAACTAAAATAGCCTACTTTTATGTTACTTAAATACTTAATGGAATTCTAATCAGGAAACAACTAGGTTCATAACAGTAAATATCATCAAGAACCGTTTCTACATCAGATTTATACGCATTCGAAAAAAATCGCTAAACACAACATCCAGCTATAATTTAAACTTCTAAAAGCCAAAATCAACTCATTTCCTTAATATTCTTTCTCAAATTAACTTAATATAATTTATCGTCTGTACGATTTATTTGTAGTTCAAAGAATAATTCAATATTTATTAATAACAAAAGTAATGAAACTACTCCAAACTACATTAAAAAAATAAGAAATGTAAATTAAAACTAAGCATAATTCTATGCAAAAATATGCCTTGCCGCTTTCTTAGTAAACAATTAATGAACAAGCAAAGAATCACATTGTGCTACATTTTATGATGTCATTCCAAACTGATTCATAAACAAATTATTTTGCTTCAAATATTTTTAAATAAATAAAGTTTCTTATGCCATTGTTGATTTGGAAACAGCGATTTAAATGACTCAAAATTGAATTCCAATAGGAAATTCGTCAACAGATAGTAGATTTATGTCCGTCTGGACGTACAGACAGACGGACAAAAAGTATGAAAGTCGGGTCTCTGAGGTCATAGTTTTCTAACAAAAAAAGTTAAGTTCGGATGAATAAAACCGATTTTGGAAGGGGGTAACGGACAGACAGACGGACATCGGCCGCATGTCAATACCTACTTTTTCATTTTGTAATTCTTTCGAATTAAAAAAAGAAAAGCAGGCTAAAAATAACAATGTTAAATCAATGAACTTTGTAATAATTAAGTTATTAGAAATAAGTACTTGTATTTCTAACGTACATTTATTGTTGAATATTTTTTGATGCATTGATACTTTTATTTGCTAAAAGAAACTTTTTCTCTCTTGAAGAAGTTATGATGTGGTATAGGAACAATATTGTCATGTTGTACTATGTGAAATAAAGAATTATGCAATATAAAATTACATAAAATTGAAAATACTGTTATTTCCCCATCTACGACAAGTTTCTTTTTTTTATTTGACAAATTGAACTAAATCCAGTTTGAACTAATATTGCTGCCTAAATATTTCAAAATAGTGAAATATTTCAAAAAAAGGAATTTTCTAAGATTAAAAATAAGCTGCGATTATTCCAAATATATCGCAACCGTTTTAAGTAGGTTTAAACGACTTTCAATATTTTCCCGCTAGATAGCAGCACCACTAGTACATATTTTTGATTCAAGAAACAAACTTTGGAAAGTTGCATTCTTTTAATGAAATTTTCTATCAAATACGGTTTTTAAGCACCTTAATTGTTTATAAAAATATATTCTGGAAATTAATCGAGCATAAAGAAGTTTGGATAATTTATTTTCATACATAAAGATACATCTTTTGAAAAAAGAAATCTTCAATTACTACAAGTAAATTTTTTTATGTAATTCCGTGGAAGGAAGGGAGATGAATCTTTCAGTAATTAACAATTTTAGATCTTAGGTAAGAATTTTAGGCTTGCCAGTTGTTAATTGGACCAAATTGGTTAATTGGATTGAGTGTTACCAATTTAAACATTGTTATTGATTAGAGCTTTTCAAATAATATAAATAACTAAAATATTGTTGTTTCGTTAACTTATATTTTTTTGACAGAAAGTACAGTCAGACCTCGTTAAGTAAACTGAAAGCATTTCCCCCACCAAAAAAAGATGTGAATTAATGTTTAAAAATCTCTTAACACGAAATTGCTTTAGGCCGCTTAAATCTCGCTTGACCCAAACAGAAAATTCAGAATTTAACCCTTTTTTTAGTACTTTTAAGTTTCGAAGAACAAATGAAACAAAACGATAAAAATATATTTTTTTAATATTAAACCTAATTTTCTATAGTAGTACTTCTCCTGATGAATGTTATTAATTAAATTACTAATTGTATACACGTACATTATTAGTATATTGCATTATTAAATTAGAATACTTTTTAAAATGTTATTTTATTTAATATTCACTGGTTATGAAATTCAGTTAACATGAAATGTTTCGGTGCTCCCTTCGAGTTCGCGTTACGGGGTTCGACTATATAATTTTTTTTTTATCGCACAATATCAGTCTTGCAATAAACAAATTAAAGAAATGAAAGAAAAAAATCTGAACTTTTTGGAAAAAATTCTATACCATCAAACATTAAAAAACATTTTCTATTTTTGGTAGTATGTCTGACTATTTATTTGAGATTTTATTAATGGTAAAAGTTAGTTGCACATTTCAAAGATTTTTAGAAGTATTACACAGTTAAGTAGGAAGTTACAGTCTAAAATTTAAAAATTGCGAACTGAAACTGCCGAACGATAAGCATAATCACATGATAACATTTTGTCTGAATTTTAACTATAGTTTTAACTGATAACGCAACTTATCGCAAGGTAAAAAAATTTTGGAATATCTATTTTTAAAATCAATCAGTTTAGAATATTTCTGCACTGTTCAGAAAACACGAGGCTAAGATTTTGCATTTTTGGTAAGGTAAATTTATTATATTTAAACATTTAATTTAACAGTTCGTTTAAGAAAATGATGGTTGTTTCTATAATTGCTGCTTTGTTTTAAATTTGTCATATTAAATATTATGAATTAGTTTTTTTTTTTAAAGAAAGTGATGCTCATTGTTAACTAGCAATTTAATTACCATCCTTTGCACAGGACAACAAGAGCTTTGTAGTTTTATGGTAGTTTTTAGAAGGTTTTACCGTAGTTTATAGGCCGTTCCTCAAAAAACGTACAATTTGAGGTGCTGGGAAAAAAAATTATGGTTTTTAAAATAAAAACTTTGGATTGAAGTTACACTTACATACCACATTGAAGCTATAACATTGGTCCAGATCATACATTTAATTTTCTCATTAAAATTTACATTTAAAAATTTGGCTTTCCACGGATATATGACTACCTTAAAAAAGACATGATGATTTATAGGTTTCCAAATACTTAGAACACTAAATATATTTATAAATAAGAAATTAAGAGACATAATATAAACAGCATATTTGTAAGACACTCAAAGTAAAACAAGTAAAAAAATACTCTAAAATTTTATTTGTATAGATGTGACTTTTTGCACCAAACTAAAACAATTATTTACGATTATTTTCTCGACAGTTAATGAAGTTTATTTATTTCAAAATAATAAATTGACAAATACTTTAATATCCATTTAAATTATCACTTAATGCGTACCAATGAAGCCTGTCTACAGTTAGAATCGATAGCACTTTGACTACATCATTACGATTAACTATAAAGACGTCGTCTTCATTTGGATTAATGAATTTTAACCAGTTTTTTTTCAATAACTGGACTTCTAGTGGTTCGTTTTGTGTAATAACAGTTATAATGTAATGCCTGATAATTTTCTTCCGGCAAAACTTAATAATGCAAAATCATCTTTCTTTACATGAACTTCATTATCATCAGACTCATCTGCTAAACCATAAGGAACTGAAAATTGAATATTAAGAATTACATATTTTTTAACTAAGCATTAATTAGTAACCTTAATTTTATATTAAACTTAAGTTTAAAAAAAAGTAAGTAATAAAGGACTTATATATCAGTTTCTATATATCATTTGGTTATTTAGTTATTAATCATTTTATTTTAATTACTTCAAAATATACTGAAATAGGACGATACTATTTTGAAACTTTAAAGACCAACGACTGAACAACCATCTTAACGAAATTGCATTGAAAAGTTACTTTTACGCACTAGTGCGACAAAATAAATAAGAGCTTCTGATTGGTGGAAGATTCTTTATTTGAAAGTGATTAACCTTTTCGTTTTTTACTTCAAAACAGAATTTACTTTTTGTCCAGTTGATTTCCAACCCAATCTAAGATGTACTTTATGCATGTGATTGATAATAAAAATATATTGTGCGACAACAATTGGAAAATCGCTTTTTAGGCACTCGTGAATTAATTTCACTCACGATATTGACTTGTAGAATAATTTAATCAACTTTTTTAAGCCCCAATTTTCGGATTATTTGCATAAATAAAACTTTCGTAAAACCATTTTCTAGCATTCATTTTTTTTTCATATCATGTAACTGTATAGTCTAAAATTCAAAACAAAAGTATCGAATTTTACCCCTTGTTTATTTTTAGGTACATTGTGACATTCAACAGGGTAGTTTCAAAACCATTTATAAAAGTTGGCAAGTTCAAATATAGAAGCAACTCTCTCTGGTGCGTCAATTTTAAACTGAGAAACTTGCACAGTCCTTAGGAGGAATAAAGCAATATTAGTTAGTAGTGTTTTTCTGTAAGTCAGAACTCAAATCTGCAAGCCCCTTGGTGAAACAAGCTATAATTTGACTGGTTCAAAAAAGTGTTTAAACTTTAAATTTGTTGCTGTAAAACAATTACTAGACGGAAATATGGAACGTCGCAGGACTCGCAGGGTCTTTACTTTAAGGACCCGCACGGTTTATTACTTTAACCATGCAGAATTTTTACAGTGGCAGCTTTTTTCTACTTATGTTTTCATAGCATCAAATGTATTACTGTTTTTCTTTAATTCACTAGAATATAATGCTATCTATAATATGCTTGTTTCGTACTTGTTTACCATGTTTGTTGGCAATCGTTGTTTTTGGACATATGTCATACATAGGCATTCTTTTTGGCTAACTGAATTTATGTTTGGTTACCAAACAAATCTCGTCAGTGTTGCTTTGTTTTTTGTCTTGCAGATATATGTATCTTATAATGCTATTATAACTCCTTCATCAAGTGAGAAAGACATTAACAACACTATAACCTAATAACTTAGTTTAAGTCAAAAAACTTTTCTTTAAGAAATTTACCATGAATAAACTTAGAGAGATTAAAAATCATTGTTATACAAGTAGAAATGTAATTTATAATACTAATTAATAATGTGACATCATAGAGATAAAAATTTTAAAAATATGTGCGATCTCCATCAATTATTCTTTGATTCTCCAATAATGTCGGTAACATTTTCAAATGCTATAGGCAAAGAAAATATACTTAATAACTAACAATTTAAAACAAATTGTGATGTACATGACAATTATTACGCATTAACTGTACATGTGATGTACATGACAACTATCACATTAACTGTATACATGACAACTATCACATTAACTGTATACATGACAAATATTGAAAAATCGATTTCAATTTAATGGATAGAGTTCACATGACCAAATGAATCATAAATGTCTTTTGTGACATCTCTCATGACTTTAATAATCTTAAAAGTTAAAGTGTTAAGAAAGGAGATTTCAAGGAGAGAAAAGATAACCATTTGAAAAATATCTTCTTGTGAATTTTTCACCTATTGGAAAAACTTACAAATATCATCGTTAACACTTGAACGATTGTTTTTTATGTACATGTTAACTAAGAACGTCCGAAATGAAATCTTTTGAATTTGTTTGACATCACACTGGTGAAATACCAAAATACTTTCAAAACTATATTTATATGACATTTACCAGTTTATGTCGGACGATCAACTGATTTCTGACTTTTTACATTATATAGAATTACGGCTGTGCGTGGAGTTATTTTTATTATTGTCTTATTTTATATTTGTATAATATTTGACTTAGATTATTAAGATACTTTATTTTAATCCTTTAATTATTGTTCTTTAAAATGTCTTACATATTTCAATTATAAATAAGTGTTGCGAATAATACATATGATACCATGTATGTATTTAATTTCGTTAACTGCAAATAAAAGGACATATATTATTTGTATAATCTGTATTATTATTAAATTAATGTCGGCATACTTTTTATAAGTTTAAATTTTGTGTCCCACTGCTTTATTTAAAATGAAAGAATATACGTTTTTGTTATTTGATGATTCTTTACTTTAAAAAAAATGCAAGGCCTAACAATATATGTTTAACTATCAAATTATGAATAATGAAAATAAATAAAAGTTTTATACGTTATGCAATTTCTTTTGCTTTTTTACTACTTTCCCGCAACATATAACTCCCGATAGAAGATGGGTCCCGAATGAACCCAATCGACTTATGCACTCTACAATTTTAATGTTATGTGTGATCAGCCGTTTTCCGACAAAAATGAATTACTTCGTATGTATTTATTGGTGTAATATTTAGAATTTTGACTAGATATTTGATATATATAAAAATTTAAACTTTTTCTACTTAGCTAGTCGATATTAAACATGGTATATGATAGTACACAAAATATCGTTGTATACAACAACGCTTTAGTGCAGTTATCTATGTATTAAAGTAACAAATAACACTAAACAAGTAGGTTTGCAACAGAATCTGTCACTTAACCCGCTTCCACACAACAGTTGTGTTTAACAGGTAAAAAGGCGCCAAACACAGTATTAATTCTATATTAAATTATGCTAAATTTGGGTGGTTTCATTTATTTTTATTCCGAAAATTCAATAATTATTACTTATCGTTAACAAAAATTAATTTATATTTCAAAGAATAAATATTTAATATTCCTCGTTTTTAAAAAGAATGAAAATATTTCATATCAACATACAAAGAATCTCGTAGTGAAAAATAGTCGCAAAAATAAATTTATTTTAATTTATTGTCTAAAAGAATTAAAGTTTCTCGAGCGATTGTTGCGAATGGCAATGGTAATTTAATTCTAATAAAAATGGCTTCCTATGCTTTTTAAATGAGCTTTAAATATTGCTTAATTCTTTTAAATAATTGAAGTACTTCGAATTCTTTTCTGAAATTTTCAATGTATTCTAATTTCGATGCGCTGAATTTTTTGACGTATCACACATTTTTTTAATAATAATAATAATAATTTATTGCACAAAAAATAACAGATATTAATTTGAAGGGAAAAAATTTGTCCGTAGCATTTGTAGTTTGGACTATGAAAGTGGGTGACGGACAGACGGACTGAACGATTATAATACCTTCCACTTTTTACGTTATAAACGTAGTGTGGAAGCTTAAAAAATAACCTAAAATCAATAAGTATTTGTAAAGGTGACTTATAATAAAATGTATGATAATAGAAATATAATTATAAGTGGGATAACTCATTTATAGGTCTTATACAAAGAAGTAGTTATCTTACATAGATACTTCATTATCACCAGTTGTTATATATTTTCCTGTACCGTTACTTTACTTAAAATATTTTCTCAAAAGCAATTATGTTTTACGTAGTTGTGTAACTTATGTTAAAAAATGTCAAAGAGTGTATTACATTTAACTTATGTTTTCTTTGATTTTCAAATAAATGGCGTATAATTTTCATTTAAAATGAAGCTTAGCCTTTGGAAAATTATTTGAAAACAATTTTTTAAGGTATAAAATGCGCTTCTCATAATTCGTGAAATAAGATATATCGTTTTTATACAAGTGGGTTAAACATGATTTGAAAAGTATATGTAGTGAAATAGAAGGCAAATTTTTTTAGCAAACAAACCCTAATTTTTAGTGTAAAATTAATAACATAACAGCTTCTACTTTGAAAATCCCTGCCCGTATTAGTAAAATATTTGAAGATTTAATAGGTTGAGAAGGTTTAATACCGTGAAACTAAGTATTTAAGTCATAGAATTACTTAAAAAATTCTAAATCCAGACCCGGTTGATTCAATTTGTGTATGTTGACTCGAGGAGTAAATGCAATACTGTCAATGTTTATTTATTGTAGTATTTATCGTGACACATTCGTTAATCGTAACAATCAACAAAAAAAATAACAATTAATATCAACAATTGATATACTTTTTTCAGAGTTTTAATAAAAATGTACATAAGTATATATAAAGAGTATATTTAAAAATATCTGCACAAAAGAATATTTTTATTTTTATTTTTTAAATTAGAATTTAAAAAAACAAATTGAATTTATTGAACTTCCATCTGATAAACAAATAAAACAAGTAGGTTTGTAACCAAAGAGTTCTATAGTAGGGTAGAGACTGAACCTACCAACCGCACCATGGACCAACACGGAGACAATATAGGGTGGCATGTGGGGCCCGATGGCCGAGTGGTTTGGATCGCCGGCCATAACGCTAGCAGTCCGCGCGCTGCAACGGGTGCGGGTTCGATTCCCGCCTTTGCCCTGGGTGTACTTCCTTTCTCAGTATCAAAATTATAAATTAACTAGCACTTTTGCCACTCTATTCGGGCTCCGTAGTGAGCCATGGCTGCCGATGCCAGCTCAGTACGAGTCGTTCCTCTACCCTACTATAGAACTCTTTGTTTGTAACAGAATCTGTCACTTAACCAGCTTCCACACAACAGTTGTATTTAACAGGTAAAAAGGCGCCAAATACAGCATTATAATTCTATATTAAACATTTACATGCTAAATTTTGGCTAGTTTCTTTTATTTTATTACGAAAATTCAATAATTATTACTTATCGTTTGCAAAAATTAATTTATATTTCGAAGAATAAATATGTAATATTCCTCGCTTTTAAATAGAATGAAAATATTTCATATTAACATACAAAGAATCTCGTAGTGAAATATATTTGACGTCATTTCAAACTGATCGATGTCGCAAAAATAAATTTATTTTAATTTTTTGTCTAAAAGAATTAAAGTTTCTCGAGCGATTGTTGCGAATGGAAATGGTGATTTAATTCTAATAAAAATGGCTTCTTATTGCTTTTTAAATGAGCATTAAATTTTGCAGTTTTTTTTTTAAATATTTGAGGTGAATTAAACTAATTAATTAAAAATTTCTGAAATTTTAAATGTATTCTAATTTCGATGCGCTGAATTTTTTGACGTATCACACTTGTCCGTAGCATTTGTAGTTTGGGCTATGAAAGTGGGTGACGGACAGACAGACGGATGGACTGAACGATTATAATACCTTCCACTTTTACGTTATAAACGTAGTGTGTGGAAGCTAAAAACCCAAAGCATTTTACTGGTAAAATAGCAGATTGAATGCTTGACAGAAAATATTCGACAAAGATTTACATGATTTGATTAGTATTAGTTACCTTGAAATGGTGATTTTGTGTTTTGGTAGTGTTTCCGGCGATTTGTTAGTTCTGAAATAACCCAAATAGAGCGGAACTGTTTATTTTTTAGTAACTTAGATTTCAACTTTTTGTCTTTCAATGTTCAATCTTCTAGGAGAGGAAGTAGGTTGTATGTTTTCCGGCTATCTATTTCTAGCCCCACGTGGAGCTTAAACACGGCCCTTTACGCCTCGTAATTTATAAATTCCCTGTCAAGTGATGTTCTGTCCAAGTATTGACATAGCGAAAAAGTTCAGTGGATTCATTTTTATTGTTACTTTTCATTCTATTTATTGTTGCTATTCATACTTTTCCTTAAAATACACATCATATTTCAAAGCTTATCACATAGTGTTAATACTATAAAAAACAATTTAAAAATGGGGAAATAATTTAATTTAAATTTTTGAATATTTTAGCACCTAGGTGTTACCTTAAAAATAATAGTCATAATCATTAAAAATGATGCATAAGTTTGCTTTTGGTTAAAATTCCATAAATGGATATTTAAAATGCTTAGTTTTTGATGTAACAAATATTTAAAAAAATCCAATTGAAAAATAAAACCAGTTACTCAAATTTCAGTTACATTTATTTGGATAGGAGTGCGTGTTGCCATCTACATGTTTAGATAGTTACAAAATAAATAAAAATAATTGTTAACCTTACCACCAAAAATATGAATATTATTGCTATTACTAAATTATATGGCTTAAACGTTAACGAGATTTTTTTCCTCTACATTTTCTGATTTTGAATTGGTAAAAAAAAATATTTTCATTTATTTTACTGCGGCTTTCTTCTACAACTTCATCACTCATCACATGGCGTACCCACCATATGGAAAGGAGGGGCAGCTGCCCCCCCTCCCAGAAAGTTAGAATTGGCCCAGGGCCCAGCTTGTACTATGGGACCTCTGTATATATATTATATGTGAAAAGGGAGGCAGTTTTTTAAAAAATCCAGTTCCTTTGTTCCCAATCGGTCCCAAGGGCCCCCTTTGCCCCTATATGTAATATATATTATATAAAAGGGGCCCACAAATGTTGTTCAAATTGAGGCCCATATGTTCCCCATTGGTCCTTAGTTGGCCTCTGGGGCCCAATATATCTATAATAATAAAAGAAAGAGTCTGTCTGTCTGTGTGTGTGTGTGTCTGTTATCGGATCGTAAAAGACCTACTTATACTGCCCACAGGAATTCGAAATTTTAAAGATAGATTCCCTTTAATACTAACGTGTGCACCTGAGGCTTAGTTTTTTCATATTTGTTCCATTTTTAGAGAAAATTCGAATTTTCTGAAAAAAATACACCACTTTCGCTCAAATCCGATAATTTTTTCTCTTTCCTGATGCCATCGGCTGAAAAAATTAAATAAAACTTTTAACGAAAACATTTGAAATTCAAAATGTTTATTTTTTATTCTTTTGCCATTACTTTCAGAAACTAAATTCATTATTTGAAAAATAATTGACATGTTTCAAGTGACGTAATTCCGCCAGTCCTCATACCCGGATTTTATTGTGGGTTTATTTGATGATTTTTTTCATTGATTGTTCTGTTGACTGCATGTATGCATATTTAAGCAATATATGTATAGTTAAGCTAGGACTGAACTATGATGGTTAATAAAGGCCATCGCACTAGAGCTATTAGTGTGTTATGTCTTTATTTTTTCGCCAAAGACGTTGCCAAACTCGCCAAATTATTAACTAAAATTCGCCAAATAGGCGATTTCTTTTATAAATAATTTATAAGCTGGTCGGTTGTTCGAAGGTCATTGTGTTAGAGCTGTATAATGGGTGTGGGTAGCTATATCTATTTTCTCGCCAAATTATTTCCCAAATCGCGCCAAATGAGCTAAAAGGTTTTATGTATTTATGAGGGAATTGTGATGACATTTATGAGTGCATTTTATAGCGTATTTTTCATTTTGGAATTTTAAGGCAATGAAACGGGATTTTATAATTTATAACGAGCGGAAACAATCAGAAGTTTATGATCCTATAACAGGGTATATGGTACACATATTTGGAATCTATTTGATATTTTTTTTATTCCGTGCGAAGAACGGGTATAAGTAAGTAAGTAAGTAAATATAACAAATTTTATAATTTATAACGAGCGGAAACAATAAGAAGTTTATGATCTATAACAGGGTATATGGTACACATATTTGGAATCTATTTGATATTTTTTTTATTCCGTGCGAAGAACGGGTATAAGTTTGCTAGTTACACATAAAGGGGCCTACATATTTTTCCAATACCAATTGGGCCCACTTTTCTCTGAAGCCCCCTATTAATGTATATTATATATAAAAGGGGTTTACATATTTTGTTAAAATTGGGCCCAGTGCCTTTGGGGCTCCAGGACCTGATCAAGACTTTTTAGAAAGTGAAACCGGTCCTGGATTAGCCCCCCCCCCCAAAGCATCGTCTCAGTCTAATACATGGGCAACTAATGGGCCAAGAGACTTATAATAGGCTACTACCAACTTATGTCAAATTAAAGGTTACTTCTACCATACATTAACCAAGACAACGTAATTGAAGAGCTTAGTGGAAGAACGTGCTACGTGACATTTTTGAAAAAATTGAGATTTTTATATCAATTAACACATTATTCCTTCCTTTAAAGATAACAAGTTTCACCTTGTTCCTAAACTTAAAATTTAGTATCTTTTTTACGGTTTGCAAGTACCGTTTTCCATAGATCTGAGTGCAAACTAAAAACTTTAAAGCTCATTTTCCCGCTTTCCCTTCTTGTCACTTAGCACGTTCTTCCACTAAGCTCTTCAATTGTTGTTGTATCAAATTGCTATACCCTTGTAATGCAATACCCTTCTTAATCCAATATGGTATACAGCAATAGCATTTAGATTTTTGTTAAGGGTTGATTTGGGGGGCCCCTTCAATTTTAAAGAGGAAGCGCCGTCTTCAATTACCTATTCGGTGATCGGGCCCTGAGGGCCCCTTATATATTATATATAAAAGGGCAACAATTTGTCTAATCAATTATTATTAATTTCGCAATTATTTATTTGAACACTAATATACATAATACATATAAATAATTGTTTAAACAAATTTCATGCGTATTCAAGATCGTTGAAATGTCACATTTCATTGAACACTAATATAAATATGAAAGTTGAATGCTTTAATTTTTGAATAATTTTCAGGGGGCTCCAAATTCGCTGTTGGGCAGGCCCCAAGTGTAATAAGTATAGGGCCCTTTTTGAAAGCACAATAAGTAATAGATGGGCCCCCCCTTTGAGAGAACGCATAGGCTGGTTGCAGCAATTGCAAATAAGCTGGTTAAACAAATAATGTGATTAAAACCGATTTTTTTTGTAGTTCTAAAGAATTTTATAGTAAAAATTAATATAATTTACATGAAAATGTGCACAAGAGATAAATTATGTTATTTCAGTAAAATTGGATTTTTCTGAGAAGTCTATGTATGTTTTCGAGGGTGATAAAGGGGTATGTACGTATGAGGATATATTCTTCAAAAGATATGAGCTTGAATAGTTATAAGCAAAAAAGAAAAAAAAATTCGTATAATGATTTGGTTATGGTGTTATTTTGGTCAGCTTTTTTAACCACGCATTTTGTAAGGTGGAAAACTTCAGATTTCTTTTCAGAATCTCCAAAAACATATTCGTGTATAAATTTTGATCACAATACATATATTTTTATACAAAAACTGAGGGCTACTGGCATATAAATGGTTGAATCGGCTAAAACAAACCTTTTTCCCAAAACTGGAGGAATTACTGGGTTTCATTCACCTCAATCTTTCGCATTTCCAAACTGAAACCCGTTAACGAACCATCTGTGTCAACAGCCCCCCCCTCATCCTTTCGTTTGGGAATGTGGGGGTGCAAACAGATTTATGACCTAAGATAATTGTATGCAAAAAAATATGCCTTGGTGCTTTCTTGGTAAACAATTGATGAACAATCAAAGAATCACATTGTGCTACATTTAATGACGTCATTCCAAAATGATTCATGAAAAAATTATTTTGCTTCAAATATTTTTAAATAAAGTTTTTCATGCCATTTTTGATTTGAAAACAGTGATTTAAATGACTCAAATTGAATTTCAATGCTAATTCAATGGGAAATTCGCCGACAGATAGTAGATTTATGTCCGTCCGGACGTACAGACAGGCGGACAAAAAGTATGAAAGTTGGGTCTCTGAGGTCATAGCTTTCTAACAAAAAAAAAGAATTTTTAAGATCCGATTGATAGAACCGATTTTGGAAGGGGGTACGGACGGACAGACAGACGGACATCGACCGCATGTCAATACATACTTTTTCATTTTTTTTTAATTCTTTCGAATTAAAAAAAGAAAAGTAGGCTAAAAATCGGTTTACTAATGTGTTCAAAAATACAACAATAACTACTTAAAAAATATCCTTTTATAATAAAGTTTCTAGTATACACTGTAAAAATTTTGTGCAACGGTATTCCATAAAATCATAAGCATGTGCTTCCTCTAGTTTCAAGGAGTAAAGTTACACCAAATTTATGGAACAACTTGACGCCACAGGAGTAAGCTCTTAAAGCTTCCTCCTATTTGTGATGTGACATCACACCATGAAGCGTTACACTAAATTTTTACAATGTGGTTACTTAATCTAAAAGAAATATTAAGAGTAATTTTTTTTCAGTTTTCCAGGTTAGTGCTCCGTAGCCAGTAGTAGCATTCGTGTAGCTCCAATTCAATGTTAATTCAACCAATACCATGGTATAAATTATTTCAAAGACACTTCCACGGTTCCAGGTTGCTCCAATTCAATATTAATTCAATCAAAACCATGGTTACAGATTATTTTTAAACAATCTTTTAGGGTTGCAGATTCCTCCAATTCGATGTTAGTTTAAATTAACAATACCATGGTATAAATTATTTCAAAGACACTTTCAGGGCTACAGGTTGCTCCAATTCAATATTAATTCAATCAAAACAATGGTTGCAAATTATTTTTAAACAATCTTTTAGGGTTCCAGGTTTCTCCTATTCGATGTTCATTCAACAAACATGGCATAAATTATTTTCAAAGACACTTTCAGGGTTCCAGGTTGCTCATGGCCAGGATGAAGAGTGTGGGGTGAACGAGGTGTATGCAGAATGCGTGAATGCGTGTAACACTTGTCATCCAACGGGACGCATCTGCAACTTAGGGTGCGTCGCAGGTTGCACCTGTAAACCAGACCATTCCAGGAACCGGGAAGGCTTGTGCATTCCAACGAAACTTTGCAATGGTATGTTTAAAAGAGTGGGGTATGCATATGGGATAACTAAGTTACTTTCGGTCACTGGAGACGGATATGTTGGTTCTACTAACATAGATAAAGTGAGGTAGAGATACGCGCTTTCACCAAATTTATAACTCTGAGGAACGCATGGTAGATCGCAATTGGTCTAGACCGTTCTAAATGAGTACTAAATTGACTCGCGCGCGAGAGAGATGGGAGAACGAAGCTACTTTCGGTCGGTGGGACAAGCTATGGAGATGTTGGTATTATTAACGTAGATAGGGTCGTGTAGCGATTTGATATGTGCGTTCACCAAAGTTAAAACTCCGAGGAACAAGTTAGAGAAATAGGTTTTCTTCGTGTTCATTTTATTTTCAAAGATTTTCCATCATTTAAAATAAATCATTTCACAGGGCATAATAGTTTTAACGCTGAATTCATCGCTTTGGTCTTCTCTATTCTTCTGTTGATATGGCTATTTTATTATGTTATTAAAAATAAGCTGTTGGATAAATATTTATCTAAAAACTTCCTACGACACAACATATTAAGAATACATACACGATGTTATAATAAAATATCGACTAATATTAACAAACATATTGGTTTTAGATATACACTTAAAAATTTCGTACTTGGTTTAAAAAATCCTTCATGGTTGGCTGCTACATTTGTGTGGTGAAACGTTTCCCTATATTTTCGGCATCAGGTTGAACCATTTTCAGATTTTGGATTCCAAAACCTGAAAAAGGGTTCAAATGAATTCCAAAAAATATGGTGAACATTTCACCACACAGCCGTTGCAGCTACTAGGAATAATATTTTTTTTGTGAAACCTAGCACGAAACGTTTATCAGTATGATGAAAGCTAAATTTGGCATCTTTCTTTGAAGATTCTTCCGAAGCAATAGGAGATGATACAACAAGTACCACTTCTGGATTTTGGTGCACAAATTCTACTTGCAAAAGGACTTGCCGAAGACGCGGGTTTACCAATGGTCACTGTACCTGGCACATACGTCCCCGCTGCCAATGCAACGAGATCAAAGTTTCAAATAATTCATTGGAAACTTCAACAGGAGGAGGTATACACAATCTTTGAAGCTTTTTTTTTAAAGTCTAAACATGCTCGTTACTCTAGAAATCATTGTCTAGTTTTAAAGTGGGCACATGTGTTTAAAATAATTGTTTATGTAGTCTTGATTATCTTGTGGAAATTAAAATAATGTGTCCCAAAGTCATATCGTTTATTTAATATTGATAAGTTTTCCTGTCACAGTCGAAAATTTCATGATTGTTTTACCAAAAAAATGGTTCATACTAACTGCAACGTCTGTGCAATGAAATGTCTTACTATATATTTTTGGAATGCGCTTGAATCATTTTTCAGGTTTTGTTTTTTAAATCTGAAAAAAAGTTAACGTAAAATAAAAAAAAGTGAAACGTTTCACTACACAAACCATTGAAGCTACTAAGAACCATATTATGGTGAAACCAAAAGTACGAAATTTTTATCTGTGTACTAATAAAACCGTTATTTCACTTTTTAGTAAACAATTTAATTAAATGTAATGATATACCTAATTAACTAAAATTCTACTTGATTCATTGTTTTGGCTGCTTTTTAAAATCTTACATTTAAACCATCGAATAAGATAGATAATTGGAGGTTAAATGTTAACCGTTTTACTTACAGTACCTGAAACTAATTCAAGTGCTGCCTTAGAATACTTCTGCACAAATAGAGACTGCAGACAAACTTGCCGAGCACAGGGATTCAAAGACGGTCGCTGCATAAGACACATCCGACCATATTGCCAATGCATAAGACACGCAAGTCTGGCCATCGACCGAGAGGGTCCTCCAATAGAAGGTGGACACAGAAATTCAGGAGGTTGCCCCAAAGTCCAAAGATGCTCGCGTTTCTGTCAAAACAGAGGATTTCCTGTAGGAACTTGCTTCTCTCCAGGATATCGTGGATGTAGATGTCTTAAATATTCCGATTCGAATGAAGAGTCGGAAGGCTGTCCAAGTCTCAGAAGATGCGCTCAGAGGTGCAGGTTAAATGGTTTTTCTGGAGGAACTTGTCATGGACACACTTGTAGGTGCTACAGGGACAGACGAGAGGATGCAGATTTTGTACCACCTCCTGGTAGAAATTTCGATTCAATAAGAGATATTGTTGTTGAAGTACCGGAACACTGCACCTCGAGGAAATGTGAGGGTCTTTGCTCCAACAAGGGTTATTCTCAGGCAAGGTGCGTTGGAAGAAATTTCTGCAAATGTTTTTCCAAAGCCCAAGCGATCGTTGACTATGATGGCGATGAAGAGCATCATCGTAACAGTGGCAGTTATTGTCCTGATGTTCATAGATGTGCAAGAAGTTGCGTCATTCGTCAGTTCGTCGGTGGTGTATGTGTTGGAAGAAGAAGGCAAACTTGCAGATGTATCAGTGAAGAAGAAGCTGGAGGCATCAGTAGATACAGGTAGACGAATTATGATTTTTACTTTAACTGTAAGTGAAAATAAGTGAAATCATGTAAAAACGGTGTGTTAAAAAAACACACACCTCCTTATTAAACTTAAGTTAAGCTTATGTAATAAACAATTTAAGTTTGTAAAAGTGTGTAATTTTTTTTTCAATCATCTTGACTAAATTTATATTCTAGACTTCAGAAAAGCTAACTACTCACTGTGTTTAAAAGTCTTTCCGCGATAAAGTAGTTCAGTTCTTCCCTATACAGATGAGGTCGAATTTATTCTTTAGCTTCTCATTTATAATGCAATAAAATAAAAAATATTTTTTTATTTCACGATGATTATAAAAATAGCAAGTTTTTTACACATTTCGTACACCTATAAAAAATAAATGATTAAAATCCGTACAGTTAAGACTGGTTCAATATATTTTTTAATTGCAGCTTCAGAATAATAATAAACATTTTGATGTACCTATAGACGATGCATACCAGGTCAAGAAGTAGGCATACCACCTACTCCGAACGAAGAAGTTATCCAGCCATCCTTTCCGAACGAGCGCGAATTCGACATAGATGATAGTGAAGGCTGTCCTAACAGAGAAAGGTGCAGGTTAAGTTGCAGAAGACGTCATTTCATTCACGGCGTTTGCAGAGGTAACGGACTACGAACATGTGTTTGTGAAGGACCTATAGCACAATAATGATGGTTACTTGTACGTTTGAAAATATAAAACTTTTAGTAATTGGATTGGTCATTTATTATTTGTTGTCAATACACGTTTCTATGAGTTAAAAAAAATAGTACACATTATCAGAATCTCAACTAAAGTTAGCTCTATCCAAATTTGGAAAATACTACATGTCTCATCTTGACTTTATAATGCGTCTGGTCTGAAACAGTGCGTGTGAAACAGATTTAAAGGTATACATGGCAAAAATATTCTGTGAAGTTATTTGGGAAATTAGTTAATTCCCCACACACATTTTCACATTTCTTTCAATATACTCAGGACTAAGAAATTTTAGCCCGTCTGACATCTATTTTTGATAGAACCATTTGATATATTGTGAATTAACGTAGTATTCTTAAAAGTACTCTCTTTCATATTGAACGAAAAAGTAATTTCTAAACACTTCTTTTAGGTCGAAACATTTTTTAGAAATTTAAAAGAAATTTTAGCATTTTAGGTGGAGTTTACAGATTAATTTGATATTAACCTGACTTTTAAGTGATAAGTGATTTTTTTAAAAGCCACAAAGACTCCAACTGCATTTCTAAAAAAAAATTATAATATTTATTTATGCAATAAAAATTACCCATTTATTATCGAAATGAAATAATGAAAAGAAAACTTGGCACACTGCGAAAAATGACACTTCCAAATCTGAGTAAATCTCTGTTTTTATTTGAAATGAAACATTTTATTTCAAATATATAGACTTAACGCTTTCAATTCTGAAACACCTGACATACTTAGTTTCGAACAAAATTACTTCTCATAAAACCGCTATAATATATTGGCCGATCTTGAATTGGTGATTTGCGTTAAGTTGCCAAGCAACGAAAATGACCAAATGTGGTAAACCATTCCACTTTATATTTCATACAACTCGATAGGCATACAACTCGATAGCAACGAAAATGACAATGTGGTAACATTCACTTTATATTTCATACAACTCGATAGGCATAACAAACCTACATTAATTGTTCAAGCTCGCCCAAAGTCGCCAATGAACACCCCGGCCATTATATCATAGCTGACCCTTCTCATTTGTTAAAAGTAGTTATCTTTACCAGGGTAGTTGGCCGAAAGGTTATCGTAATGGACTTAAATGCAATCTTCTCTAGAGGGTGGAGGTTCGTATCCCACGTACTATAGTCTTATGATTACAACGCAAGCTTGGCTTCCCCTGCATAATAGTGTGCGGATTTTCAGGAAACGGCATGAGGGACGCTCTTTTCGTCCCCCCTCCCGCCCTACAGGTTTGGAAAGCAGTTGTGATAAACCTCACACAAGAGTCTCAAACAAGGTAGGTTTTAGGGTACTTGACAGTATCGCTAAAATACCTTCCAATATTAATTAAAATATAGTTTGAACCCAAATATAACAAACGTATATATTTTTTTGCAAAATAAATCTTTAAATCTTATATATAAATTAAAGTCTCATTTTTCGTTGTGCCGGTATCACGCCTGAACGGCTGGACCGATTTCACTAATTCTTTTTTCGTTGTGTTTGTTATTGTCAGGAGAAGGTTCTTAATGAATGAGATATTCGAAATTCGAACCCGAACGGGTGTAGGAGTGCAAAACGTGAGCCGATTTCTCCCCATAGGAATAGCAGTGTTTATGAACTGTTCATTTATAAATTCGTTTCTAATTTAAAAAAAATTCTCATCGTGGCGTTCACGCGAACGGTGAGATTTATAATTTTTTGTTGTGTTGATTATGAGGGAGTCAGTCTAATGAATGATAGTTTGAAATTCATGTAGGATGTTGCAAAGTGACCATTTTCCCATAGGATGCATTATTTGAACATGTTCAATTTAAATATTTCGTTTTGATTCTTATGTTTCCGAAATTAATAATTTCAATTGGTTCATGTGTTAGGAAATTGGTAACATGAAAGTATTTGGGTGATTAGAAATATTCTTTATACGAATTTAAATCTTTTGATTTTGTTCCGAATTAATTTAATTGATGTTTATAAATGGTAAGAAGTGAAGATATTCTAACAATGTATCATGGCAGTAAAGGCGATTACTATTCTAGATCATGAATACTTCTAAGAAATGTTAATTCCCTCTACGTATAGCGTAAAAACTTTATGTTTATGAAACTGTCAATTTGGTACACCTATGATATGGCCAATTGAATGTTGGCATTGGCGGCTTTTGGCGAAGTTAAAAATTTAGCGTAGGGTAGCTATTACCATCCAGTTGTATGGTTTAGGATTAGTTTGAATTATCGTCGCACTAGAGCTATACAAGAGGGATATTGGCCACGGGAGTCTTTATTTAGAACCACAGTCATGTGACGAGCCAACACCTGATTAGGCACCCAATGCAACTTTTACATCGTACGCAGCGTCGGAAATATTTAACGTGCACTCCCACCACATGGGGTATTATTCTTTGGACATTTTTGGGCTGCATTTGCCAAGGATCGATGGATTTTTCGATAAACCTTCAATTAGAATTCAATATTCATAATAAAGACAAGACAACGTCTGTCGGGTCAGCTAGTAATTAATAAAAATCTTTTTCAAATGGCTTTTTTTTTCATTGGTACGTCACGTGATCACAAACACGTCGATTTGGTTGACGTCACTAGTAAGTATAAACAAACCGGTGTGATGTTTTTTTTGTTTGCAATTAAACTGGTTTTAATCTAACTTACTATTAAAATGAGAATTATATAGATAATGGATGGAGGTTTTACAGAAGCGGATAGTTCAAATTTGCTTAAAGTTGATTCCAAAATGGTGTTTCAAAGTTTGTTTATAGTTACTAGTGACATCATAGATACCACGTAACAGTCACAAAGCGTTTTCGGGAGTGATTTTTCGTCCTAATTTTAAAATTCATTTTTTCCCTTTTTATGGGGTATTTGAAAAAAAGAAAAAATACGGGTCTAATATTTTCGGCATAAGAATATTTTAAGCCAATAAAATTTTTTTTAGTCAAGTACCCTATTCTTTGAAGGGTTAATATGTTTGTTGATGGCCCAGCATTGAAATCTGCCGCAATGTTTAGAAGGAATACACACTGTTAAAAATTTGGCGCTTCGTTTCACCAAAAATATGGTTCCTAGCAGCTACAACGGCTGTGAGGTTAAATACCTCACCATATTTTGGAATGAACAATTTCTCAAGTTTTTGCTCCCAAAACCTGAAAAATGTATCAACCGATTAACGAAAATGTGGTGAAAAATTTCACCACACAGCCATTACAGCTACTAGGAGCTATTAAGGTGAAACCAATTTGACAAATGATTTTCATCAGTCGTCGGTGGACCCGTTTTTGCATATTATATTTCAGACCGCAGCTATGTTGTAGATTTGATGTTGGACTGTATTCCCGATATTCATGGTGCACTCGAGAAATAGTCGCAAGTGAAACCCCAAAAATCATCGCTACTCAGAGACACACTGAGAAGGAGTTTTGTTGCTTAGGTTTAAACTCACTTAAATTTTGATAATCTGCTATAGTATCAGTTTACAGACATTTTCCACCACAGCATCGTACTTTTACTGGTTTTATAATCCTTTATTTGCAGAGAGAGATAGAGAGAGACGCATGCCTATATTTGTTATTTTGTCTCTTCATTATAATACTAGCTTTATAAACCCGGCGTTGCACGGGTGTACCCTTAATAACCATAATTAATAGTTTTTTATGTAAACTTTTATTTCATACCAATTGATCCCTCCACTGGTCCACTCGATCAGGATATTATAATCTCCTCCCATTCTGATATGAGGGGTTGATTTTCCTGATCCAGGTCCTTCCAGGAGTTTGAAGTCTTTCCCATAGGTCCCTGTTCAAATTGCCAGAACAGCTATATGATATAATGGCCTGTATCTATTTCACGATTAGCGCAAAACGAAACTGCCCAAATGTGGTAAACATTCCACTTCATATTTCATACAACTCGATAGGGCTGGGGGACCCAGTCAGTAAAGACTTTCGTCTTGCACGCGGCAGGTCCCAGGTTCAGGTCTAGGCATTGCCAAAATAACTGTCAACCTATAAAGGGCTCGTGTAGCCAAAAAATGTCCGAAGAATAATACCCAGTGTAGAGGAAAGACACTTTAAATATCTTCCAAATTCCCAAACGCTGTGTACGATGCCGCCCTTAAAAATTGCATTGGGTACCTACTCATGTGCCGGCTCTAAACTTGACTGTGGTTCTAAATTACGACTCCCATTTCCAATAGCCTTCGTGTGTAGCTCTAGTGCGACGATAATTCAAACTAACCCTAACCCATACAACTGGATGAGAATAGCTACCCTACGTTTAATTTTCAACTTTGCCAATAAAATACTTCAATAAAATACTGATATTCAAATAACAATCCAGAAAATTAAACTCAGGTGCTCTTTTTTTTTAAATTTTCATTCACGCTGAACGCGCTGAAATTTCTTTAAATTGATTTAAAAAGTATAAATTCTAATCTTACAATGCTATTCCTATGGGGAAATCAGCTCACGTTTTGCACCCCTACACCCTTTTGGGTTCGAATAAAAAGTATCCTATAGCCTATTCCTGGCTCTAAACTACCTTCCCACCAATTTTCAGCCAAATCAGTTAAGCCGTTCTTGAGTTATAAATGGTGTAACTAACACGACTTTCTTTTATATATATAGATGAGGTAATGATGGCCTCCGGTCTTGATTAAAGAAAGTTCCTTTCAACTTTACAAGACAAACATAAAAAGAAACAAAACATACTCTAAAACAAAATATATTATTCGACATTTACGATTCTTCATTTTAAAAATCAATTTTTTCAAATTTATTCATTGTACGACATCATCAATTGTACGACATTAAAATACATAATATATATCCGATTTCACAATTATACTTCAGACAATCTCAAGAATTCTATTGACTTATCATTAAATTTAAAGCAGCAAATCATCAGCTTAACCTCTCCTATCGGCATCTGCATATACGTCCTCTGCGTCCTGCACAGAAGCCGGTTCTGAAGCCGCGTCTCCTGCAGCTTCTGCGGCATTGGAACCTGTTGGGACATCCACCGCTGTCTTGTTCATCTCCTTCTCCGAGTTGTTGCTTACCGTCTCCGGCCACCAAGTCTCCGGGAGACTGTTGTCCTGAAAAAAAGAGATATCAACGATATTTAGAAGGCAAACAGGGCCACCATACTGTAATACAGGGCGGCGCAAATAAAAGTGGCCCCGGCGTAGAGATAGGAATACATTGAGATGCTTGGCGAGAAAAACTATTGAAGCCATCTGAAAGCCTTCAAGTCTAAATAAAGGATTATTCAAGCATGAAATCGCTTCATTTGGCAATCCTGTTTTTGCATTGGTTGGATTGGGTTAGCATCACATTTTAAAGCTACTCATATACTATTGGCGATGGCGAGTTCATATACTAGTGCGTAAGTGTGAGTTGCGGCTGTGTAAATTGATCAATTCACAAGTGAAGATAATACCACAGTACATCAGAGGGTGTTGTTAATTGTAGAATGTTTCATTTAAACAAATTCGTGGAAAAATGTGCCCAGTTGTTTATTAAAGAATTTAAAGGTGTAAAAATGACAAAACAGAGCGCTATATGCAACGATTAATTACGAAATGGCGTCAGACAGGATCTGTTTTGAACAAGTCCAAAAACATTCCGAACACCTGATTTTGTGCCTGGCAATCAATTTAGAATGTTTTGTATTGATAAAAATAAAAAGGTCCGCTTCTCTAGGATAAATAACGGCCGAAATAATCACCAGTGGGAATTTTTTTTCACAGCTGTACAAACCTTCAGTTTATATTGCATTCCAAATAGCTTGTGTGTTTCGAAATTACGACACCGGTCGCCAATAGCCCTCGTGTAGCTCTAGTGCGACGTCAATCAAACTAACCTTATTAAATAACTTGTCAAACCATGATACCATAGTTGACGGCAAATAATACGCCAAGCGTTTGTTTGGGCTTAATATTGAAGCGATCAATAGCTTCACTGAGCAAACCTGTCTTTGCAATAGTTTTTTTTTTACTTGGCAACAATTTTATCTTCTTCCTATCTTCATCACGCCATTTGCGCCTAATGTATATTAAGTCGACAGTGTGGGAAGCGTAACATTTAAAATCTTCATTAAAGTTAATCTATAGCGAATTTGGGGCGTGTTCTCACTTCAAGAGTACATGGCGTGGTGATTCACAAAATGGCAATTATCGTTGCTGGTTCCTCAGTCGACCAATTAGGTTCCAGAATTGGTGATGAGAGAGGTGATAAGGTCAGTTTTAAAATATGCGCTGAGTTGATAGTTTCTATGGGAACGGCTGATCTCATCAACTCGGCGTCGACACCGAGGTGTTGTTTGGATGTTTAAGACATTAATCAGTAATATTAAAGCTATGTGAAAAAGGTAGGGGAGACCGGGGCTAGTTTTCCATGTTTTCTTCTTTTTGATTGTGTATTTTTTACTTTTATTTATTTTGAAGTAAACAAGATGTCATTGTCTTCCTCACATGCTTGTCTACAAATTAGCATTACTACTTTTCAAAAAGTAAATACACTTTTTGGCGGCATTATTGTGGTTAAATGCAAGCATGTTGACTTGGAAAACGTGCCCCGTGTGCGGGGTAAATTTTCCAACTACTTTTTTAAAAGATTTAACTCATGTGAAAAATATTGTGATTTTATCACGTCGATTTATTGTAAACTAAAATACCCAAAAGAGTATACCCAGAATATAGGTTAAAAAAAAGCCAGTTTATTATACCAAACTGTTTTAACCAATTCCGTTAAAGGTTATTATCATCTGGATACTTTTAAACTTACATAAAATTTCCAACTTTTGTGTAACTATATTTTGGTTCTTTTTTCTGGAAAGTTGTCTAAGCATAGTTAAAATTACAAAAAAAAATTATAGACTAAGATTGGTGTGATTGCTCCCCCCCCCCTTTTTTTTTGAACAAGCCAACTGACTCAAAACTTTGGGTGCAACATGACATATTACTACTTTACAGTGTAATTATTCACAATCTATCGGGAATATTTAAGTTTCTGGAGGCTTTTCAGACAATTTTAAATCTAGAGCAAAACTTTTTTTCAGTACGTGTTCATACGATAAAAAGAATTTGATTTTTGGTATATTAAGCTTAATTTATAAAGGTTAGAGAACGCTTTTCTTCAAGGCATTGTTGGAAATCTTGCCCCATGAAATTTTGGAAAACATGCCACGTCATCATATTTTGACTTTAATAAGGACTTGAAGAGTGAAATTTTAAATTATTTTGAAAACGAATACATAGTTACGTAGATAGAGGAGGCGTTATAAAACTGTAAGTTTAATAAAAGTACATTTGATTTAGGTTTGAATGTAAGCATGAAAATTCACTCAACGTTGAAAAAATCACAAAAACAGCTCTAACGACAATATTACAACACCAACTGAGCAAAAATTCTTGTGGGTGACATAAAACGGGTTGCTTCATATACCAAGCAGTCATTTGGGGCCTCCTAACTGCTCATTTCTTGTATAAGCCTGGTGGAAAACTTACCCCATGGGAAAACTATCCCCGGTCTCCCCTAATTGATTTCTAAAGTTTAATTGGGGTTAAAATTAAATTTTTTTGAGGGATTTAAGTCATATGTGTAGTTCAACACCTCCTGCATACAAGGCCTCTGCACGGGTTACTATTTTACGTATGACGTAGTAACTGAAGGGCATAGTCCTGAAGCATAATCATAGGTGGCGCCTCAGCACTAGTAAAGTTTCCAACTGCTCAAGTACCTATATTTATATACCAATTGGGCAGGAATTTCATTTATTATACAGAAGGCTATTTTTAACAACTTCATGGCCCGTTGGTTTTATATAGTTCTAAATAACTGTAAGTTACATACTAACACATGCATATTGCCGAAAAGGAAATGTCCATTGGCTGAGCATTTTGGAAAACTCAACCTATCAAACATAACTATAGCTGCCTACCCAACCGAAGTAGGTTTAGTGCGATGTTTTGTGTTTTAAAGGCCTCCCTCCAAAAAAAAAAAAATAGAATGAAAAGTTCTAAAAACTGCTCTATAATGAGACTTGTTTCATTTAGTAAAAAAAAACCCTTCACTTGACATAAAATATTTGAAGTAATGTAACTGTTGCAAAGATTATTTATTAAAATTTGTAGTTTAAATGTTGCTACTATATGAAATAAATATTAAAAGTTTAAACTAAACTAAACTTCTCGGCGCAGCAGCTTATTACTGGGCCAAGGCCTGCCGTGCCCATTTCAGATTTCGTAACCAAGGGCTCTGGTGTGCTAGGCATATGTCCCGGTAAGGTGGTCAGCCTCACGCGGAACCCCCAGTGTTTAGTTCCCAAGCATGCTTGGTACCCATTTTATCGACCCATTCAAGGGATGAAAGGATGGGTCAACCTCGCCCAATCCGGGCTTGGATCCCCGGACCTGTGGCGTGGCAATGCGAAGCACTACCACTAAGCCACTGGGCCACTCATTAAAAGTTTAGATACGTGAAAAAAATCTGTAGTTACAGTGTTACTATAGAAGTGAAAATAAGGTATGAGGAATTTTCTTGTTTTCAATGCACACTGCCACTTTTGCTTCTTGGTTGTAACAAAAGTTCTTTTGAAAGACAATAGTCTCTACAAAGCAATTTTTTTATTTAAAAAAGGAAGATTTATGCTGCACAATTTTAAATTATACAGAACCCACAAACAAAATTATTTTACAATAGTTCCAATTGTCATTCAGTTGTTTTGAGCAAACAGTGTAACCAACCCATGTAGAAGTTTTAAAAATTATACAGGATTTTTTTAGGAGGCTTTAAGCGTAGATGAGTTTGAATAGCAAGTACAGAAAGCACGTCTTGGGCCTTGACAGACACCGGTTTCAAAGTTCCGTCGATTGCAGCTTTTGATGCAGCGGAGGGTGCTTGGGCAACCACCAGAATCTGCAACTTCCCTATTGTCTGAAGAGCTTCCTTCTGCTGGTACAAACATAGAATTGTAGCAGTTGCACTTTTTTTGTCCAGGGCCTAAGCAGAGACCTGTTTTGAAGCCCTGTCTTTTACAACTTTGAGAGCATGCAAGATTGCTAGGACAACCGCCAGATTCTGCAACCTCTCTATTTCCAAGTGTTTCGCCACCGTTATCCAGTTTGACTGGAGTGTAGCAGTTGCAAAAGCCTCGTCCTGGACCAAGGCAAATACCGGATTTGAAATTTCGTCTTGCACAACTTTGGGTGCAAATCCGTTCACTTGGGCATCCACCAGATTCGGCCACTTCTCGATTTCCTGGCGGTTCAACTTCTAACAGCAATTTTATTGGCGTATAGCAGTTGCAGAAGCCTCTTCCCGGACCAAGACAAATACCAGCTTTGAAATTTCGTCTTGCACAACTTTGGGTGCAAATCCGTTCACTTGGGCATCCACCAGATTCGGCCACTTCTCGATTTCCTGGCGGTTCAACTTCTGACTGCAATTTTATGGGCGTATAGCAGTTGCAGAAGCCTCTTCCTGGACCAAGACAAATACCAGCTTTGAAATTTCGTCTTGCACAACTTTGGGTGCAAATCCGTTCACTTGGACAGCCACCAGATTCTGCCACTTCTTGATTTCCTAATGGTTCAACTTCTGGCTGCATTCTTACGGGCGTGTAGCAGTTACAGAAACCCCTTCCTGGACCAAGACAAATACCAGATTTAAAATTTCGTCTTGCACAACTTTGGGTGCAAATCCGTTCACTTGGACATCCACCAGATTCGGCCACTTCTCGATTTCCTGGCGGTTCAACTTCTGGCTGCATTCTTACGGGCGTATAACAGTTGCAGAAGCCTCGTCCTGGACCAAGACAAATACCAGCTTTGAAATTTCGTCTTGCACAGCTTTGGGTGCAAATCCGCTCACTTGGACAGCCACCAGATTCGGCCACTTCTCGATTTCCTCCCGGTTCGACTTCTGACTGCAATTTCACTGGAGTGTAGCAGTTGCAAAAACCTCGCCGTGGACCTAGGCAAACACTGGATCGAAAGCCTCGTCTTTCACAACTTTCGGCGCAAATTCGTTCATTAGGACAGCCTCCAGATTCTGCCACTTCTTTTTTGTCAGTTTCTACTAGATGTTTCTCAGAACTGCAAATGCAGTTTTCTTCAGAGCAATAGCCTAATGTTAAATTGCGAATGCGGCAACTACTGTTGCAAGCACTGACATCTGGGCAACCCCCTCTATTTCCAACTTTTTCATCATCAGGTTCCTCTTCTGGATTTGATGCAGGTACTTCCGGTGCTCCTGGAAGTTACAGGGCACATTAAGAAACTTTTGCCATAAACTACCGTTCGTTACTTTTGTATGGTTGGTACATGTATTTTCCGGTTTGTGCGCTTGATCAGAGACCCGCTTATAAACCTTCGTTAAGTAAGGCAGACACAGGCAGAATTTTTACTGACACAGACAGAGGAAGTACACCCAGGGCAAAGGCGGGAATCGAACCCGCACCCGGTACAGTGCGCAGACTGTTAGCTTAATGGGCTGCGATCAAACCCACTAGGCCACCCAGGCCCCTACTTTTGTCTGTTTTCCAGTAATTCTCATTCTAAATATGACAATCACAGGTATCTCACTGCAAGTGCAATATTTTTCAGTACATTCTTTTCCGATTTTTTTTATAAATCGATGCTGTACAAGAAATACAAATGAATGATATCTTGAATGAAAAATTACAAATGTTTCAGATAATATTGTACATTGCGCTTAGAGTCATGACACTTAATGGTACCTTTAAAGAAATAAAACTCCATAGTTGTGGCACTAAAATCGTGAAGCATATTATTCTCACATTCACGATACGATTGTATTATCTTTTATATCAAGTTCTCTGTATGATTAAATATGTCGACTCCACTTAAAAGATTTTGTAGAAAGAATACAAAATAAGATGGTTTATTTAAAACCATGTAATGTTTTAAAAAAAGGTTTCAAGTAAAAAAAAAACTTTTTTAAGTTCTAAACTACTAAAAAAACAACCACCTTCAAAATAATCTAATCATTTTTCTTCCCATTAAAAATCTTATAAAAAAATACTCATCAATATACTCACCACAGAACCTTTTTGGTATGCAGTACCCGAACTTGTTCCTCAAGAATCCTGGCTTGCAGTCACATCCTGGGACACATTGTTCTGTTCTCGGGCAGGGTTTCTTCTGGAGTTCGCAAGTGTTGCACGGGTTGACACAGTCCACGTCGAGTTCATGCAGAGGACATTCCTCTTCGTCCGGTTGAGCGTTGGATGATTGGGACCCTAAAAATGAAACGTGCGTTTGAAGAAATAGCAAATTTTACAGCAAACTTTTTGTTACGTAAGTTTAATAAAGGATATTCAGAAAATTTTACTGATTCTGACTCGAATTGCCTTCAAATCATACATTTGAAGACACATTTTTTCTTTTTCTGGTAGTATGCTGCTCGGCAAATTTTCTGAATCACAAGATGACGCAGTACGATGGGGGAAGGGGAGTGGCACTTTCTAATACCTTTTACGGATGTAAGAGAGTTTTCTACAAAATGACTTACAGTCCCTGGACAAATTATTAGATGCACTGTATTTTTTTTAGTAATTTTATGTTTCTGAAGAGTTTTTATGCAATAATGGTATATTTAAACTACAATATTATTGATTTTTATTTAAAAGAATTGTTGTAGACTATACACATTTGTATTTATTTTATGATAATTATGATTAAGATGAATTTATATTAAATATTTATTATAAGATTATTTATGTGTGGAATCATCATCCTCAAATACAGGAGACAGTACAGTCTTGCATTGATAGAATGCCGCGCAGAATTAAAGCTTTGATAGCGGCTAAAGGTGGCTCAACTAAATATTGACTTTTACTAACATTAATTTCACTTTTCGTTAAAACTTAATAAACTTATGCTTTTCTAAATTAATGCTTTTTATTTATGTCAAATAAATCGGTAACTGATTGGATAATATAAAAATAAAAACCAAATCAATTTAAAATAATAAAACGGTACAATATTTCCCGGTAATTAATATTTTTAATGAAATGTTGCAGTGCGTCTAATAATTTGTCCAGGGACTGTATTTTGGTTACATTGCGTATTTCAGCAATTTTTTTTTGTCCAGCACGATCCCTTTAAAGGATGAGGATTGAAACGGCAAAGGACAAATTCAAATGTGCCGGAAACTTTTTTTATTACCTAGTTTTAATATTACTCAAGTTAGATTCTCATTTACTTCTCATTATATATATTAATATAAAAAATATCGTTTTTTTATAATCAGTAACGGCACTGATTTGACTTTTATGTTAAAAGTTTGTCAAGAAAAAATTTAGTTGTATGTTAGTGTACCGGTAAGCCTAAGTAATGCTTAAAGGGTCAAAAATACTCTTCATCTACGGTTGTAAAAATACCGATAATTAGGAATAAAGATCAAATAATAAAAAGCAGACTGATTAAGATATACAGTACCTGAACAAATTATTAGACGCACTGTATTTTTTTTAGTAATTTTATGTTTATTAAGAGTTTTTATGCAATAATGGTATATTTAAACTACAATATTATTGATTTTTATTTAAAAGAATTGTTGTAGACTGCATATTTGTATTTATTTTTAACATATGTCAAAACTGTGTTGACAAAGTGATACATGAACGTAAACAAGCATAAACCTGTATTTATGTCATCCTCATCATCCTTATCATCCAATCATCATCCTCAAATGTAGGAGACAGTACAGTTTTTCATTGATAGCATGCCGCGCAGAATTAAAGCTTTGATAGCGGCTAAAGGTGGCTCAACTAAATATTGACAAATCAATAATATTGTAGTTTAAATATACCATTATTGCATAAAAACTCTTAATAAACATAAAATTACTAAAAAAATACAGTGCGTCTAATAATTTGTTCAGGGACTGTATATCTTAATCAGTCTGCTTTTTATTATTTGATCTTTTTACTAACATTAATTTCACTTTTCTTTAAAACTTAATAAACTTATGCTTTTCTAAATTAAGGCTGTTTTACTTATGTCAAATAAATCGGTAATTGATTAGATAATATAAAAATAAAAAACAAATCAATTTAAAATAATAAAACGGTACAATATCACCCGGAAATTAATATTTTACATGAAATCTTGCAGTGCGTCTAATAATTTGTCCAGGGACTGTATATCGAAATTTTTCTGCTTAGGTTCAGATTATAAAATGAATATTTAAGAGTAGTAAATTTTTTTATGTGCCATAACTAAGTTTTAAAAAAAAATTAAATATTTAAGTTGTTTACAATTTCATTTCATAATTAAATTCTTGTTAATACCTTACTAATTGTCTTACACTTACCTAACAGAAGCAACATACACAAGGTGATCAAAAAGATGCACCCTTTCATGATTAAATTTATCTTCGGACTGTAAATATTTGTTTAATATAATTCTTTTATGTCTATGTTAATCCGAAAATGACATTCAATGACTTTAATGCTAAGTTTGCAAGTCGAAAATAAAAGCTGATTACATGTCTACAACTGAATCAATTGTCCAAATTACTGTAATAAAACGCCAAAGTATTTTGACATGGTATTTAAATAGTCAAAAAAGGAAGGTTATTTAAATTGACGTTGAAACAAAGCTAGCAGAAGGTTATTTAAAATAAGGTTGAAACAATGCGAAATAAGCTAAATTATAAATATTGTAAAGATTTTTAATGAAATGAAATTGAAATGTCATGAAACTGACATAACTGTTTCACGTGAAATGTTAGACAAATTCAGATTATAACTCCAATTCTTTGAAGATTCGAATTATGTCAAATCACATATATTAATCATTTTTTATTTAATCAATTTGTAAAATTTGTTTCAAAACACGGTAGGTAATGTTAATAGAGAAAACACATGATGCTATTTTTGTCAAAACTAAAGCAATTTTGTTAAATTGTTTTATAACAAGGACAGTGTAAATGAGGGAAACTAAGTAAACTAAACTCCTCGGCGCAACAGCCCATTAGTGAGCTAAGGCCTGCCTTGCCCATTTCAGCTTTCTTGACCTAGGGCTCTGGGGTGCAAGGCATATGTCCCGGTAAGGTGGTCAGCCTCACGTGGAGGAACCTCCAGTGTTTAGTTCCCAAGCATGCTTGGTACCCATTTTATCGACCCACTCAAGGGATGAAAGGATGGGTCAACCTCGCTCAATCCGGGATTCGATCCCCGGACCTGTGGCGTGGCACTGCGAAGCACTACCATTAAGCCACTGGGCAAAAAAAATAATAATAAATCGAGGCAAACACGCCATGCAATTTTGGTCGAAACACATACCTTTTCTTTCATTTAATAATTTCTGTAAAAGTTGATTTCTAACAACTGGATGTAGTGTAAATGGGGAACGCATGAGATGCAATTTATGTCAAAACTGAAGCATATTTTTTTTATTTATTAGTTTCTGTAAAAGGTGTTCACCATATTTCCCCCCATTTCCTCTACCCAGACTATGACAAATCATGTCCGTGGAATGATTTGGTTAGTAAATCCAAATTAAATCCCAATTTTTTGTAGTAAATAATGTTTTTTAATTGAATCGGCAGTACGTAAACGTACAAAACATAAAATATAATCATTATAGAGAATATAAATACCTAAATTCTGTGAAAATAAAATGTCTCAAAGGTTTTCTCCATGTCCGAGTACAACGTATTATTTGGAATGACCCATTTATTAATTTCTGTAAAAGTAGTTTCATAACAAGGGTAGTGTAAAGGAGGAGAAACATGTAATGCTTAAAGATTGTTCAAATAGATAAAAGATTAAAATGCGCATTTCGTCAAAAGTAAAGAAATATATTTTCTCTTATATTCATTAGTTTCTGTAAAAGTTGTTTCACAGCAAGGGTAGTTTAAATGGGGAAAAACATGTAATGCTTCATTATAAAGGTTGTTAAAATGGGTAAAAGATTAAAATGCGCATTTCTCTCAATATATTTTCTCTTATATTCATTAGTTTCTGTAAAAGTTGTTTCACAGCAAGGGTAGTTTAAATGTGGAAAAACATGTAATGTTTCATTATAAAGATTGTTCAAATAGATAAAAGATTAAAATGCGCATTTCGTCAAAAGTAAAGAAATATATTTTCTCTTATATTCATTAGTTTCTGTAAAAGTTGTTTCACAGCAAGGGTAGTGTAAAGGAGGAGAAACATGTAATGCTTCATTGTAAGGGTTGTGTAAATGGGCAAAAGAATAAAATGAGCATTTCTTCAAAAGTAAATACATATATTTTCTCTTATATTTATTAGTTTCTGTAAAAGTTGTTTTACAGCAAGGGTAATTTAAATAGGGAAAAACATGTAACGCATCATTATAAGGGTTGTGTAAATGGGCAAAAGAATTAAATGAGCATGTCTTGAAAAGTAAAGAAATATATTTTCTCTTATATTTATTAGTTTCTGTAAAAGTTGTTTTACAGCAAGGGTAATTTAAATAGGGAAAAACATGTAATGCTTCATTATTAGGGTTGTGTAAATGGGAAAAAGAATAAAATACGCATTTCGTCAAAAGAAAATAAATATATTTTCTCTTATATTCATTAGTTTCTGTAAAAGTTGTTTTACAGCAAGGGTTGTTTAAATGGGGAAAAACATGTAATGCTTCATTCTAATGGATGTGTAAATGGGAAAAAGAGTAAAATGCGCATTTCGTCAAAAGTAAAGAAAGATATTTTCTCTTATATTTATTAGTTTCTGTAAAAATTGTGTCACAGCAAGGGTAGTTTAAATGGGGAAAAATATGTAATGTAGTTGTGTAATGCTTTATTGAAAGGGTTGTGTAAATGGGCAAAAGAATAAAATGAGCATTTCTTCAAAAGTAAATAAATATATTTTTTCTTATATTTATTAGTTTCTGTAAAAGTTGTTTTACAGCAAGGGTAATTTGGAAAAAACATGTAATGCTTAATTATTAGGGTTGTGTAAATGGGAAAAAGAATAAAATACGCATTTCGTCAAAAAAAAAAATATTTTTTCTCTTATATTTATTAGTTTCAGTAAAAGTTGTTTTGCAGCAAGGGTAATTTGGGAAAAACATGTAATGCTTCATTATAAGGGTTGTGTAAATGGAAAAAGAATAAAATACGCATTTCGTCAAAAGAAAATAAATATATTTTCTCTTATATTCATTAGTTTCTGTAAAAGTTGTTTTACAGCAAGGGTTGTTTAAATAGGGAAAAACATGTAATGCTTCATTCTAATGGATGTGTAAATGGGAAAAAGAGTAAAATGCGCATTTCGTCAAAAGTAAAGAAATATATTTTCTCTTATATTTATTAGTTTCTGTAAAAATTGTGTCACAGCAAGGGTAGTTTAAATGGGGAAAAACATGTAATGTAGTTGTGTAATGCTTTATTGAAAGGGTTGTGTAAATGGGCAAAAGAATAAAATGAGCATTTCTTCAAAAGTAAATAAATATATTTTTTCTTATATTTATTAGTTTCTGTAAAAGTTGTTTTACAGCAAGGGTAATTTGGGAAAAACATGTAATGCTTAATTATTAGGGTTGTGTAAATGGGAAAAAGAATAAATTACGCATTTCGTCAAAAAAAAAAATATATATATTTTCTCTTATATTTATTAGTTTCAGTAAAAGTTGTTTTGCAGCAAAGGTAATTTGGGAAAAACATGAAATGCTTCATTATAAGGGTTGTGTAAATGGGAAAAAGAATAAAATACGCATTTCGTCAAAAGTAAATAAATATATTTTCTCTTATATTTATTAGTTTCTGTAAAAGTTGTTTTACAGCAAGGGTAGTTTAAATGAGGAAAAACATGTAATGCTTCATTGTAAGGGTTGTGGAAATGGGAAAAAGAGTAAAATGCACTTTTCGTCAAAAGTAGAGAAAAGTACTTTCTCTTATATTTATTAGTTTCTGTAAAAGTAGTTTCGCATCAAGGGTAGTTTAAATGGGGGCAAAAACATGCTATACGATTTTTGCAAAGTTTAAAGCATAACTTCTCTTTCTAATAAAAAATTCTTAACTTTATTATTTGTTCAACAGTAACTTTAGGAATAGGAGGGCTCCATGCATATTAAATTAAGATCGATAACTCATTTGTAAAGGTTAGTTAAATTATTAGCAGGCAACTTATGTATTCAATTTAAAACTGAAAAATTGAAATACATCGTAAACAAACCAAAATTAGATGATATACAGAAAAAACAAGCATTCAATAATCTTTCCCTTCTCCATCTTTCCCCTTCCATAAAGATTGTGCTCTTGTAATGTTTCATGCTAGGAAAGTTTGACCCCAGCTAACTCATGTTAGCATAATTAAAATAAATCCTAGAACCTGGTTACAGTTTTTGTCTATAATTTAAGTAAACGAATGGATTCTGAAGTTTTTTAATAATAGAAGTTAAAACTATTAATGTAGTAGTTACAGTTCCGCTCAGGGATCCATGGTGGAAATTCCAGTTCAGCCTTGTGTTGGGCTGATTTCATAGCCAGCCAACATACTTTTCTGCAATGGCCGCGATCTGCATTCCTGGGTCCTTTAATTGGGGGTCTCCAACCAGGTGTGTTGAGGGGGCCTAACTTCATTGTTGCAGACTTTTCCCCAGACACATGAGTTCTTACCTTGGCGCCACAGTGAGCAGGTCCAGCATAAAAGAGTTTTGTTGGACATGACTTTACACCACAAAGGCAGTGTCAGGATTTTGTTTTACTTGAGGGGGAACCTGAAGTTACAGTCCCTGGACAAATTAATAGACGCACGGTATTTTTTAAAGTAATTTTGTGTTTCTTAAGAGTTTTTATGCAATAATGGAATAATTAAACTACACTATTATTAATTTTTATTTAAAAGAAATGTTGTTGACTGCATATTTGTATTTATTTTAAGATAATTATGATTAAGATTGATTTAAATTAATTATTTATTATAAGATTATTTATGTGTGGAATCATCATCCTCATATGCAGGAGACAGTACAGTCTTGCATTGATAGCATGCCGCGCAGAATTAAAGCTTTGATAGCGGCTAAAGGTGGCTCAACTAAATATTGACTTTTACTAACATTAATTTCACTTTTCTTTAAAACTTAATAAACTTATGCTTTTCTAAATGAATGCTGTTTTATTTATGTCAAATAAATCGGTAATTGATTGGATAATATAAAAATAAAGAACAAATCAATTTAAAATAATAAAACGGTACAATATCATCCGGTAATTAATATTTTACAGGAAATATTGCAGTGCGTCTAAAAATTTGTCCAGGGACTGTATGTCTTTAGATGAAGCTTCGGGAAACTTCAGAGGATTTTAATATCCTATGAGGTTTCTGTAATTGTACTGTTCTGGCCACTTTCCGAACGCAATTTAAAATCGAAGGTGAGAGTTTTTGCTAACGGGGATGTCATGTAATGTTTCATTGGGCAACGTTTTACATAGGGAAAGTTTTGAGTTTTCTCTGACTGTTTCGCGAGATCCTAGCTAAGTTACGACTTGATCCCAGCTGAGGGGCTGGGTGCCCGTTGGGCCCCATGGCCTGACTTGGTGTTTGTAAACTGTGTTATGGAAATGGGTAGTGGAACTTCTAGCCGACACCTTTCGGTCCTTCTTCTTATATATATTTCATATTTAAAAAATTATCTTAAAAAATTATCATTTAATTTTGAAAAATTATCTTAATAACCAATCTATTTCTCATTTCATTGACCTAGTAAATAAGCTGCCCTCTCATAGCGATTTTTTCTTTGATACTTTTCTTAAGTTAAAATGTGACATCATTTCCTTATTTTCCATCATTTCCTTCCGAAGGCTATTGGCGACGGGCATCGTATTTTAGAACCACAGCGACGAGTGAGAAAGTGACGAAGAACATGACAAAGTGACGAGCCGACACCTGAGTAGGTACCTAACGCAACCTTTAAGGGCGACATCGTACGCAGCGTTGGGACTTTGGAGCATATTTAACGTGCACTCCCTCTTTACGGGGTATTATTCGTCGGACATTTTGGCTGCACGGGCTGTTTATAGGTCGGCAGTTATTTTGGCGATGCCCGGAACCAAACCTGGGACCTTTCGCATGATAGGCGAGCGCCTAATAACCGACTGGGCTCCCCAGCCCCACATAGTATCTTATAAAACAATAAAAAAAATGTCAAAGGTGTTTTTAACTTCTCATCAAATATGTAAGTTACTCTTTCAAACTTAATTATTTTTTAAAAATAATGCATAAAAGTGATTCTTCATAGAAATATATTTTATTCGCAAAATTTTTTCTTTGTATCATTTTAATTTAAACTGTAACAAAGATAATGTAATTTCGAACCTTGATAATAAAAACAATAGAATGGAATCACATTTAGAGTAAAATTTTTAGAAAAAATTAGAAATGGAGCAAAATGATTTTTCGTATTTTATGAACCCCATATATTTATAAATTTTTCAAGCCTCTCTTAAGTTCATATAGTATTGAGGAAAAACTGTACTTTTGACACGTTTACTGTAAGGGAGGAAGCTTCTTGATTTCGTGAGTATACGATACCATTCAAAAGCCTAATCATAATTTTTTGTAATAATTATACTTCTTTTAAGTAAATATATTTAAAATTATTATATAAAAACTCTTCTTGGCAATAACTCTCATGGAGCTAGGGCTGACGATGCCAAAATCTCATAGGTCAGTCATTTCCCATTGTTTAGTTACCAAGCATGCATGGTCCTCTGTTCATTGACCCTTTTAATGAATGAATGAGTAAACTTTAACGAATTCGGGGTTGGAACTCCCCAGACATGTGGCATGTTACCACGGGTCTCTACATTTTTATGAATATAAAAATTAATTTACTTTAATGCTTTTCTAAAATGAATTACTTTGAGAACAAACTGAAATTTCAAATTTTTCTTCAAATTTACTAAATATTGGGTTTCATTTTGAATTTGAAATTGGATTCTACATTCCTTGAATGTTATCATATCTCTCAAGATCAATTTATGGTATTGTGTTACATTTAAAAAGTAATTTGTTACCCTTACGATTCTCTGAAAGTTAAATTCGACGACATTATATTACGTCCGTAGGGACGTCGTGTGCTTCAATGTTTCTACATAACACTGTGTGTTATTTAAAAGTTGAATATTAGGCACATAAGGCCATCGTATGTTTCAATTTACCTTTTATTTGAAATTTGAATTTATTAGTCGCATTTTTCATTTTGTGTGTTAATGACATTACATAAAAATGTTTCATTTTTCGGATTTCCAAGTGCTAATATTCAAAATGCTTCAAAATTTGCAAAAGTTTTCTCAATAAATATTCTGTTTTGGAGTATAGTAAAAACCTTCATTATTAATCCAAGAACAATCTGTAAATGCGATTATTTTCTTTTAAAAGTTTGACCAGTTAAATTAGAAATTTTGACAAGATCTAAATAAAGGCTTGTTGAAAAATCAGTTTTCTTATAAAAGTTCAATAAGTTAAATTATATATTGTTTTTTGTTTTATGAAATCAATCCTTTATTAAATCAGTCTTGTCGAAAAAACAAGAAAATATTAACTTGGCATGTAAAAAATTTGCAAATTAGCATTATTAAACAACAATTTTAAATAGCTTGATAATACAAGTAATGAATCTAAATAGGGAGAGAATAAATTTACATTGTTTAAGTGTACATCAATTCTTCCGCAAAAAAAATACAAAAATCTTACAATAACAAAAAAAGACCACATAGCGACATCTTTAATGCAAAAACGAACATTTATTAATTCCAAATTACAAACTAATTTACATTTGAGCCAAATAGCACTGAAAAGGCATTTCCCTCATCCTTGCAGCTCCTTTAGTAGCACCTGCAGTTGCGACGACGCCTTCCCGTGCAGCTGCCACCCCTGCGGCCACTCCTCACGCAGCTGCGATGGCATAAACGGTTGTTGGGGCAGCCGCCACCTTCAGCTACTTCTCCTTCGTTGTTATTCGCAGCTGAAAGTCAAGTTAAAATCAGCTATCAACTTAAAACATAACCCGACATTTTTTCAAACTGCTAAAAATATTCAAGTTCTTCGGGTTTTCTTTTCTGTCAACTGAATGGTTTTCGATTGATTTAAGGATTCTTTTTTAAATCTCAGATAACCATTTGTAGGACTTTTAACGTATACCTGTCGTACAAAAAAATTTGTGGAAACCTTATATATATTGATTTTTTTTTGCTGTACTATGAACAAACAGATTAGCTCTATCAGTTTCTTGCAATTAATAGTCCATTCTGACATTTGTTCTCATGCAAAATATTTCCAAACTTTATTGTTGGAAAAAATCGAAATATGATTGACCTTCTTGCTCATCATTTCTTTAATACAATTATTTAATCAGCTGCTTTAATATCAATATTTTTGGGATGATTTCAGAATCTAATGTATAAAAGAAAAGTTAGACTTTAGAAAAATTGTAAAATGAAGTTGTGAAGTTAATTCTACAAACGTCTACCTATATGTAAGTATGGAGCGAAGAGGTTGTATAGTGTCTTGGTCTCGAAGTACTTCTTTGATTAAAAGGCCAAGAAGCGCAGATCTCAAACAACGATCCCACTTACAAAAATCCCTGACCAGAACCCCAAATTGAAACCAGAAATTAAGGACAGCCCAGTACTTACGTCCGCAGTATCTCTCCGGGATGCAGATCCCGTACCAGTTCCTGTAGAACCCTGGGATGCAGTCGCAGCCCGGGTTGCAGTCGGTGACGCACACTGTCCTCTGGCCGCAAGTGTTGCACTCATTCACGCACTCCACCTCCACCTCGTTCCAGTTGCAGTACTGGCTGCTGGCCACTGGAAGGGAAAAACACTCAGCCAAATCAATGGAGCCCGCTTAACCAGTACAAGAAGAGATGAAATTTGTGTAACTTAACAGAGGAGATGTTCTCTAAACTAAAATTGTAATTTGCAACATTGATACGCTTGACGTAACATTGACAGGCATGATTAAAAGTGAGAAAATGTTTCGGAAAGTTTGTCATATTAAGTGTACAACACACCATAAATAATTGTTCAATTTTTTTTTACTTAATACGAAAACTTTACATGCATAATCATCAATTTCTAATTTTCAACAATTCTACAATGACATTTTTAAGAACTGCATGAGAACAGTGGTACTCCACGTTCTTCTTCTTATTATTGCTGTTTCTTATACCACTTGATCCTTCACTAAGTCAAGTTCTACAGACCGTTCCTCATTAAAGTCTTTAACTATTGGTGACATTTTATTTCTATCACTTTTTTCAAATTTTGTTCCGGAGTAAGAACGCTGTTGTTATTTAATATACTCGGCGTTGCACTGATGTACCCTTTAAATAAATATAAATTAAATTAAATAAAAATAAATAAAAGTAAATAAATAAATAAATAAAGTAAAGTAAAGTAAAGTAAAGTAAAGTAAAGTAAGTAAGTAAAGTAAAAGTAAAGTAAGTAAAGTAAAGTAAAGTAAAGTAAAGTAAGTAAAGTAAAGTAAAGTAAAGTAAGTAAAGTAAGTATAAGTAAAGAATAGTAAGTAAAGTAAAGTAAGTAAAGAAGTAAGTAAGTAAGTAAGTAATAAATAAATAAATAAATAAATAAATAAATAAATAAATAAATAAATAAATAAATAATAAAACCCCACACACATGTGTGTGTGCTACAACTGAAATTTCTTTTAAATCTTTGAATTACAAACCAGAAAGCTATCTAAAATTGTTATAGTCCGCTTGTCACTTCTTAGCATCCAAATATTTTGATTGTGGGACAGTCCACTTTGAAAAAGGGTAAGGAAGATTTTGGTTTCGGCAAGAGTTACTATAATTGTCGATTCATTGCTTTTGCAGGCGCATAATTCTTTAAGGTGTAGAAACAGTTTTTAAGTGAAGTGCAGTTTGAACTTATATCGGGTTCACTATTTTTGCATAGCTATATTTTGACTTATAGCGTTCCCCGAAGTGATATTGAATGTGTTAAATAATACATACTACAGATGATGCAAATCTATTGACGATCAAGGCAAGGTAGAGAAGAAATGCATGTGCAATTGATGACGATCGTCAGCAATTAACTAGAATCCTCCTTTCGCAAATAACACATGTGTAGTTTTAGTGTGACGCATTATTTCCAACCAAACTAACCCAATAATCCCCTGTATTCGCCAAACGCCATGGGATTGGCAACCCTGCCTCCTTTAGGTTCTCTACCTGTTTTAAAAGTGGAATGTTCCTAAATCAAAATAATTGGTATGCTAAGAAGTAACAGCCGGGCTATAAAGCGGAACCAGAAAAATATTTTATAAATGTATAACAACAATCGCTAAACAAATTTACTGTTTGACCACATCCACAGACGTATCACATCCTATAGACGGATATTTGTTGGCAAAACTAAAAAAAATCGGCTTAATTACGAGGTACCCCGATTACACTGGGACAAACGTGCTCTTTAAATCATTGGAGTTCAAAGTCCCAACTGCTTTAGCATACAATGTCGCTCGAAGTTCAGTTGGGTGCCAGCTCAAGTACCGACTTCGTCACTTGACCGCGGTTCTAAATTAAGAGGCACAGTTTTTCTTTTAAAGCTCAGAAATAGGCAGCTGGAAGCTTTCAACCTAACCTAACCTGGTTGAGTTTCCATGGAAACCTATAGATTTCGTTCAGAATGGAATGGAAACCCATAGAAATGTTTAATCATAATAGTTCGGGTTCGGGCATCGCCAAAATAACTGCCGAAACGGCCCGTGCAGTCAAAAATGTCCGACGAATAATACCCCGTGTAGAGGTAGTGCACGTTAAATATTCTCCAAAGTCCCAACTCTGCGTACGATGTCACCCTTAACGGTTGCGTTGGGTGCCTACTCAGGTGTCGGCTCGTCACTTGACTGTGGTTCTAAAATACGACGCCCGTCGCCAATAGCCCTCGTGTAGCTCTAGTCCGACGATAATTCAAACTAAACTAAACTAAACTAAACTAAACTAAACAAACTAAACTAAACTAAACTAAACTAAACTAACTAACTAAACTAAACTAAACTAAACTAAACTAATAACATAATAGTTATAATAGTTATAAACCAGTAAACACTTGTTAACCAAGAGAGCAAATGATTAAATGGTTTCTTCTAAAGTGTTTAAGTTAATGGGAATGTTTCTTATGATGTAACGCTCTCATTTTTCTCAATACTGCCTTTTTTATTGGTTGCTTCGGTTTCACTCTCAAAATGACCCATATAGATCAAAAGAAACTTTTCTTTCTATGCAAGCTTTTTTTACCAAATGTTTTGGACAACCAACAGCACAGCAATAAGTTTACATTTAAAAAAATTAATAAGTAAAATATTCTTAGAAATCTCATTTTCGAATAACAAAACAAAAGTAATTGCAGTCAAAAAATTAACCCCATATAAACTCACCTGCAATCAGTAGCATACATGAAGCGAGGAACAAACTTCTGTTGTACATGGTTTGGCTGGATCGTTGGAATAACTACGATAGTCGAATGATGCTGATATAGTATCTAGAATTTTTACACAATAGGTTTTTATTTAGTAAATTCGCAATTCAGACACTTTTGTCGAGCACAAAACTCAACACTTTTGTCAGCTGTTGGTTTTGTAAAAATCTAAATTATGCATTGAAGTAGTTTCATGGTAATTTCACAAATTGGCAGTTATAAGCGATTCTATCAAATATAGTTAAAATTACCTTAGAAAAAATTGTCAAACACAGCCATTCAGCTGTAATTCAAAGCCACAATTTGTTATTTTCATTAGATTTCTTTTGCAAATTAATTATCGTCTTTGCTAAATTTATTTGCTGTTCGAATAAACATTATGTAAAATTGCTTGGGTCAGAACATTGCATCCGTTCCAGCGATATTTGGAAAATGTCACCAATGTCTTAAATAACTCGAGCTTCTTATTTTTTAAACGAGTATCAGTATAAAAAAACAAGTAGGTTTGTAACAGAATTTGCCACTTAACCCGCTTCCACACATTTGTGTTTAACAGGAATAAACGCGCCAAACACAACATTAATTCTATATTAAACATTTACACGCTAAATTTGGCTAGTTTCATTTATTTTATTTCGAAAATTCAATAATTATTACTTATCGTTTGCAAAAATTAATTCATATTTCAAAGAATAAATATGTAATATTCCTCGCTTTTAAATAGAATGAAAACATTTCATATCAACATACAAAGAATCCGTAGTGAAATATATTTGACATCATTTCAACTGATCGATTTCGCAAAAATAAATTTATTTAAATTTATTGTCTAAAAGAATTAAAGTTTCTCGAGTGATTGTTGCGAATGGCAAAGGTGATTTAATTCTAATAAAAACAGGACCTTTAGTTATTAGTAATTCAAAGTTTTAAACGCCAAAATTAACTATTTTCATTAATCTCCTTTCTCAGATTTAATAATTAGACTTTATCGTTTGCTAAATTTGTTTGAAGTTAGAAGAATATATATGTAATCTTTTTTATTAAATAGCTTTGTGTCGCCGTAATTTCCCATTTACATTTCTTTCGAAAATTCACTTATTTATAGTTTGTTAAATTAATTTACAGTTCAAAAATATATAATTAGTACAATTGATGCTTTAAAAATAAAAGCGAAACTTTGCATATTTTTTTATGAGGAGTTAGAATTTTTTATGCATCTTTCTTCATACATATATAATGAACCATCAAAAGAACTCTATTGTGATATTACAACAATCCAAACTGAATTATATCACATAAATAAATATTTTTATTTTTATTTCATATAAAGTTTCTCGTACGTTTAACGAAATGGCAACAGTGAAAATATTGAAAAAAATGGAATTTGCATGTTATTTCAATGTAGATTAAATTTTCAGTTATTTAAATTTTAAATAAACTTCTAATTTATTTTTAATGAAATTTGGAATGTAGCCTAATCTGATTTTTTGCTTCAAAATGACGTATGCCACTTGTCTGTGGGACTTGTGGTTCTTTCTGTGAAAGTGGGTGACAGACAGACAGACGGACGGACAGACAGACGGACTGAACGATTATAAAACCTTCCACTTTTTACGTTATAAACGTAGTGTGGAAGCTAAAATTAAAAACTCAATATTTTCGAAATAATTAGTAATAATAAAACCTGAAACAACTCCAAATTGCAAAATAAATGAAGAATTGTAAAATAAACTAACCAGCTTTTTATGCAAAAAAATTGAATGCCTTGACGCTTTCTTAGCAAATAAATAAGGAACAATCAAAGAAACAGATTGTGCTACAGATAGAGACTTCATTTCAAACTGATTTATATGACAAAAATAAATCTATAATAATAAAAGAAAGAGTCTGTCTGTGTGTGTGTCTGTTTTCGGATCGTAAAAGACCTACTTATACTGCCCTCAGAAATTCGAAATTTTTAAGATAGATTCCCTTTAATACCAACGTGTGCACCTGAGGCTTAGATTGTTCATATTTGTTCCATTTTTAGAGAAAATTCGAATTTTCTGAAAAAAATACACCACTTTCGCTCAAATCCGATCATTTTTTCTCTTTCCTGATGCCATCGGCTGAAAAAAATAAATAAAACTTTTAACGAAAACATTTAAAATTCAAAATGTTTATTTTATTCTTTTGCCATTACTTTCAGAAACTAAATTCATTATTTGAAAAATAATTGACATGTTTCAAGTGACGTAATTCCGGCAGTCTTCATTCCCGGATTTTATTGTAGGTTTATTTGATGATTTTTTCAGTGATTTTTCTGTTGACTGCATGTATGCATATTTAAGCAATAAATGTATAGTTAAGCTAATTACTGAACCATGATGGTTAATAAAGGCCATCACACTAGAGCTATTAGTGTTTTTTGTCTTTATTTTTTCGCCAAATACGTTGCCAAGTTCGCCAAATTATTAACTAAAATTCGCCAAATAGGCAATTTCTTTTATAAATAATTTATAAGCTGGTCGGTTGTTCGAAGGTCAATGTGTTAGAGCTGTATAATGGGTGTGGGTAGCTATATCTATTTTCTCGCCAAATTATCTCCCAAAACGCGCCAAATGAGCTAAAAGGTTTTATGTATTTATGAGGGAATTGTGATGACATTTATGAGTGCATTTTATAGCGTATTTTTCATTTTGGAATTTTAAGGCAATGAAACGGTATTTTATAATTTATAACGAGCGGAAACAATAATAAGTTTATGATCCTATAACAGGTTATATGGTACACATATTTGGAATCTATTTGGTATTTTTTTATTCCGTGCGAAGAACGGGTATAAATTTGCTAGTTTTATATAAAATATAAATTTAAAAAAAAGTTTATAAAAAAAAGAAGGCTAAAAACCAAAATAAGACTTCATCAAAAGGAGTGAATAGTAGTAAAACATTTTTATTTGAGTTTTAAGAACTCAATTTCCTATGAGATTACTCAAATTATTATAAAAAACAAGTAAATTTGAAACAGTGACTGCCACCTATAACCACTTCCACCCAAGATCTATACATCTTAAAAACACAGCATTCAGTTATAATTTAAACTTTTAAACCCGAAAGTGGCTATTTTCATTAATTTTTTTTCGCAAATTAAATTAATGTATAATTGTACTACTTATCATTTGCTAAATTTATTTGCAATCGAAGAATAATTATGGGTTCTTGGGTCAAAAATCCTAGCATTCGACATTTGGCGAGTTAAAAAATGTCGTCAATGCATCAAATTACGTCATATTCTTACATAAGTATCAACATAAAAATCTATAAAAGCGCGATATTTGCGAAATATTTAGTAACTACAAAACATGAAACTGCTCCAAATTAAAGTAATAAAAGAAAAAATGTAAATTATATCACACACCGACATCTTCAGAACAAAAGTTAACATTTATTCCTTTCAAATTAAAGACTGTATCAAAAACTGAAAAATAGCTAAAGGTCAAAAACTAAAACTATGTTATTTCTGTGTATAAACTATCATTTTCTCGTTCTTAGTTTAAACTTCTTTAAATTGATCGGAAAATTATTTCTGAAGTGTGCATTTTACATTTAAAAAAATAACACAGGCCACATACCGACATTTTCAGTGCAAAAGCGAACATTTATTAATTTCAAATTAAAGACTGATTTTATTGGCACCCATTTTATAGAGGAAACTAGTTTCTACAATGTTTGAAAATACTACATCATTGAAAAATACACTGTAAATGAGATACAGGTCAAAAACTAAAACAATGTTATTGCGATGGAGAGAGGATAATTTTCTTGTTTTTTTTTGTTAAACTTCTTTGAATATATCGGAAAATTATTTTTGAAGTGTGTATTTTACATTACAAAAATAACACAGGCCAATCTTCAGTACAAAAGCGAACGTTTATTCACTTCAAATTCAAAGGCTGATTTTATATACTAGAAAAAGAGCTAAAGGTCAAAAACTAAAACAATGTAATTTCGGTGTAGAAGCTATTATTTCCTATTATTAAAAGGCGGCCGTTTTTTCATTTTTCTGTAAAACTTCTTTAAATAGATCGGAAAATATTTTTTGAAGTGTGTATTTTACATAAATAAATAACACAAGCATCTTAAGTGCAAAAGCGAACATTTATTCATTTTAAATTAAAGATTGATTTTATTGGCACCCATTTTAAACTAACTAGGAAGAACTAACGAGGAAACTAATTTCTACAGTGTTTGAAAATACTGCATCATTGAAAAATACACTGTAAATGAGATAAATGTCAAATATAATGCAATGTTATTTCAATGGAGAGATTATCATTTTCTCATTTTTTTATACACTTCTCTGAGTTGACCAAAACACTATTTTTGAAGGGGGGCTTTTAGATAAATAAATAACATAGGCATCTTCAGTGTCGAATTATCGTCGAACTAGAGCTACCCATGAGGGCTATTGGTCATAGTTAAGTGACGAGCCGACACCTGATTAGGCACCAATGCAAATTTTAAGAGCGTGATCGTACGGAGAGTCGGGACGTTGAAGGATATTTAACGTACACTCTCTCCACACAGGGTGTTATTCTTCTTGCATTTTTTGGCTGTACGAGTCGCTTATAGGTCGTCAGCTATGGTTGGCGAGATGGTAAGTCGATTCATATATAACTTAAAGATTGCGGGTTCGAAAAGCGCATAGCGCAAAGCCTTTACTTGATTTAAAAAAGTTTGCATATTTAATGGATATATTTTTCTAGAATTAACCTTATTTAATACAGAAAGTTTCTATTTTGCTTTTTTTCTGGACACTCTTCCAGTTAAAAGCTACTCGTCCAGTTAGATTGGAATGGTTTTTTTGGTAGTGTGTTAGTTAAATTTAATGGTTTAAAATAGTACTAACTGGATTTTTGAATTGTGTTAATTTGAATTAACTGCAAAAGAAAGCTGGAAATTAAATTAAAAAATAACTTGTTTGTTCTTTCAAAAATATATTTGTTGTATGTGAAAATCCCCCCTCCCCCAAAGCATTTAAAAAAAAATGTTATTAAGAATTTAGGTGGAAACTCTTATAGGTAAAGGAGTTAAAGTAATCGTCACTCTTATATTTGTATTTAGACTAGTCGTAATATGCTCTTTTAACTATACAAACATCAGGAGTTATTTGTGGAATAAAACTCAATCTCTAAAGTCATTTAAACTTTTCTCAAAACCAACAAAGTAACACATATTTGGGCAGATGGATTGTGATAGTCCACGGCAATTGTTGGGATTTTTAGTTGATTGAAATGCAGTTTAAATAGTGAATTTGTTCTAGATTTCCGCTTCTATTAACATTCAACGTGTTTTATATTTATGACGTGCAAGTTTTACGAGAGCTAAATGGGAACTGCCTTTATTATCAACGATAGGCTGTGTCCTGACTACGACATCAAATGCCACAAAGGCAACAAATGCAACAAAAACAAATGCAACAACCGCAATTTGTACATGCATGCGCAACGAAAACACTGACGCACGGTTACTGCACCTCAACTGTGACGTACGGTGTTTTAGCTTTTTAACGCATGCCTCAAATGTCTACGAGAATACTCTGATTCGGTGTACCTTGCGCTATGATAACTTGAGACAGAAAAACCGAATTTATCATTTGCAACTTTTCAAATAACCAAATTTAAGCCAAAAAAGCAATTAAAAATTCCACTCTCGCCAAGTAACCCTGATAAAAGTTGCAAGTAAAGAATCCAAGATAGTTGCAACTTTTACTATTTAAAGCCATGTTAACATGTTAACTTGTTGTAGGGTTGCTATTGTCAATAAAAAAAATAAAGAGAAAAAAATAATAAAAGAGGTAATTGAAGTAGAAGTACATAAACTACTTTTCAATCAATTGAATTAAATTTTTTCAAGACTGTAAATTTCTGCATTTAGTTTGGGATTTGTGCAAAGTATTTTTGCTTGTGTTTTTATTAATCCTTTTTTTAAACTTATGCGTGACTTAAATGTTATTTTGTCAACAGCAGAGTTTTAAAATAATGTTTAAAATTAGGTGGACAAATTTAGATTTTGAAATTTTGAAACATTTATTGATGATATTTTTTTAATATATAGAGATTAGGTTTCATTTTATTAGCATTAATATTTTTATGACAATGGAGTAAGGGTACTTTAAGTACAATTTTAGAAATCAATTTAATACACAATAATATAACAATGAACTATTATTGGTATAAATTATTAATAAACTTATTTACTAGTAAAGATTATTTATTTTTATTTATTTATTAAAATATCATTTATATAATATTTTGAGTAATTATTGTCTTTTATTTAAAAAAATGTAGCACTTTTTTTATATGACCTTTATTGATTCTGTGCTTGCCTCAAAAGGATTTTTTTTATTTAAAAAATCTAGCTGTCGTTCTTTTTACCATAAGGGTTTTCTTTTTTTATATATTAAGGAAAATTTCAATTTGTTATTTAACTCTTAATATAAAAATATTAGGCCCAATCACTCTGGCGTAGTGGTCAGCGCTTCTTGCTCTTATTCCGTAGACCCGGGTTCGTATACGGGTCCGGTAGGCCATGATTATACTCAGCTCTTCATTCGACCACCTTCTACACAATGATTACTAAGCTTGATTTTGATTGGAAAGTCAACTGAAGGTCCATTGTCGAACTAGCCACTTGGCATGGACAATTAATATCGCTCGTGTAAGCACGGCTATTAGGTTTGGGCAAACTTTAATTAGTACGAAAAATATAAAAAATGAATTAAAAAATCTCAAAGCATTTCCAATTCAAATGTAATAAAAGTTAAAAATCTATTGTTATTAATACCAAAACAATTAAATTTTTTACACTGAGTTTTAATCTATATATATAATACTCTTATACGGCGCCTAAATTTCCTTATATTTCTATCTCTGGAATGGCAACAATCGAAATGAACAAAAATACTACTAATTTCAAAATGTCCGACTGAAAACAACAAAAAAGTGTTTCTTCAGGAATGGCTTGAAAAAGGGAAAAACAACTATAAATAGTATGCACAAAACATAGTTCGATACGGCAGAAAAACATTGAATGTATTTTTTTGAGAAAAGCACTACGAAATAACACAAGGATTGACAATTTCGGGAATGACTGCAATAAAGCCAAAAAGTGAAAAACAACCATAAATATTATGTGCTAAACATTGTTCAATACGGCAGTAAAACAGTTTTTTGAATAAAAACTCATCGATTTATAAAAAAGTGGAACGTTAAAATGCCGAAGAATTGATTTTAAAAAAGTAAATAATTATTTAAAATCGTTAAGCATATAATTAATAAAAGATTGGTATAAAAACACTTCATAATAAATTATATGCATATAAGATTTAAATGGATTAACATTTAAAAAATGGGAATGCAATTGCTAATTTCGCCAAAGGTGGCCATAATACCAATTTGTCGGGGTAACCAGATTTGGCGTAAAATTACGACGTTTAATGTATGCAAACTTAAATTATAATTTCGATTAACTGAAATTAATAAAAAACGCGTGGAATTCACGTGGTTAGCTACAATACAGTTACCTCAATATATATTTGTTAACGTTATTTCATAGTTGAAAAAGAAAAATTCAATTTGTTTTTAAACAAAGTTTCTAAGCGTTAACGGCTACCACAGTTTCCAATTTAGTTACAAATGAATCTTAGTCAAGCAGCGAAATATTTTCGCAATAATTTTCGCAGGGAAATCGCTAGAAGAAGTGAAACTCCGGAGCAAGCAAACACTCGAATTTTAGGTTAACCTAAAGGACCATGTCTGGATTTGGCGCCAAGTCGAAAAATGTCGCCAAGTCAAATTGACAACAATCCGAGTGTTTGCCAAGTCTATATTGTCATCCTGAAATGACAACAAATACTTACTCAAAATGCTCAAAACTGAAAATGTCTGCTGAAGTGAACATAAAAGATTTCTTTACTAAAAAATATCGTGGCATTTGCAATCGTAGATATTTTAAAATAAGAAAATCAGAACTCAACACTTTGCTGCACAAAACAATGTGCACAATAATATTTTAAGAAATGATTTCGTATTTTGGTAAATTTAAACTTAATAAACTTAAACGTACCAGGGAGAATTTTCTAACATAACAGATTTAATAAAAACGTAGAACATTAAAATGCCGAATAATTGATTTAAAATGAGAAACTAATTATTTACAATCATGAAGCATATAATTAATAAAAAATTATAATAAAATAGATTCGGATTAAAATGTATGCAGTTAAAATTTAAATGGATTAACATTTAGAAATTAGTAATGCAACGCGAGAGCGCGATCTCCGTTTAAAGTTTAACCTAAAAATAACAAATAAAGATCAAGGTTGCCATATAACTTAATTCAGGTTTCTGTGGGTTTAAGAAATTAACCTAATTTTATTTTAAAAAGGATACTAAAGGCTAGACTAAAATATTGCAATGTACGGTGAGTGAGCGAAGCGAGCCTGGATCGCGAAGGGATCCAAAGGGAACTGCGCAAGCAGTTCCCCGGGGGTTGGCGAGCGATAGCGAGCAGGGGGTGTGCCCCCTAGTATTACTAAAAAATTTTAACTTTTTCATATCAATGTTGAAATAAAGGTCTTGCGTTTGAAAAAAACCTACTATTTATTTGGCGAAAAAAACGGCATTGCTTGGCATCATTGCATTCATATTGCATCGCTTGGCGGTTGCCAAGTTTTGTTGCATTTGTTGCCTTTGTAGCATTTGATGTCGTAGTCAGGACATAGCCTTACGAATACAGTTAACAAACATAACACAGTTACAGTTATAACACAAATATACAACATCTCCTTTTTTAAAAAAAAATTAAACTCTTAGCTCAGATTACAATATGAACACTGCAATTGAAACCAGCAGTATAAAAATTAACATTCAATTACACATTAAAAATACAATTAAAATTACAATGAACAGCCCAATTTTATGAAACTTGCAGTCTGTCTGGTGGTCTTACACCCCGACCATATCTAGTGACAATTTGTTCAGGTGGAGCGTTCATACTAACAGCCTCTTTAACACTACATTCAGGAAAAGTTTGGGCATCATCATTTACATGAAAATTTGGGCTGTTTTCAGATGGTCTCAAATGCACAAGATTTCTTCTTAAGATATTATTTTCCTCATTTTCTACATAGTAAGGTCTTGGAGCACCAGCAGTACTTACTACTTTACCCGGTTCCCACATATTTTTGTTTTGAATTAAAATATTCTGATTTGGTTTTAACTCTGGAAGGGGTTTTGTAAACCTATCATAATATGATTTACAATCATTTTGTTTTTGCACAATTTGTTGCCTGACTTTAAGTTGCACCTCAGGGATCAACAAACTTTTACTGACGGGAACTTTTGTTCGAACTCTCCTACTCATTAGTATTTCGGATGGAGATATTTCTAGCCCTTTTATTGGTGTGTTTCTATAGTCCAATAGAGCTATTTCTACATTTCCCTTGCACTTTCTTAAAATATTTTTAGCTATTTTAACCGCGCTTTCAGACTATCCGTTTGATTGGGGAAATTTAGGACTACTAGTTATCACTTCAAAGTCGAATTCTTTCGCAAACTTTTTAAACTCAACAGAATTGAAAGGCATGTTATCAGACACAGTTACTCTGGGAATACCATGACAGGCAAATACTCTCTTTAATTTACAAATTACTTAATAGCACGTTTGTTGTATAAGACAAGCAATTCAACCGACTTAGATAAGTAATCAACCCAAACTAAAAATTCCCTTCCTCCAAACTGCAATATATCCATTCCCACCTTTTCAAAAGGTAAATCTGGAATTTCATGTGGAACTAACCTTTCTTTTACATTACTATTCTTAAATTTTTCACATTCAATTTTTCCCACTTAGCAATTAAATTTTCAATGTCATTTGCCATTCCTGGCCAGTACAACAATTGTTTTGCCCTAGATTTAGTTTTTTCCATACCAAAGTGACCCTCATGCAGAATATGCAACATGTCCTTACGCATTTCTGATGGGACCACAATTTTATCTTTACGAAATACAATATTGTCATCTACAACTAAATCATTTTTAAACTTAAAGTAAAACTTTACGTTTTCAGGTAGGCTGTCTTTAGAGTTTGGCCAACCATTTTTATAAGCTCAACAATTTGACTCAAAATTGCATCATTTTTAGTTTTAACCTTAAATTCTTTTAACCTGATATGACTTACATGTAAGTGTTGAGTAGCTTTAACACAGTGTTCAATTTCATCTAGGAAAGGTTCAGAATCTATTTCTTGCCTGTTAAATGACCTAGACAATAGATCAGCAACAAACATATATTTACCTGGTAAATATTAAACATTCAAATCATATCTATACAATTTTAATTTCATTCTTTGTAACCTAGGAGAAATTACATTATTATTCACAATTTTTTTTTGCATGATTGAGACCAACGGCTTGTGGTCAGTTTTTATGATCACACTTCTTCCATAAATATAATTATGAATTTTTGTATTGGCAAACACAATACTTAGAAACTCTTTCTCAATTTGGGCATAGTTTTTCTCCGCATTATTTAACCCTCTGGATGCAAAAGCAATTGGTTTTCCATTTTGTAGTAAGCAACAACCCATGCCATCTTTAGATGCATCACATTGCAAAACTATTTCTTTGTTGCCATCAAAATTACCCAAAACAGGAGCATTAGTAATTTTACATTTTAACTCATTTAATGCACTGGTATGCTTAGGCATCCATTGAAACTCAACATTATGTTTAAGTAATTCATATAACGGAGCACTAATACTACTCATATTTGGGACAAACTTTCTTAGATTCCAGCTTATCAATATCTATTATTGTTTAAATTGAAAATCGTGTGGTGTTTCATACCTCTAGTTTTTTATTTAATGTGTTTACTTAAAAAGCAAATTTAACCTTCTCGAAAATTCCTTTCACTAAGCCTTGTTATTATTATAGATTAAATTTCCTATGAATTTTAAACCTTTATTGTGACAAATGAAGTCTTCAATAAGTTATGGTGATATGATGTCGTAAAAAGGATTTTTTTACGAAAGACTATATTTGGTGCCTTTCTCACTGTTTAATATTTCTTTAACTGTTAGAATATTGCTAATAAAAATTGTTTTAGAGAAGAGTTTGAGTTGATTCATTTAACAGCTACACATATGCCTTTTTAAATCTTGCATAAGTCTAGAGCCATGTATGCTGTTATGTATTTCTAAACCTTGATATGCAACTCAGAAGCATTTTTTAAAATTATCTTTACTTAAAGTGCTGAAAAGTAACTTTTCTTCCTCCAAAATTTGAGATTTTACACGATTTTGTCTGCTTTGTAGCTTACAATTGACAGCATGAAACACACTAGGGAACCATTTTATAGAAAAAACTGGTTGCGACAAATTTTATAAATACACCAGCATTGAAAAATACACTGGAAGAGCTAAAAAAAGTCAAAAAACCAAAACAATGTAATTTCAGTTGAGAAAAGGTTAATTTATTGCTTTCCTGTTAAACTTTTTTTTGAATGGAAAATTATTTTTTAAATGTGTATTTTAAATTAAACAAGAAGTTCATAAAGAACTAAAATAGCCTACTTTCCTGTTACTTAAATACTTACTGAAGTTCTAATCGGGAAAAAAAACTAGGTTCCTAAAGTAAATATCATCAACAGCCGTTTCTACACTAGATTTATACACATTAGAAAAAAAATCGAAACACAGCAACCAGCTATAATTTAAACTTCTAAAAGCCAAAATCAACTATTTTCCTTAATATTCTTTTATAAATTAATTAAAAATTATTTATCATCTGCTCGTGATTTATTTGTAGTTCGAAGAATAATTAAATATTTATTGATAACAAAAGTACTGAAACTACTCCGAACTGCATTAAAAAATAAGAAATGTAAATTAAAACTAAGCATAATTGCATGCAAAAGTATGCCTTGCCGCTTTCTTGGTACATAATTAATGAATAATCAAAGAATCAAATTGTGCTACATTTTATGACGTCATTCCAAACTGATTCATGAAAATATTATTTTGCTTCAAATATGTTTAAATAAATAAAGTTTCTCATGCCATTGTTGATTTGGCAACAGTGATTTAAATGACTCAAAATTGAATTTCAATGCTAATTCAATGGGAAATTCGCCGAAAGATAGTAGATTTATGTCCGTCCGGACGTACAGACAGACGGACAAAAAGTATGAAAGTTGGGTATCTGAGGTCATAGCTTTCTAACAAAAAAAGAATTTTTAAGATCCGATGGATAGAACCGATTTTGGAAGGAGGGTACGGACAGACAGACGGACAGACAGACAGACGGACAGACAGACAGACTGACAGACGGACAGACAGACAGACAGACAGACAGACAGACAGACAGACGGACAGACAGACAGACAGACGGACGGACAGACAGACAGACGGACAGACAGACAGACGGAAAGACCAACAGACATACGAACAGACAGGCAGATGGACATCAACCGCATTTCAATACCTACAGTGATTTAAATGACTCAAAATTGAATTTCAATGCTAATTCAATGGAAATTCGCCGAAAGATAGTAGATTTATGTCAGTCCGGACGTACAGACAGACGGACAAAAAGTATGAAAGTTGGGTATCTGAGGTCATCTGAGACAGACGGACAGACAGACTGACGGAAAGACAGACAGACATACTAACAGACAGACAGATGGACATCAATCGCATTTCAATACCTACAGTGATTTAAATGACTCAAAATTGAATTTCAATGCTAATTCAATGGGAAATTTGCCGACAGATAGTAGATTTATGTCCATCCGGACGTACAGACAGACGGACAAAAAGTATGAAAGTTGGGTATCTGAGGTCATAGCTTTCTAACAAAAAAAAGAATTTTTAAGATCCGATGGATAGAACCGATTTTGGAAGGGGGGTACGGACAGACAGACGGACAGACAGACAGACGGACAGACAGACAGACAGACAGACGGAAAGACAGACAGACATACGAACAGACAGACAGATGGACATCAACCGCATTTCAATACCTACAGTGCTTTAAATGACTCAAAATTGAATTTCAATGCTAATTCAAAGGGAAATTCACCGACAGATAGTAGATTTATGTCCGTCCGGACGTACAGACAGATGGACAAAAAGTATGAAAGTTGGGTATCTGAGGTCATAGCTTTCTAACAAAAAAAGAATTTTTAAGATCCGATGGATAGAACCGATTTTGGAAGGGGAGCACGGACAGACAGACAGACAGACAGACGGACATCGACCGCATGTCAATACCTACTTTTTCATTTTTTTTAATTCTTTCGAATTAAAAAAAGAAAAGTAGGCTAAAAATAACAGACATTTTCAGTGCAAAAGCGAACATTTATTCTTTTCAAATTAAAGACTGGTTTTATTATTGGCACCCATTTTACAGAGGAAACTAGTTTCTACAATGCTTCAAAATACTGCATCATTGAAAAATACACTGTAAATGAGCTAAAGTTCAAAAACTAAAGCAATTTAATTTCGGTAGGGAAAAGATAATTTCTCGTTTTTTCTGTTGGCTAATTCCACGTAACTGTGGTGTAAGTCCCAATTTAAAAGGAGATTACAAGCTTTTTAAATTCAATTCTTTGAAAACACAATTAAATTAATTAAAACACATTACATTATTTAGTTTTAATAAGTGTTAATCAGCTATTCCGCTAATTTTTTTCCACTTAATGTTAAAAGTTATAGTTATAATCCGTTTTTACAAACGTGACTTACTCTACAGAAAGTACAATTTGCATGGAATTAACCTGTTAAACTTCCATGAGTTAATCAAAAATCTATCTTTGAAATGTGTATTTTACACAAATAAATAACACAGGCATCTTTAGTGCAAAAGCGAACATTTATTCATTTCAAATTAAAGACTGATTTGATACAGCTCAGCAAAAAAGTTGTCCTTAGCCTTGTAGCTCCTCTAGCCACACCTGCAAGTACGGCGACGCCTTCCGACACATCGCCCACCAGGGAGGCCCCTTCGTCGACAGCTGCGTTGACAGAGGAATTGTCGGGGACATCCGCCATCGTCAGCTACTACGCCACCGTCGTCGATGGGTGCAGCTGAAAGTCAAGTCAACTCATTAACGACGATTGGATAGAAGATTTGCCAAGGCAAAATAAGCATCATTTATTTTCTTTCGAAAATTCAATAATTATTTGTTATCGTTTGATAACATAATTTATATTTCAAAGAATAAACATGTAATATTCCTCGCTTTTAAATAGAAGGAAAACATTTCATATCAATGTACAATCAAAGAATCTCTTTGTGAAATATATTTGACGTCATTTCAAACTGATTTATGGCACAAAAATAAATTTATTTTAATTTATTGTTTAAAAGAATTAAAGTTTCTCGAGCGATTGTTGCGAATGACAATGATGATTTAATTCTAATAAAAATGGCTTCGTTTGCTTTTTAAATGAGCTTTAAATTTTGCAGTTTTTTTTTAAATAATCGAAGTACTTCGAATTCTAATTTATTTCTGAGATTTTCAATGTCTTCTAATTTCGATGCGCTGAATTTTTGACTTATCGCACTTGTCTGTAGCATTTGTAGTTTGGGATATGAAAGTGGGTGACAGACGGACGGACGGACTGAACGATTATAATACTTTCCACTTCTTACGTTATAAACGTAGTGAGGAAGCTAAAAAATGAGTTATTAATGCATTTAGTCGGCAAAGAAGGTATTAATAGTATTCGCAAATGGGTCATTAATGGGTAAAAATGAAATGTCAAGTTAATTTTTTTATTGTAGTTAGTTTAACCTCGCAAAATCCTACTAATATATTCTGTATGTAAGGGAGCCTGGGGAGCCATGGCCATAAGGGAGACTTGGTCCACCTATTAATTTTAGTATTTAAAAACATTTTAGCATTTTCTCAATTGAAGGTAATCAAAGCTACTGTTGTCAGCAGATAGCCACATTAGTTTTTTTTTGCTACTTTTTTGCATTGAGGTGAAAATAAAAAAAAGAAAGTTTCTCACCCCAAAAAGTAAACATTTTAGACATAATTTGTAAGATTTTTTCAGAAAAACCAATCCAATTAAGTTTAAGTATATAGTATTTTTAAAATACTGTTATATTAAGGTTTTATTTTAGCTATAAAGTTTGTGCAATGCAGTAGGCTTCAAAGCACCATGTGTCATTCTTTACGAAATGTCTAGGTGGGGAGGGTTGGCCACTCTATGTAAAGGAGGGTTGGCCACTGGACCAAGGCTCCCTAAGTGAACTAGTTATGAAAATCAATACATAATCTTTATCAAACACACGGTTAATAATAACGTATGATTATAACTTTATGAAGGTAATAGATTGATTATTAGTATTTGTTCTTGTTTAGAATAAAATGAAAACCTCAACTAAATCAAACTTATCATTTATGACCAAATATCTAACTTTTTCTGCAAAAACTATATAAGTTATTAATTCAAGTATAATAATACTTCATATTAATATTAAGATATCAAAAGATTTTTTCTTTATAGGGGGAGGGGGACGAACGAGTAGCTTTGAAAGTGCGCTTTGACTTTTACAGTTTGCGCCGTTAAAATAAAAAAAAAATTCAAACTGAAGCTTATATTCTTGTGCATTTTAATGTGTGTATAAACTGAATAAAATATATTTAACATAAATATAAAAAATTATTTGTTATAGACAATATTAGAATTTTTAATTCTTACAATACTAGAAAAATGTATTAGAATTCCAGAGTGTTGAATTATAATATAATTTTTTTTTACATTTAATGCTTACAAAATTAATTTGAAATATTTATTATTTTGTCCTTTAAAATTAGGCATTTTTGCATGTCCAAGTTTCTAAGTTTTAAAAAACAATATATTTTAAAAAGAAAAAATGTATTATTTATATTATCACTATTATATACGTGTTGCTAATAAAATTTCCTTTAATATGTGCTATTACATGAAACTTTTAGTGCAAAAATAAAATTTACAAAAATTAAATTCTGAAACTATGGCCAAGGCTCCCCAGTCTCCAGTACACTGAGTGGCCGAATTATTATGACCACCCCTCAATTCCAAATTTTTATGCCAACCCTTCTATTTGACCAACTCTTCATCTTAGCACTGCGTGAATTCTTCTTGGAATAGTTTCTATGAGATTTTTGGTAGGTGGTTTGAGGAATCTAGACTATATTATATGAACTTCACGTTTCAATTCTTAAAGATTTGAAGGCACTGGATCCAGCTGCTTGATGGCTCGTTCGATTTCATCCCACAAATTCTCGTTTGGGATGGGGTCTGGTTACTGTGCAGGCCTACGAAGTAAGGTAAAGTTCCACCATGCCCTTTGAACCATTTGAGAGCATTGCGAGCTCTTTGACGGCAGAGTACACCAGTAAAATATCTGGGTGTGATTGATTTATGATAATACTTAAAAACCATCAGACATTGTTTAACGGAAATCAAAGGACAGAACAATGTCCAAGAAAACATACATATTTGCTAGAAGTTATTAGTTGAAAAAAGATCTTAACAAATAAATATTTGAGGTTTTCTGCTGGGCAGCTGGATGTTTTTTTTACAACAATTCTATTTTGAACCTCAGCTTGTCAAGCTTTTCACCTACCTGTCACACTAAAAGTTTTTTTGCGACCATATACACTGTTAAAATGTTTGGTGCAAGATTGCACCGGAATCGAAGAACTTTTCAGCTGTAGCCACTTTTTCAAGTGTGAATTTACCAATTTTGCGGCAAAACCAAAACTTGGGTGCGCTGCAAAAAATAGTAAAATAACGCTCCAAATAGTGGTACCAGCAGGAAAGTTCCAGGATTCCGGTGAAACATTTTAACTTTGTATTTTCCACTAATAATGACTTGGTCTCGACCTAACTTTTAACCGAGTAACTAAGTTTGCATACAATGATCCTACAATTAACTGAATGGGTATAAAAAAACATTAAATAGTCAACACCAATTTCAAATCAGAAATATAAAAGCAACCCAGTACTTACGTCCGCAGTATCTCTCCGGGATGCAGATCCCGTACCAGTTCCTGTAGAACCCTGGGATGCAGTCGCAGCCCGGGGTGCAGTCGGTGACGCACACTGTCCTCTGGCCGCAAGTGTTGCACTCATTCACGCACTCCACCTCCACCTCGTTCCAGTTGCAGTACTGGCTGCTGGCCACTGGAAGGGAAAAACATTCAGCCAAATCAATAGAGCCCGCTTTAACCGTAACCGAGAAGGTAGGGTAACACAGTACCTCAAAAGTTCTTTAAAACGTTTATCTGTGTGTTTTTCCCTTTGTAATTTTTTCTATACAAGTTTTATATCAGGTAAAGAAATTATAAAATCATAGCAGTGGCAGTCAAAATTGTTCGTTAACCTCAAAAATTTTAGTACTTTTAAAATTTATCAAAAACTGTTGTATATGGATTGTATTAATTTTTACTCAAGGAATGTTTGCATGCTGTTGAAAAGTTATGGCAGAATATGCATCAATATCCTATTGTAAATTCACGGTGTAGCATATAATGCAGCAAACATAGTAGCAAATTTAGTGGAGTTAAATTTGTTGTATGTTCTAAAAACAGTTATGCGCAGGGTATGTAACAATAGTCTAGTATAAGTTCATAACTGGAAAGAAAAAGTTGTGGGATTGAGCCCAGTAATACATTAATTCATGACTTTGCTATATCTAAAATTGTGTTGAATTTAATGTTATTTTTAAAAATATCTTAATTTGTGCAATGCAATATAAATTCTAAAAATGGATTTCTATTTATTATATAAGCTATGTAACGAGTCTTTTGAATCAACTGACGCCTCGTCCGACCTTTTCCAAAACCTTATCTTTATTACAGTTTAGCCTATGCAAGGTATTCTACAGCTATCTATGCCTAAAATTTCGAAAGTTTATTAATAAATCGTTTATAATATTACCAAATTTCGGAACCATAACCTCTAACAGAATAATTTATTCTACCAATAAAATATTATATGCTATGGTAAAATTTTTAACTATAAATATTTATCGTCATTCTAAACTAACTTATACCATTTTTTTTTTCATTTTTCTATAGATATTTTAAATAAATAAAGGATCTCGTGTAATGATAATTTAAAAGAATAAGAAAATGGTCTTTTATGCTTTTTGAATGGAAACTAAATTTGGCATTTTTAAAAAATAAAGTACTTTAAATTCGAATTTTTTTATAAGATTTTCACTGACTTACTGACTTCTAGTTGTGATGAGCTGAATATTTTGACGTATTACATTTGCATGTAGCATTAATAGTTTGGTCTATGAAATTGGGTGACCGCCAGATGGACGGACACCTTTATAAAAGCTTCTACTATTTACGTAATAAAAGTAGTGTGGAAGCCAAAAGAGAAATGAAAATGCGATTTAACGTTCCTGGCTTTCAAGTATTTAAAACTATAAGTACTAGTATATTTTTATATATACTCAAATAATTCAAAAACAACTCACCTGCAACCAGCAGGATACATGAAACGAGAAACAAACTTCTGTTGTACATAGTTTGGCTGGATCGTTGAAATGCGATGATTTTGGTGGTCCAATGCTGCTTATATATAGCAGCCAGAAATTTCACACAATGGGGTATTCATTTCCTAAATTTGCAATTCGGACACTTTCGTCGAGGACAAAACTCTGCATTTTTGTCATCTGTTGATTTTGTAATATTTTATGCTTAGTAGTTTCGTGATAATGAATTGATCCTTATGATCCTTACAATATATTATATCAAATGTAGTAAGAGAGAATTGAAAGTAATTAGTAAATCCGTTGCAGCGTAATTGGTCAAATGAACGATTTTTTTACTGAAAAATAAATTGTAAGGAAATTTGGTTTAGTTATTCAAATAGAGTAGAAATTACGCATTTCAAACATTATGAGTCAATAAGTATTTAAAACTTTCAGAAAGCATTTACATATAAATTACATTTGGATGAATACTTGTGATTTTTTACAATGCATACTTAAAATTCTATAAAAGAAATATTTAATAATGCAACGAATTATTTGTGTGTCGAAAATGTCAATATTTTCTTTTCTCACATTTTTCAATTTCTTGGATTCATTGGCAAATTTTAAGAAAATCACTGTCAAAATGTGAAACTAAAACTCAAAGAAAATACTAAAAGAAAAAAAATTGTGAAAGAACAAAAACTATCCTACTTTTCTGTTACCTTAATACTCATAGAAATTCTAATAGTACAGACATTCAGACAAAAAGCATTAAAGGTAAAAAAAAAAGCAACCTGGTTTCGTCTTTGTGTAAGATAGAGATCTGCGTTATACTCAATCAGATCTGCCAACTCAAACAAAAAGGCCAGAGAAGCTCTCTGCGATGTCACGCTATCCGTCCATTTCGGAGTTGCCGGCTGTTCCGAAAGGGGGGAACGAAACCTGTTCAGAACTTTAAAAATATAGTCGGCCGAGCTCGAATATGCTACCTACTTTTTCTTCGGAAAAGTTGACACTCCGAACCATACGGATTGCATGACGTCCCGAAGAGCTTCTGTGGCATTAAAATTGAGTGTAGCACGGCTAGGCGCGTTCTAGCCACGCTATTGTAATTGCGGCGTTAATAATGCGTCAGCTCTCATTTTGAAAAAAAGAGAAAATACTTAGAGATAACTTTATTGATATGAAAACAAAAATAGATAGATAGATTGAACAAGTTTATTAAACAACTTTTCTAAGATAGAGATCTGCGTTACGAGACAAGTTTATTAAACAACTTTTCTAAGATAGAGATCTGCGTTTATTTATTTAATATATTATTATAAAATTATTATTATAAGCAAGATACACTTTGATGTGGAACATAGCCTGAAACTTTGTAAGATTTTGTTTTCTTAACGTTTCAAATAATTCATAACACTTTGTAAACCAGGATTGTTGAAAGTACATTTTCTTCACTGTTGCTTCTTCTTTCATATCAGTTTTACTGCATTAGATTTACTGCAAGCCTATTAATGTTAGGACATCAAAAATTTTATAAAAAAATTCAGTGCTCAAAACATTTAAATGTAATCTGAATTTGCGTAAGAGATTTTTGTGATTATTTTGTCGAAAAAATTGTAAAATAATTATATATGCATGCAATGTTTTTAAAAATTACTCGCGATTTCTAAAGATTCACAAATTTAATTCCTTTTTCTTTGAGCTAAATGAAACTGAAATTTCAACTCATATAAATTACGTATTATGAGTATATAATCAGCATAGTTAAAAATGAAATCTGCTTTTTTTAACCTATCGAACCAAAATATGTAAATTTCGAATGGATTCTATGATTTATTAATATTTTACCAATTACTTTTAATTGGAAAACTTAAAATTAAAACTTTTATTATCTTGAAAAGAAAATATATGGGGATAAAATTTGTCTTATTTCTTCAAGCAAACATTAGTTTACTTTTCAAATAAAACGCAAGACTCACTACACAACTGCTTAATTACTTATTTTTTAAAACTTCTACCACAAGTGGAAGGATATTTCAATATTTGTCTTCGTATGTAACGATTTTAAGGTTAGAGCAACAATCAAAGAAACAAGTAGGTTTGTAACAGAATCTGTCACTTAACTCGCTTCCACATATTTGTGTTTAACAGGAAAAAACGCGCCAAACACAACATTAATTCTATATTTAACATTTACAAGCTAAATTTGGCTAGTTTCATTTATTTTATTTCGAAAATTCAATAATTATTACTTATCGTTTGCAAAAATCAATTTATATTTTAAAGAATAAATGTCATATTCCTCGCTTTTAAATAGAATGAAAACATTTCATATCAACATATAAGGATTCCGTAGTGAAATATATTTGACGTCATTTAAAACTGATCGATGTCGCAAAAATAAATTTATTTTAATTTATTGTCTAAAAGAATTAAAGTTTCTCGAGCGATTGTTGCGAATGGCAAATGTGATTTAATTCTAATAAAAACAGGGCCTTTAGCTATTTGTAATTTAAAGTTTTAAACGCCAAAATTAACTATTTTCATTAATCTTCTTTCTCAGATTTAATAATTAGACTTTATCGTTTGCTAAATTTGTTTAAAGTTCGAAGAATAATTATGTAATCTTTTTAATAAATATTTTTGTCGCCACAATTTCCCATTTACATTTCTTTCGAAAATTCACTTATTTATAGTTTGTTCAATTAATTTACAGTTCAAAAAATATATAATTTGTACAATTGATGCTTTAAAAATAAAAGCGAAACTTAGCATATTTTTTTTATGCCAAGTTAGAATTCTCTATGCATCTTTCTTCATACATATATATAGAACCATTAAAAGAACTCTATTGTGATAATACAACAATCCAAACCGAATTATATCACATAAATAAATATTTTTTCAAGTGTGTTTATTTTTATTTTAACAAAAGTTTCTCGTACGTTTAACGAAATGGCAACAGTGAGAATATTGAATAAAAATGGAATTTGCATGTTATTTCAATGTAGATTAAATTTTTAGTTATTTAAATTTCAAATAAGCCTCTAGTTTAAATTTTTTAATGAAATTTGGCATGTAGCCAAATCTGATTTTTTGCTTCAAAATGACGTATCCCACTTGTCTGTGGGACTTGTGGATGACAACAGTGAAAATATGGATAAAAATAGAATTTGCATGTTATTTCAATGTAGATAAAAAAAATTTAGTAATTTAAATTTTAAATAAACTTCTAATTTAAATTTTTTAATGAAATTTGGAATGTAGCCTAATCTAATTTTTTGCTTTAAAATGACGTATCCCACTTGTCTGTGGGACTTGTGGTTCTTTCTGTGAAAGTGGGTGACAGACAGACGGACAGACAGACGGACTGAACGATTATAAAACCTTCCACTTTTTACGTTATAAACGTAGTGTGGAAGCTAAAAAATGGTCTTGTTCCTGTGAATATGATTAAGATTAGATCAGAGTAAACTGTTAGTTTAAGATTAGATCAGTAAACTAGGATTGCCTATAGCTAATTGTTAACTATAAAAATGCTATCAATAGTAAATACTAAAATAGTACTTTATTTGTTGAAGTTCAGAATTTCAGCACTCAACGCGGTTGTCATCAATATGGTTTGACAATGGTTAACTATCGAGGTCGCGTGTATGAGAGAGACGCGGCTGTATAATTCCTATATATGTATGTATGTATGTTTCGCCTTTATTTTCTAAGGAAATATTTACCACAGGAATTCAACCAAAATAATTTTGGTAACTTTTATTCGTAGTTGTTTAAATAAACGTAAGTGTCGCAAACTCTAATTCCACATATCTTTAAGGGGGAATGGGCGCGCTGGACCACGGGTTTCCAAACTCAAGTGCCTCAGTGTTTATCCAATGGCGAAAAAAACTATTTTCTCTGCCACATTTCTCCGGCTGTATTGAATATTTTTACAAACGGTTTTTTTTAAATGATAAATGTAGACAACTTACAGGTTCCCACCTTCCCACTTTTTGAAATTGCTTCGAATATTTTGTGTAAAATTATTTATTGAAAATTAAAAAAAATGTTAGAACCAATTTCAAAAAGTGGAAAGGTCGGGACCTGCAAGTCAGCTACATTTATCACATAAAAAAATCCGCTTGTAAAAATATCAATACAGTTGGAGAAATGTGGCAGAGAAAATATTTTTTTCTCCATAGGATTAACACTGATGCACTTTACTTTGGAGAACAGCGGTCCGGCGCGCCCATTCCCCCTTAACATGTTGGTTGGTTAGAATTTTTCAGCTCAAGATTCGATTTAGGCAAGGATGTTTTTGAGTCTCCTCTGAACTACGTAAGGAAAAGTAGAAATAACTTTTTCTTCAATAATTTTTTTTAAAACCTAAGTATATATGGAACGAATATGAATTTCGATCCGGGAGCAAGCATATTAACGAACGATTTTAATTATGACCAATTTCATATAGTTAACCATCCAAGTCTCCTATCTTAAGAAACAAATTTAATTTTTTCCTCATAAGTAATTAAGATTATACAAATTTCTTTTTTTATTGGATGTTAAAATTTTTATTTTTTTGTTGGGAATTTTTTTGAACAGTTTGTAAAGTAAATTCTATTAAATATTATTTTTTAATTAAGCAAAACTGAAACATTTCTTTATTTTTTCAGAAAAAAATAATTCACATTTAATTCGAGTAAAATAGTTTTTAAAAAATTAGAGTAATTTTTTTTCATGTTTCAAGTCAATACAAAGAGAAATAAAAAAAAAATAACTTAAAAATACCTTGTAGTCGTTTTTTAACCTTTAGGCGGCAAAAGTTCCATTTTGGAACAGTTTCGTATATCTTAACTAAATAAAGCTTTTTCAAAAATTTATACTAAACATGATGCGAGTCTTGTATTGAACCTCAAAATAAGAAAAAAATACATTTTTATCCAGCGTGGTTCATTTGGCGGCGTTTAATTAATTTTATTTTTGTTGTAATCTATGTAAAATTTATTCCTTATTTTCTTGACATCTGGAGTGGTATAAACAACACTTCGTAAAAATCCAATAGCACGTGATAATGCACGTGTAAATAGTTAGAAAGTTGACCTAACAGAAAGAATGACACATGTACACAAGTACAAAGCAGTATTGAAACAATTTTATTAATAAAGAAACCTAAACGTTTACAATCAACGTTTTGTGGTACATATGGAAAACAAAACAATGAACGAAATATGGGAAATTAAAGTCGTATTATTTTCATGTATTGTATACTTCAAATTCATTTGTAAGCATACGTTTAATATAATTTAAAACTCACATTTGCCAAAGTAACTAACATATAAGGTCCGGCGCATTCATTGGCAACTTTTGATAATAGTAAGTTCAATTGGCCGAGGTTGCCAATGAACGAGCCAAAACCCTTTATCTTAGTTGGAAACGAAACCCTTGTCTATGGAGAATGTAAGTTTCAAAACTGAGTACTTCACACATCAAATAAAGCTTTATAATTAATACTGTGCAAGTTTTTTCCTTAATTAAACATGAGAATAACTAGAATCACTTCTACGTAAAGGACAATACTTTACATAGATGATCACAATTTACACAATGATAGTTTGATGTATTTCATGTTAAAAAAATTATAATTAAAATATAAAATTTTAAATAAAAGGCGTTTTATGCTTCAAATAACCATATATAAATTAAATTCAACCTAGAGCGTATGTCCCTATGTTTTCGTAGTTCCCCAAGAAGTATTACTTGGTATGTCACATCATAGGATATTAATAAAATATTGTTTATTGGCCCTTTCACTACCATGATTCCCCTAAAAGAAGAATGCTATATCAAACAATTGTTGAAAACAAAATTGCTTCATCTACACAAAAATATCCGTTAAAATTTTTTATACTAAAATTTACTAGTTCTATTAGCCATGCTCACACACGAAAAATTTCAAAACAAAAGTAACTGATTTGGAACAGAAAAGCGAAAAATTACTCGGAATGATTTGGTTACTATCAGTTCGAGCAGCAATGTGTGTCCATGGTAAATATAAACAAAACCCGACATTTTTATTAGCTTAGGCTAATTTATTTTGTAGGGTAAGTTTGCCTTTGTCAGATTAAAATTGCATTACAGTTACACAAGGGCTAGTGGAGAAGTCAGTCGCTGATCAGACCTATAGAGCTAATGCATTAGTTTTCAAACGCAACTTCTGCGAAAGTATTGCTTTTCCATGAAAGCATTTGATTACCAGGCACGGGAATCATCATAACAACAAACTAAAACAAATATGGAAAGAAAATAGCATCCGCGATATTAAAAATTAATTAATAAAGTTTAAATACAGTATCGCCCTCTTTAATATTTTAAGAGAGATTAAAACTTAAAAAACCAATGATATAACTTTCCATAAAAGTTTATTTTACTGATATGACGATTCTCGTACCTGGTGAAAAATGATTTATATGACAAAGTAATGTTCTCGCAGAGATTGCGATTTCCAAATTAATACATTAGCTTGATGGGAGTACTCAACAACTTTTACTCATCAAGTGACGACAGTAAGAAATTGGAGGGAGGGGGGGGAGATTCAACACTCAATTTTGAGCTACCACGGGAAACTATCATTGACATTTTGAGTTAAAATGGTGGGGTGGGCCTTCCTCCTCGAAAATTTTTGACAGCCCTTCCCGCTTGTCTTCCGTACCTTTGCGGGACAATATACAAACTTCCTGAATAAAAAACAATCTGTTTTCTTTTGGAAAGCTGCCGAGAGTGCATTCGAAAGCAGTAGTCTCCTGAAAAGAATTCTCTTGGTCAAATTGCATGAAATTATAACCCCTGGTTTCATTCGCTTCGGCTCTGACGTGTAACGTGTCTCCGGCCTTAACAAACGTCGGCTTCGAGAATGTTATCACAATTTCTTTGGAATTGTCGATTTTACAGTGCTCGACGAAATTAAAACCACAGGGCAGGATTCTAACTTCAATAGAAAGATGTCCAATACAACTTTGTTCTGTTACAGGGTCACCGAAGGCCAGCTTAAGTCCTTTGATTTGGTAACTTCCTTTCAGGCATTTCATAGATAATACACAAAATAATGTGTTCATGTATCCACGCTTGATCTGTCTGAGGGCGATGGTTACCCTCTGATCAGCAATGTGGCCTCTGTTAGCTAAAAAAAAATAAGGGGATTTAAATATTTTTATCACCACACATAAAGAATGATTATTGTAATAAATTCTCATTTTAAATACAGTAGAACTACAATTATCCGAAATAATTTGGACCTAACCACATTCGGATAATTAGAAATTCGGATAATTAGAGATAATTGGGAAAAAAAGTATAATCAATCAATTTCCTTTTGATATGACAGATGAGATGAGTATCTAATATAAAAGCAGGTACAATTGTTACAAACGTTTACTATATGCATATTATAAACTTTTTTACGCGACCTATCTGTTGCTGTTTGTTAGTTAAGTTGTCATGCCAAAAAAATTACTAGGCAACGTGACAGATAAGCCGGGTGGAATTTTTCCTCAAATTCGGATAATCGGCAACGTTTCGAATAATTGCAGTTCTTCTGTAGCTGGAAAATAATAGTCAGTAATCAGAACCACAAAAAAAAATTGGTAAAAGCAATTATTAAGCATGACATTTAGCTTGGGGAAAATCGACTGGTATAAAATTTTAACTATAAGGGGAAAATGTTTGTACTTTTAAAACATACCTGGTCGAGCTGGGACATTCACCAAAGCACACCGACTTGCTGTTCCTTTGTTACACCACGTTGGTAAGGTGAGGCTTACAGCATTCTTACCAGGATTACTCAAATACATGACGATTTCCAGAGCTTCTTTTGCACTAAATATGTTCTCGCCTTCGCACTGATGCACAATTTCGGTGAATTCTGCCAGAGGAATCGTCAAAAATCGAATGTTTTTCATAAATGGTTCGATAAGTTCTCTTCTTTTCGACCTTCCCAGAGGTTGGGCATCCACCCAATTCAACAAGGCGTCGAAAAGTTCTTTCTCAGATCGTAAGTTGAACTTGGGCAACTTGCATATCGTTCTCACTGTTGACATAGCAGCTGATTTGAAATCGTGAGAGCTAAAATATAAAACCGGAAAACTGTATTAATAATTGTAAAGTAAAAATAATACTAGAAATAAGAATTTCTTTGAATATGACCTTATGTCAGACAACTAAATGATTTCTTGGAAAAATGAACCATATTATTCAAACAAATCCCGTTATTTGTGGTCATTTTTTAACTCTTTAACATATGACTATCGTTAGCCAAACATTCGATTGCTTTGATCTTTATTTCCTATTAATTGACTTATTCTTCGATGATTTCACAAATATATCTAGCATTTCATTAGTAACGCCATGACAGTTACGGAAAAGAGAAGACGTACATCTTAGGAAAAAAAACGCTCCACCCATTGTTTCTCGGCGGCTTTTGAGAGAGGTTTTTTATTTTAAAGAAAAAGGGAACACCTAGCGTATTCAGGCCGGAATGCTATTTGGCGACTTTTGGCGTTCGTGAAAAAGTAAACACAGGGTTGCTACAGTTAGTAGTATTTTACGAAATATTTATATTAATTTCGGTACGGCATCAATAAATTCACTTCGGAAAAATGTTTATTTTAATTTTTAACATCAATATTTGTTTCAAAACGTTGAAAATTTATTAAGATTAGTTAATTTAGAATAATAATTACGCAGCTCGTTGGTTGGTTGGTTGGTAGACATATATTTTATGGGCTTGTGGTTACTTGTTTGTTTTCGTTTCGTAGCTGGTTTGTTGCTTTTCCAGATGCGGGCTTATTCCTGTCATTGTGGTATGGCTTTTTTTTACGTGACGTAAATCTCTCGGTTGCATTTCTCGAATTCGTTGCTTTTGCTCACGGAGTGGTGTTGTCGCTTGTCGGTAGCGTGAGGAAATAGTTTCATATGATTTTTTTTTGTTTTTAACATGTCTTGAAATCTCAGTAATGTTTTAATTGTCGAAACGTAAAATGTTGTACGCAATATAACATATACGTTACGAAATTATCCCACCTGCGCCGCGTGTTGTGGAACTCGGAAATTCTTCGACAATCGAATGTAGGAACTCGGCCAGTGTTGGGCAAATTTTAATTGCAAAAGCAATTAATGGTTATCAATTAATTGTTAATTGTTACTACTGCAATTAACAATTAATCAATTGTAATTGTGGAAAACTGCGATTAACTATTAATCAATTGTAATTGTGGAAATGAATTGTTAATTGCAGTAGTAACAATTAACTAATGTTAACTCCGACAACCCGACCAAGACCGACAACCCGACCAAGACCGACAACCCGACCCAAGACCGACGTTCCGACCAAGACCGACAACCCGACCCAATACCGACAACCCGACCAAGACTGACGACCCGACCAAGACCGACGATCCGATCAATCGACCAAGACCGACACCCGACCCAAGACCGACAACCCGACCCAAGACCGACACCCCGACCCAAGACCGACACCCCGACCCAAGACCGACACCCCGACCCAAGACCGACAACCCGATCCAAGACCGACAACCCGATCCAAGACCGACAACCCGACCCAAGACCGACAACCCGAACAAGACCGACCACCCGAACAAGACCGACAACCCGACCAAGACCGACGATCCGACCAATCGACCAAGACCGACAACCCGACCCAAGACCGACAACCCGACCCAAGACCGACGATCCGACCAATCGACCAAGACCGACAACCCGACCCGACCGACGACCCGACCAATCGACAAAGACCGACAACCCGACCAATCGACAAAGACCGACAACCCGACCAATCGACAAAGACCGACAACCCGACCGACCGAGACCGACAACCCGACCGTTCAAGACCGACAACCCGACCGTTCAAGGCCGACCTCCCGACCGACCGACCAACACTGGTCGGTCAGGTCAATTGATTAATTGAATGCCCAACACTGAACTCGGCCCATGACACAATTAAAAAATATGCTGGTACCCCCCCTCCGGACCGTCGATTGTGGCCACTCGAGCCGTGATATCCTTAAAAAAAACCGCTGGTACCCCCTCCGGGCCGTCGATTGTGGCTACTCGGCAATCCTCCGGGCCGTCGATTGTGGCCACTCGAGCCGTGATATCCTTAAAAAAAAAACGCTGGTACCCCCTTCGGGCCGTCGATTGTGGCCACTCGAGCCGTGATATACTTAAAAAAAAACCACTGGTACCCCCTCCGGGCCGTCGATTATGGCTACTCCGCAATCCTCCGGGCTGTCGATTGTGGCCACTCGAGCCGTAATATCCTTAAAAAAAAACCGCTGGTACCCCCTCTGGGCCGTCGATTGTGGCTACTCGGCAATCCTCCGGGCCGTCGATTGTGGCCACTCGAGCCGTGATATCCTTAAAAAAACCGCTGGTACCCCCTCCGGGCCGTCGATTGTGGCTACTCGGCAATCCTCAGGGCCGTCGATTGTGGCCACTCGAACCGTGATATACTTAAAAAAACCGCTGGGGTCAATAATTGTTGCAACTAGACATGTGAAACTACGTTTTGATTATAATTTATTTAATTACTTTTAATCCAAAGTTGTTAGTAAGTTATTAATTAAGTTTTTAATTTTGAGGGATTTTTGATCATTAATGAAATGTACACTAATATACAACACCAATTAAATCTTAGTATTATAATCGGCCTACGGCCGATTATCAATGATATATTTGAATTATAATCGGCCTACGGCCGATTATTATCCAAATATATCATTGATAATAAAAAGGGAATCCAACACTGAATAAAAAAAATCGAATATTATTCATTCAATAATAAAATAATACAAAATAATATATACAAAAATACTTATTAATAAAAAAATCCTATATTTAAAAAAAGGAATTTAATTACACATATTTCGTTACATCATTACTCTAATAAGATAAGATAATAATAAGATAATTACTTTCAATTTAAAAATTCATCAAAAACTATTAAAAAATTCATAAAAAAAAAACTATTGTGAAACATCGGACAGATAAGAACGACAAAATTAACATTTGGTAGTTTCGATTAAAGCGTTTGTCAAAAAGCAAACCAAACACTGAAATACATCATAAGCCTTAAACCATTCTATCGATATTAGTGCATTTTATAAAACCAAACCTTACTGACCAAGCACACAAACCTGAATATATATGTCTACCAACCAACCAACCAAACCTTACCCACGTTGCATTTCGAACAAATACTCACATACACACAAAAACCCGAAATTTCAAAATAAACCCATTTCACGCTTTACTATTTTTTATATTACTGTATTTTCAAACAAACCAACTAACTCAAAAATAAATTAGTTTTTGAGATTTGGCAACAAGATTGATGTAAACATCTACTGAGTTGAACTGGAATGTTTACCAAATTAAGTACGTTTCCACTACTTGGCTGCAAAAGTTAAGCCGCCAAACCGAGACCGGCCTGAATACGCTAGCAGTACCGAAAAAAGTATAGAGTTGATTTCGTTAGTAAAATTTTCATAACGGATCATCTACTCACTAAAATGAGCGCCAACTTTAAAAATCTTATAGCATATACAACTTTTTTGACAAAAAATGTTAAGCACTTTAAAATATGCCAAATATCAATACATAATTTATGGACGCCCCCAAAGACGAACAAACAGATAAGCCGGGTGTAAATTTTTTTCTGAAATTCGGATAATCACCTAAAGCTTCGGACAATTGGAATTCTACTGCAGATATTAAGGGGAGTCAGATGGTTGTTTGGGTCAAAAATGTCGATTTTCTATTTTCTTTTATTTTTAACCTGCATATCTATACCTTTTAATTTAAGACCAAGATTATCAATTTCTGTTTAGTAGTTTTCTTTTTATAAGCATTTTTCAGAAACTATCTAAGTTCTTACCTATACCTTACTTTTCTTTTGCGTTTCCTGAAATATAAGGTTTTTCAACAGTTAGGAACATTTTTCTCAGGAACTATAAAAGGTAACATATTTTGTTCTATTATTTCTTCCCCATTAATAGCTCTTTAATTTAAACTGAGAAATTTTAAATATCTCTGCTCATAAAAAAA